>JANBVO010000061.1:0-162809 GCA_030052745.1 Pleurostoma richardsiae
CTTTTTCGCTTGGCCCGAGCGCCTCACCAAAATTTAAATCCTGTCTTGAAGATATCTTTTACAACTAGTGGATAGGACTGAACTATAACCGCCTTTTATACTAGTATCTCCTCGCGGAACTAGTCTTCTAGTATTACCGGCAGCGTCGCCGTTAACAGCACCATCGGGCATCCGAACCGGTATAAGCTTTTCAACTCCTCTAACCGCGCTTAATACTTAATGTCGGTAATAACCGTATAACATTCGTCTACGAAAATCCGTCGTAACAACTCCACGCATAGTAGCCCGTTTACGTACACCGTAAACTCCGGCGTCGATACTAAATCAACGTTAATTATTACTATCTGCATCGTTTGCAGTAACCTATCCCGATCTACGTTAAACGACGGCCTATACCGAATATAATTTACTTTTATCGCCTTCGTTTATACTATTAAATCTTTTATTAACGCTACGAATAGTACTACTACGATGCTCGTCCTACCTCCCGTTATCACCGCCGGCACTATAAATAATATACTTTTACTCGCCCCCGTCGGGAGCACGTAAATCGTTATCTTATCCAATCCTAGCCCTATAATCGTACGTATACTCTCCGCCTACTCGTTTAACTTCTACGCCATCTCCGGCCCTAATAACGTCCATAGCTTTCCCGTAATTACCGTCTTTACGTCTACCGCCCCTTCTACCTTAACCACTTCGACCGCCCCGGCCGCCGCCGTCTTCGCCCGCTTACTTTTTCCCGCCCCGTCCGTCTACTCGTCTACGTCCCTCTTCCGTTTAGCCCCTCCCGTTTCCTCCTTGCTTTCTAAAAACTAATACTATAGCCGGCTAATTTCCCGGAACGTCGCTACTATCTTCGGCTATAACTAGCTTAAGAATCTGATATGCACTGCGTAGTGCTACCGCGCGATCTTCGTCTTATACGTCGCCTATAAGTCTCAAACGATATTCCACCCGCCTCCGACGTCTACCGCCTCCTCCGTTAGCGGGTCCACGTTCACGTTATTGTCCTCGTCCGCGTCCTCTATCCGCACCTCCACCTGCCATATCGCGAGCCTCTGGATCCGCTGCCCTAGCTCGATTACGATCGGCCGGTACCGCGCTACCCCGATCCGTACCCCCGTGCCCGCCTATATCGCCCGCGCTAACACTGTGTTCAGCCGTACCATGTCCTACACCCGCACATTCCCGTCCTATTATATATACGCTAGCTGCTCGCCTTACGGCTCCGCCAGCTTATATCCCCGCCGTAATATCCGTTCCGCCAGCAGTAACTACGCTACGTACGCAACTATTATCCGCCCGATCTAGTCCGGTAAAAACCACGCCACCTTGCGCCCGTTATCTCGAAGCCCCTTTATCTTATCGCGGTCCGTTACCAACGCCACCTGCCCGTCTATTACTAACATATTACGTATTAGTTGCTACGTATCGTAATACTATAGCGTCGCCATTTCCAGCCTGCGCCCCGGCTACCCGCCCCAAACATATACGAACGGTATCGAATTTTCCCGGAACAGCTTCAGTATCCGGAGCTACTTCCGGATTCTACGCCGCTTCTACCGGTTCCGTGCCGCGTCCTATACCGACCGCTCGACTAACCGTATCACTTTATTCGGCCTCGGTTCTAGTTACTTGTTTTACGGGTTCGTCGCGAACGACTAGCCCGCTCTGACTTAAACTATATTATCCGTAATCCGTCCCATATTTAGCCCCCGGTTCACCTACGCCTACGCCCCTCCTATTAGTTCGTCCAGTAGCGCTTCCGTATTCGTTACTAGCTTACATACCGTTTACTTAAACTCCTTTATCGCGATCCGTTCGCTATTATAGAATAACGCTCGTTAGTCTTCCGACTACCGTACCGACGGCTACTCGCCTATTTACTACCGCTAACCCTTACCGTACGCCATCTACCCGATAATCGTACTCGTAACTATATACGTACCCGTAAACATTTACTTCGCGAGTTCTTCTTAGAATGTAAGTACTATTTCCGTCTCGACTTCGTTTAGTTTTTTCGACTAGCTTTCGAACTTAGCTTCTAAAAAAAACAGCCGCGACTACTATAATACCGCTACTAATATCTCCGTATATAAGTACGGTTTCGTATACTTTAATAGCGACGTTTTAATACCTAACGTCGTATAAAAGTATAGTAACGGGTTCGCGTATACCTTACCGCCGACGTATTACTTAATAGAAACTATTAAAAATAAAAACACCGCCCGGTCGAACGCTTCGGTCTACTACCTCCTTTCCTTTTTACCGTTTTCGTCTTCCTTCCTACTATCCTCGTTTTCCCCCTTACCGTTTTCGTTTTCCTTTTTATCGTCTTCGTCCTCTCCCTTACCGTCTTTATCGTCTTCGTCATTATCTTCTCTCCGGTCGTTAACGTATCCGCTATCCTAACTACTACCCTCCGACGTATCCAGCTCGTACGCCACGTCCTCTAGTAAGTTCTACTGTTCGTCGGTAAAGCTAATAGCCCACCGCTCGAACGCTTCGTTACGCCCGGCGTCGTATGTCCGCAAGTAAAACCCCAAATAACGTTATCCGATTAACCGGTATTTACTCATCGATACCTCCTTTCCTTTCCGCTCGAACGGCACGCCGTTTATAATCGTCGTCGATAATCTAATTAACTACTATAACGTCTCCGTTAGTACGTTATTTAGCCGCTAATAGTACCGCTTTACCTCGCAGTCGAAATTCTACGTTAACCGTATTAACCGTATACGTTCTCAGACTACTACTTTATTTTCCGCTTACGTCCCTCGACCGTTTACTGTTAGAGCTTTTGCTTACTTAGTTATTTTATATACGTTGAGCTTATCCTACGATTTAAAGTACTATACTTAACTTAGTTTCTTCACTTATATCGAATCGTAGTCTAAACCCTCTTTAATATTCCCTTTCTAAAGCTGTACTATATCATCGACTTTAAGTACTACCGTATACTCCCTAATTATCCTTTCTATCGTACTATCTTCGGACAAACCGTTAACTTCCTAACTTTTAACTCCATTTCGAACGATCTAATACCGTACGTACCTCCTTTATAACCACACCTATAATTAAAACCGTACTTTAGTCTAGCGTAATCTGTCGTTTACTACGTAATCGGCCATCCTTTAATACTACGTAATATTATCTCTTACGATAGTTATAAACCGATATTACGTATAGTTAAACCCGTATAATATTCGTAATCTTTCGATTAATACCGAACTATTTTTTAGTAATCTAACGGTAAATAAGTCGTTTAACTATATCGTACTATAATAATCTATAATATCCTTTAACATCTAACCTTTAATCTTATACGTGCAGAAATAGCCTTTAATATTAGTCCCCCGGGTACCCGTACTAGGCCGAACAACATTACTACATAAGCGGTAGATTAATACCTTATACTCTTCGTTAACAATAACAAGCTACTCCATCGTAACTACTACGAAATATTCACTATTATTTATCCATCTATCTACCGCTACAAATACTAACTATATATATATATATATACTACTAAACGCGATCCTCATCCCCTATCGCGTACCCCCGTCGCAAATCCCTATCGCAACTCCTAGCCGGCGCCGTCTCGGCCCTCGCCGTGCCCTCCTAGAATTTAACCTTCACGAATAATATAATACTTATGAACGTAAATAAGCTCCTTCCTTTACGCTCATAAGCACTAAATACCGTATCCCGGTATAGTGTTCACGAGCGTACAATACAACCAACTGTTTACGTTCATAGTTACCCGACCGACGGTAACCCGACCGTAAACGACCGTAAATTCGAGTTCGATAAGCCGGTTCTTACGTCGACCGCCTCTCCGTCGACTATGTTTACTGTGGTCAATTAGTAGCTGCCCATTAATTTCTTATAATTACTACCGTATTCGCTTCTACGTTATTATATCGTTCATACTCTCCGTCAACCTGACCGAACCCGTACAGTTGTCACCCATATAACCCTATCGCGTACCCCAAGCGGGTTACCCTAACCCTAGAATTAGCTAGACCCACCCTAAAAATTTCTAACCAATCTACAGCCGGGCTTAAACCGAATCTACATGGACAGAATGCACGGGCCACCAGAAACTTTTATATGGCAGATTCTACCCGATTATAACCATTACCTCGCGAACTAATACCTAGGCTGTAGCCTAAGGCTACAGTCGTCTTATCAGCTATCGAACAAGCCAAACAAGCCGGCAAGCCTATTAGGCTTAACAAGCTTCTTTTAATATAACATGCCCTCCTATACTAAAAAACAAATATAGTCCTCATTCCTCGTTAATAACCTTCGTCGTACTCGTCGAAGCTATCGTTAGCTTCGTTAAGTTCGTCATCGAGTTCGTTATCGTATTCGTCGAAACTATTATTAACTCCATCGAATACATCGTCGGACTCATTATCAGGCTCGTCGAAACTATCGTCAGTTTCGTCAAGTTCGTCGTCAGGTTCGTCGTCAGATCGATCGTCAGATCCAAACTCGTCACGTTCGTCGTCAGAGCTATCGTTACTCCACTACTAGTTAAATCCTTTAAAGTTAGAAGGAGCTAGTTACCGAAGAGGTACTAATAACGACTAGGAAGAGTAGAGATAAATCGTTTCATCGTATCGGTTTACCGAAGTTAACGGTCTTAACGACAGGGATACCGAAAAGTTCGGAAGGAAAAGAAAAAGAGAAGGAAAAGAAGAAGCTAAAGCTACTAAGGCGTTAAGCTTATTCTGTTTGTCGGTTTTATAGCCCGTCGCTTTAAGATAACGAAAGAGCTATCTTCGGCTATCGAAGAAGATACCGCATTTCTAATACGTTTAACGAGATTATTATTATTAACGGTCTTTTATTTCTTAACGGAGTAATTTATACTCTTCTTTCGTTTCGTTAATAATCTTTATAAGGTCGAAAAGAGTTACAACGAAAAAGTCAACTATCGTCGTTCTAGCCGAGATCGAAGAGAAGAAGAGGTTTACCGGGACTTAAGAAACTATCTAGCTAATTAAACGGGATAACGTTTATAAAGTAAAAAATAACTGCCGGGCCGGTTCGTAGATACGGCTATAAGTACCGTTTCGACGATAAGTACCGTTACGATTATCGAAATATCATCTAGTCGAATAAACGGGATAACGTTTACGAAAGAAAAAAAGGTCGCTAAGCCGGTATATAATAACGGCATAAAGCTACCTCGATAATAAATACCGTTACGTTTATCGTCCTCTAAGTTATTACTGTCGACGTAGTCGTTTTTAACAATTAATTCTAATATAAGAAAGTTATTTCCCCTAGAACTCGAACTGTTGAAGACTAGTTCGATACTATCTATGGGTACTGACTTGCTATAATAAGCCGTTAACGGGCCATTACTATCGGTAACGTAGCCTTCGTTATTGTTGACGAAGGGGATTACGGTAATGAAAAGGCAATCAGCCGATTCGTAATAAGTAAGTACTACTTGTTATAATAAAAGTAAAATATGATTCGGGTTAAATTTTTAAGTGTTAGGAATACCGGCACAACCAGCATTCCAAGCTTATATATAGGAAGGCCGAGGCTGTGGCCTAAGGCCACAGTCGTTTTCTTAGCTGTCGAACAGGCCAGACAGGCCGGTAGGCCTGTTAGGCTTAGCAAGCTTCTTTTAATGTAGCATTTATCCCTTATCGCGTATTCCCGTTATAAATCCCTATCGTAACTCCTAACCGGCGCTATTTCGACTTTCGCCGTGCCTTCTTAGAATTTAACTTTTATAAATGGTATAATGCTTATAAGCGTAAATAAGCTCTTTCTTTTACGTTTACGAGTACTAAATACCGTATCCCGGTATAGTATTTACGAACGTATAATATAATTAACTATTTACGTTTATAGTTACCCGACCGATAGTAACCCGACTATAAATTCGAGTTCGATAAGCCGGTTCTTACGTCGGCCGTTTTTCTATCGATTGTATTTACTACGGTTAATTAATATAGTTACTTATTAGTTTCTTATAATTACTACCGTATTCGTTTCTACGTTATTATATCGTTTATATTTTCCGTTAACTTAATCGAACTCGTACAGTTATCACTTATATAACCCTATCGCGTACCCTAAGCGGGTTACCTTAACTTTAGAATTGACTAGACCTACCTTAAAAATTTCTAACTAATCTACAGCTAGGTTTAGACCGAAACTGCATAAACAGAATGTACGGGCTACTAGAAACTTTTGTATGGTAGATTCTACCCGATTATGACCATTACCTTACGGATTAATACTTAGACCTACCTTAAAAATTTCTAACTAATCTACGGCCGGGCTTAAACTGAATCTATATAAATAAAATATACGGGCTACTAAAAACTTTTATATAGTAGATTCTACCCGATTATAACTATTACTTCGCGGACTAATACTTAAGATAAGTTATAAGAACTTCGACGCGACCTATCTTACAGTTATTTAACGAAGTAAAAAAATAAGCTAAAAAGAAAGAAATTAAAGAAAAGAAAGAATCTATAAAAAAAAAAAAAACCCTACGGTTACTTTTATACTTTAACTAATCCTTAAAAGAATTTCGAAGACGAAGCTTCGATTAAACGAAAAGAAAAAGTTAAAGAAAAAAACAAAATCGACGAATCTAACTACTTAAATAAACGAAGTTTTAAAAATATCAACGATAAACTTAACCTTAAATAAAGAAAGTCTCTACGAAGATAAAAGGCCGTAAAATATTACGGCGTAAAACAAAGAAAAGGACTACGCGCCGCTACAAGCTAATACTAAGGCCGGGTAGTCACAAAAAAACCCCTAGATTACAAATATCGAGATAATTAACTACACAGCTCAAAATTAAATCGTAAACAGGCACTAATAATAAGATAAGCTACTATTCTTTTTCCTTACTAACACAAGGGTTTTTTAACGAAAATAGCCGGCGAAGAGATTACCACCTAGAAGCTTTCAATTAAACGCTAAGAGCTAACGCTCTTAAAAGGGAGGATAGTATAAGAAGGACGCTAGGAAAGTAGTACCTAGCCCGTTCATATAGGAAGAAAGCTTAGGCCGCGAAGGCCCAAGCCCAGGCAGGGTACCTGACTGAGCACATGCCCAGGCACGTGCGGAATGCCGTGACTGGCCGGGTCCCTTTTAGGGCCCGGGGCCCGTATAGGCTCCTTTTAAGGCCGTTCGCCGGGCGTTCGGAGAACAACCGGCAAGTTAAAGTTTTACAATTAAGAATATACTACCCCTTTATACTATATCTTCCTTCCTTACTTTGTAAATATACCGATCTCCTTATACTATATTTATTTCTTTTATTAAAATAAATAACTTTATTAATTTTAACCGACTTATATTTCTATAAACGACGATAGTAATGAAAAACGTAATAAATTATAAATATTACGTTTTTACTTAATTTCGAACTACTTACTCGTTTTTTTCGAATAAAAAAACTATTAATACTATATACTTTCAGTTTAAAACTAATATAACTTACTTTCTACTTACTCCGCTAATAGCCGATTTTTTATCCGGGGATTTTTCTACCCGTATATATTTCGATAATAAGTTTTTATAGTTTTTAAATTATAAACGATATAAGAATAAGTCCGATATTTTAATCTGTCCGTCTTTAGTAACTCTAAATAGAAAATTAACTTAGTAAAAAATAACGAAAAACGTATTTCGCCGAACTAAGCCTAATTACGGATAATATAATTAAACTATAATACGGTTTCGACGATTTAACGCCGTTAAACCGGAAAAATAGTAACGTACTTTATCCGGAAATATATAGTTACTTCGTTAACTATATAAGTAAACTAGTACGTAATATATACTACGAAGTAATACTTTAGTAAATATATAAACGGATCTATATTAAACGATTTAAATAATAGTTATAAGAGGCTTTTTTTAACTCTTTACGACGGCTACTCGAATATATAAAAGGCGTTTAAAGGTTCTCTATCCTATCCATTAATTAATTAGAAATTACAGTCTACACCCCGTTTTACGGGTCCCGAGAAATGAAGTCTACTCCTATATTTTATAGGGCTGGAAAATAAAATGTACTACACTTCAGATAACCATACTAAGAGTAAGCTCTTATGGTATTAAATCCTTTCCAGCGACGTAGATAGCCCACTAGACAATTAGGGCCAGCACCGTAACTCCCAAGGAACTAGCCCCAATAGCCGTTTGCCAGTCTCCAAAAATTACCCGGAAAGTAACACAAGAGCAAACCGTAAAGGTTGCTGCTAATGGTATAGCTGCGCTATGTCTTATGTCCTCCCATTCCTCAGTAACTTTGTAACCGTTGAAGTCAACATCGCCGACACGTGGATCATGCCGGTAGAGGTTTCGGAGCAAGTCACTAGTAGAGTTAGTTAATGTAACCCTATCTAGAAATAACGGTTGCCAAACCTATGCGAGTAGACTCCACGATCCCCGGCAAGGCCGTTGAGCAACCGCTGCCCGTTTGCTAGTAAGGGGTTTTGAAATGCCAAGGTGAGTATTGGCAGAAGGGAAAGACTTTGTAAGCGGTAGCTTACGTCATCGAAGTCTTGAAAGTCGCAGTTGCCCAAGTGGTTGTATAAGCTGGGGCATTCGGGCGAGTGCTCCCATTCTCCGCTCGTATAGTCCTCTCGACAATATGAGAAAGGGTCCTGGTCTTCCCGTGTGCTGATTGACTCTTTAATAGACTTTAACTTTTCATCAAGGCTGCGGCGAAGCCGCTCACTGTCCAGAACTTCGTAGATTCCGATAAAGGCCTTGCCAGCTCTGTGTCTATCCACACCCGAAAAGCGAAGCTGCGAATGACAAAGCATAATCAGTAAATAGCTTCGATATCGGAATTAACACTTACTCTAACCTCCTCCACTCGGGTTACCTTACGGAAAGGTAACCAAGCCCTCGATTTAGCCCAAGCTTTCTTCATCTTATCCAGAATAGCCGCATCATTATCATCGTCTCTGACGGCAACTTGGACAATCCTACACTTCTCTGGGCGTCCGATACAAAGAAACACGCACGGAGTGTCTAAGGCGATGCTGTCGAAGAACAATCGCGCATCTTTATCCTTAATCGCTTCAGACTTCTCCATATTCTGTTTACCAGACCGTGTCGATTGCGAAACTAGGATGCCCAATCCATTACCGTAGGCCTCTTCATGCACGTACCGACGCTTTCCCCGTAGATATGCTGGAGGAGGTGTTCTATGCGGGGCTTCGGGCGGAAACTTCCTTTTGTCAGGGGCTTCGCCGCTTTGACTGGCCCCGACAACACTGGAATCAATTGACAGGGGCTCGGATTGGCGTCTTCCTCGTGCTTCAGCCATGGCGCATATATGCCGACCAAGACTAGAGTCTATCAAACAAAGCTGAAGGGCTGCGGAGGACTGAGGAAATCGTTGATTTCTCCGAAAGGCTGGAGGTGCAGTCGCAGACTCAATAAGGGTTGGCTGCCTAATCATGGCGGGCCGTGTCAGGCCGTCAAACTTGATTTTGGGCGCTTGCGCCCGGATCACCTCGGGGTTAAAGTTTTTTACGCTATAGAAGGAAAAACATCGTGGCGCAGTTAAACAAAATGGAAAACAACTGCATCTGGACTAGGTGTCATTTGTGGACCTCGCAAATATGGTTTAACCTCGTTCCTTAAGGTTCTCTTGGGCAAGACGCCTGCGGCTTGCGTCTCCTGTTCGCGCTCCTGTTCACAGGCCACGGGCCACACTATAAGCCATAAAAGCAATAAGACTCGTTCCGGAGACATTGGCGAGCTCGTAAGGGACCGGTTTCCTGTGTAGAGCTCATTTGCATTAAGTAAGTTTAAGTAAACAATTCATTAACACTTAGTTCGAAGGCTGCATGCAATGCTACATCATTATGCATCTAGGAAAGAAGTACTGCTGTTAACTTACTCTTATTGTAGTAAGTTATGATGAATGTCTTGTTATAGAATTGAGATAAGGCGGCGCGAAATGGAAGCCTATGGATTTTACTTCTAATAAGTGCCTAGCGATTCACTTTTACTTTTGCATGCTAACTTCCCAGTCCACCGCCGTCGAATATTGAATGCATCATGGGACACGCACACGACAGCTTTCCTGAATGCGGAAAATATATAGTTGATGCTTCAAATGTGACCTATAAATATAGATAGTCTAGATAGCTTTATAGTTTATCTGCTGAGATGTCGCTTCTTAGAGTAGACACAGCTGAGTGGCGCCGACGTCCTTGGGTTAAACGGCTAACAATAGACTAGACGATAGCCTCTACCCTGTCACTCTCAAATCTATACACAGCTAGTCTACATTACTAGCTGTCTACTGCTGCATGCGGCAAGAACGCTGCGGAGGTATCCCTCGGGACATCACCGCGAGTGGAGGCTTTACGTCTGCACGGCTCAAACCTTCCTACCGTGCCTTCTCCGCGACCGGAGAATGATACCCATCGAGAGAGCATGCTACACCGTGTCTCTGTGAGCAACGGCGATTGCGAGGACCAAGCCATGCTGCCTCGCATCCAGCCGAAGGCAAGCCGTGGAAGGGCTGCGGTTCGCCGTCACCATCGTCGTTCTGTTGAGGATGTCAACGACAACCTTGACGAGACGCAAAAGGCGCAATCTAATAAAGGCATTCGCCTGCCGCCTCGCAAATGCCGCAGGGTGAGCTCCCGACAGTTCCATTAGTTCTTACTCAAGGACGTTATTACTATGATGCCCAACTCCCATAGTATCATTCTGTATTCCTCCGCAGCGGGCATGTTATCAACGGCCAGCATGGCTTACATTGCAGAATATATCAAACACACTAAACAGATCAACCCAACCAAGAGCGACATCTCCGCATTTCAAACCATATCAGCTGCAGACCCTTTTGATCCGAGCGCACCACTAACGGTCACGTCAGTCGCAGGCCCTTTTGACCCGAGCCCACCACTGACAGCCATATTGTAGCGATCATCCTTGGGTTTACACCGGACAACCTTGTCCGCAATCATTAGCTCAAAACCAGATCTATCAAGTATGCGCCTCTGACGAATTGCTCGCTGGATTTGCTGGCTGTAGACCTCTGAGGCACAGACAATTACCACTTTAAGCCTTCTTTCTCTGTCAACCTCCACGGACAACCCGTATGACTTCACAATCGGCGAAGGTTCCGTTCTTGGCGTCGGTGGGGTTTTCCGAATGACGGCTGCCACGAGCGGTCGGATCTTGTCCTCCCACGTCTTTGCTTCTTCCCCATCCAACTGGAACCCACGCTTTGGTTCTGGTCCGTTCCTGCTGGATTCACGACCCCCGCTGTACTTCTCCGCGATCCACTGTTTGAATCTAGAACGTGACTGCTTCGTGACGTCGATTATGTATTCAACTCGTGATTTCTTCCACGGTATGGGAGCGGGCGAGTCTTGAGGAAGGAACACACCACCCAAATATTCCTCGTTTATTTCGCTCATAATTTTATAGAATGGGTGGACGACTGCTGCAGGACGTAAACTTCTGCTCTTGCTGGGGTATACATCGACAACCATGCCTATTATCTCTCTGGGATCGGTACAACTTATGACCCAGGATCCAATATCACTGGGCCCTTCATATAGTCAGTAGATGGTGAAAGAAGGGAACGCATGGCACTGACTAATATCGGCAGTAACCATCAAATTAGACTCAAGCTCAACTAAACTCGTCGAAGCTATAGACTCGCTGGAGCTCGCTACGAGTGCATTCTTCAAGCCTTTACCTCTAATTGAGAGCGTAAGGCCACCAACGGAGGTCATAATATCGACGCTCTCTTTGTTTTCTGCGATTTTCGACATTCGATCATGCTTCGCAATAGACTGTACGATTGTCCCGGTTTCTCTGGCTCTACCAGTCTCATCAGGTACTCGTACTAGCGTACCCGAACCATACTGGAGGATAACGAGCGCCCAATCGTATCCCTTTCGCTGGATTTGTAGGTACCCGATAGGCCCATGCCCTGGTCGACTCGAGCCATCCCGCGAATCGAAGTCTTCTCGAGAGATTTTGGCCGCTGTTAAGCCCAGAATCAGCTTCCCCACCCGGAGTGTGCCGCCAATCGTGGCCGTGAGCTGATCTCGAGAAGAACTGACGCCCTGCTGCCGGGGCCGGGTACTGACCCGACATGGAACGCCTTGATTGATGCCATCATCCACGAGATAGATGGGCAATAGAGGAGAGTCGAGGATCGATGTAGGATCCGCCATGGTCTAGGGAAGAGGAGATGACGTCTCTAAAAAACGACGCAGCAGGATGATTTTTCATTATAAGACTGATGAACGGTACGCGGAGGCTCTTGGAAAACGGACCAACCTGGGACAGCTGCTTTCTCTGCCGATCCTCGTAAGCCCCTCTGACCAGATCACACCACCAGAGCTAACACACCCAACCCCGTACGTCATGGATTGCCACGTGGCCCTTGTAGCAACGCCAAAAATTGCGTGCCGCACGCTTTTGCCACGATATCAAAGTGCACATCAAAGTGCACATCACAGCAAGCCGAGCATTCGCGATCCAATGGTGAATTGCCATAAAGGAAGCAGTGAAGAGGCAAGCCTTTTCAACTGTTCCAGCATCTGCTATAGGGATTGAATAGATCATTACTGCAGCAATTGTTGCAGGACCGGCTATTGGGAGAGCTGGAGGGACGACTACTTTTACAATTACAGCCGCTGCTAGGGGGAGAGCACTGGTAGCCGTTTTGGGATGAACTACGCGATTAGTTACTATACCTATTATGGGTACTATAACCGAATCAACTACAGATGTAGTAACTGGGTGGACTATTACTAAACTAATTACAGCAACTACACGAGTACTTATGTAACTAATAGCTGGAACCTGAGTTGCCGTAATTGCCTCCGGCCGTACTAGCACAGCTGTAAGAACTGTTGCGGGCTTTGTTGTAGCGACTGTTGCATTAACTTTAGAAGTAATAATTACGACAGTTGTTACAGAAACTGCGAGAACGGCTGTAGAATTAGCAGTTGCCTCAACCAACACCATTCCTAGAACAGTTACGGTCAGCGTTACTGAAAGTGCTACAGTAACTGTTATAACAACTTCCAGGACAAGGACCAGTACGGGAGTTACAGCAGCCAACAGGGCAACAGCTTGACCAAGGGCTAGAGCAGCAGCTACAGGAGTTAGACCCACCGCAGCCAGTGGTATTACCAGGCCATCCTACTGTAAGGCTCAGTGGAATGAGAAAAAATATTTTTTGTGTCCTTCTAATCTGTACATAGTACAACGCTCTGCAAAAGTCCGTCGAACTCGTACTGCTTATATCGACGGGCCTTTGCTTTGGGAGCCCGTTGGATGATACACACAGCTTCGGCGACGACGAACTTCTATCTTGGGATGACCGTGCTAGTGTTTATAATCTTTTGCGGGAGCATTTCCCGGAACCTTAAGGAGGCCTCGATATACTAGATAAATATAGATTATTTTCCTCTTTTTTTACCCTACAATAGATGTGCTGTCTTGCCGGGTTTAACCCCATACCGATAAACCACTTTAATTAACACCTTTTAGTAGAGAAAAATCTCGACAAGAACAACTGGATTAATGTTTATATATATAAGCATGAAGGCCTATTAAAAGAGTTAGAGAGACAAGAGTAATTAACTAGGCTTACACCCCTAGACCTCAGCTGCTGAAACAGTTATAGGACCCACTTTGCCACTGAGTTGGCTAAAGAAGCTTTACAGACACTCTCGCTTCTTAACAACTGGGGTGACTATGACGACATAATGGAGGCTAAGACGACACGGAGGGAGGGTACATCGACTCCAGCCTTGAGTAATAAAGTACATGACTATAAGTTCTGGAGGGCTCGATTGCTGCAGCTTGAGAAAGACTTTATCGAAGCAGAGCCGAGGTACCTTATCAACTGGTTCCACGACCGGCGGAGGATAAAGGATTGGTATACATTCTGGGCCGCTGTCCTAGGAATTGCTTTGGCGATAATTTTCGTAGTTGTGAGTGTGGTAACAGGCCTTTACTTTGCTTGGGCGGCGGGGCTAGCCTTGGATTAGGCAAGCTCGTAGATTAAATTTAGCTTCGTTCTTCAAGGCTCCTTTGGGCAAACCGCTGGCGGTTTACGTTTCCTGTACTTATCATCGCCAAGGTTGTCATCGTCTTGAAAATGTGGATCCCGTAGCGAGAGTCAGGTTGGGTCTTGTCTAACGTAGAGATTGGGTTTTCCTTATTAAGAGAAGGGCGTACGGACGGATGGATCTACTGAATTAGATCGCCTCGTGAAGCTCGGATTAGGAAGATGGCTGCATGCCACTATTGATGCCTAATAATCGAGATATTCCAGGCTGGGAAATCTTTGCCGCACGTTGATCTGTCTCGTCACCACATACGATCATATCCTTCTCTAGGGGCAGTGACACAGATGTGCGAGCGATCTGGCCACTCTACTTCTAGCTCGCCTCTCTTCCCCGCTCGTCAAGCGGTCGTAGCCATCTCTGGAGCTTCATCTCTGACACGTCGATGGCTTGGTCTTGGTGCCACCATGTCCAATCGACTTAGAGTCAGCGTACTTATCCTAGCCTAAGCAGGTCTGTCTCTAGAGTAACATCCATTTCACAATATACTCTCCTAATTAGGGCGTATCGAAATGTGCTTCCCGTGGTGAGTATGTGAGTCCAGTATACCTATCTGACCTCGGCCTGTGCGGTCGTGCTCCCAGGAAACTCGGGAGGGGAAATCAGTAATGTCTTCTACGCCGCCATAGAGTTTCTTAGTTAGATCGTGGTCCATCCCTTGAATACTTTTGCAAATTCTGTCTTCTTCGTGATCATCCATCATACCATGGCTATTGTATGAGAAGCGCTGCCAAGCTTGTTCACAGCTGCGCTAGCCAGCTTGTATTGGCTTCGGTAACAACCACGTTTGACTCATTGGCATGGAGACTACATCTGCCAGTGTTGGTTTCTGGACAGATTGCAGCAAGCGCTCGATGAAGTCGTTTAGAGAACAGCCGTGGGAAGTATGTCGTTTATTCCTGCCTTCATCATCGCTTTCCCACAACGTGTCTTCTTACGCGGCAAAGCTGGGACCCTAAAATCAGCTACCTTAACCGAGCCTTCATCATTTCTATATGATCGTCAATCTATGCCTCGTATCTAGATGTAACGTCGGTTCAGATGATGCCGGAGTCATGAGCCAGGGTCGATGGAGATAAGTCGGATAGTGAAACTGTTGCTGTAAATAATGAGTAGCCGAGGCTTGACCAAGTGAGGCAAACCGTGACTGAGAGACCACCTGACGTCCCAGCGGGACCAGCCATCTACCCCAGAGGCCATGCGTTCATCAGAGCCAGAGCAGGCACTACAGGCTGTGATTTTCGTCCCACTTGAGAAGACATCCACGGTCTGAATAAAGACCAAAATGTCGAGGAGGCGCTCTTCGTTAATCATTACTCATTATTCATACTTCATAAGCTGCTTAATAACACATCATTATCCTACACACTCCTCCGATGCACGTAAGAGCAGGGCCAGCCTCAGCTCCCATCTAGGGTGACGATGGCAGGCCCAGCACAGTCGCTCTAAACCACGGCCAGTACGTTTTCTGTGTCCACCTCCGGAAGCTTTGCAGAGCTGTGACGATCTGGTAGATGCCGAGCACGCTGTTCGTCGACCCGATGGTCTGTTTGAGCCACAGGACCTAAACAAGCAGCAAAACCAGTCAGTGAACGTATCAAAACTGCTACTGGGGCCAATGACCTGACGTACCGTCTTGTTGCCTTCCCGCGTAGTGGCGGCAAAGTTCCAATCGTGGCCCTGGATGATGATGGCCGGCAGGAACGACAGACTAGTGCTGTCTTCGCCAAGGCGGTCGGCCATCGCATCCAGGAACCTCCACTGCGCAGCGTGCCACGCCCCAACCTGAAGGGTTGCGTTCTCCAGACCCTCACCGGGCTTCTTAGTCTCGATACTGAGGGTTAGGGGTCTCTTGCGCAGAGGATCATAGTCCGTGTGGTTAATCATGTACCCGGCCAAACTCTGCCTGGTCAATTCAATCTCGCGGACTGCGGCGCGGTCTTTCAGAGCCTCTGGATCGAGGTAAAGACAGAAGTCTATCATCTTGTCTGGCACTGACCCGTTGAGATACTCTTTGATGATCCTCGCAGGGTGGCTGTTTGAGTGGGAGAGACAGCCTGTCAGCTAATGCCGCCATAGATGGCAAGGAAGGCATCATGACAGAAGGGAATGCGGCTGAACAGACTCACCAGGCGACGAAGCCGCAGGGCTGCGAGAATGGCGGAGAACCAGGTGGTCGTAAGGCCAAGGACAAGACTGGCGCATGCACCTCGAGGTTCCAGGATATTTCGGGGTACTTCTGACACTCTTGTGCGGAGATGAGGATGGAAAGTACGCAGTCGATGGACGGCGTGGGACCCAGATGGTCTCTTGCGGCAGAGAAATGACGCGGCACACTAGCCACTCTCTTCATGGCTGGATTTGAGTGTTCCATGAAGCTGTCCTGGAAGGCAATCCCGTGTCAGTTGACGGCCTAGCTCCGGCTCGCAGCGCCTCAAAAGTACAAGGACCAGAAAGACTCACCTGGGTGCTGTCGCCGAGTACGCCAACGCCTTGAGAGATGTCAAACAGCTGGGAACAGAACTCGGCGAGAGCCTGTGGCATATCCTGTGGCATGTCCGGCACCAGAGGGCGCACCTCGACAGGTTCGAACGCCACCTCCAAGGCTCTCATCCGCTTCCTCGGTGACGAGGTGGTCGACATCGAGCGATTGCTTGTGGACGACGTGCTTGACGCTCCAGATATTGTCGGCGACGCCGCCCCGGCCTGCGGCAGGTGACGATACTTCACAGGTGAGGCCTTTGCCGACCTGCGGGGGGCCCTGGGAGTCGCATCTGCATCGAATGCTAGTGCTGCATCTGTTCCCGTACCGTTCTCGACTGCTGCTCTAGCTCCCCCCGCGCCGCAGAGGCCCAGCTCGTCTTCGCTCGAGTCACTGATGGTCGCGACCTCTGCTATCATCCGTCGCCGCTTCGTCGCTGGCGTCATGCCATCCGCTGCATTCTGGGACATGGACCTTGCTGATTTGGGAGGCGTTAGCGGTGACGCCAGCCGCCGCCGCCTCTTGAAAAGAGCGCCTCGATCACCCCCGGCTGGAGTTTCGGCCCTCTGCGAAGTGACGTCGGGATGGTCGGCATTAGGGCTGATGATGATTCCTCGGATCCAGTTCTCGACGTCAGCCGGTCTCATCTGTACAATATCTGTGTCAGCCTCACAGGTCGCGGGAGGCGGATAGATAGGTGGAAGTCTCAGTCATGGTTCCCAACACCAGTATCTCAGTGACGGGCTTAATCGGTTGGTGTTTGTTTTGCTGTTGCTGTGGAGATCGAGCGGGGTCATCCCCGCTTTGCCTGCTTAGTCACCACACTGGTAGCCCGTTATGTGTACACGGGTTTACTTTCATCATTAGCACGCACAGCTATTCCACCCAATGCGAGTCTGCAATCCTTCAAAAAAAAAAAAAAAAATACCCTGGAACCGGCTTTTTCCAGCAGGTCAAGATGCAGTGTATTTTAAGCTCTCTTGCGGGGAGGTGTGCTGCCGTAAAGACGCATTGAGCGACTCTCCCTATGAGCTGTCAATTTGATTGGAACGGCTGTGCATGACAGGGTACCTCTAGGTACTTCGTGTCATCCAATTGTGGCGGACATTGTGGGCTCTTAATTGATCCTTGCTACGTACCTTAAGGTGACTTGTGTGACCAACGCACAGGTCAGCATGGCACGTGTACTGGCAGGTGCGTCTGATGACTCGATACTCGAAAGCCGTTTGACATGTCCGTTTTACGTGGCAGGAAATCCAATTGCCCAGCCATCTTGTATCAACTTTGCCCATCAGCGCGGGAATGCACGCCCTTTGCCCAAGGTTCCATTGATGTCGAAACGCCGCTTCTATTATCTTTTTCTTCCAGAACCATAAGGTCAGTCAGCCCATGGCCAAGTTTCCGCCAACGGCCAGGCAGGTTGAAGAGGACCTGAAGGCCTTTTATTTCCATCGACCCAAATGCTGTCTGCAGGCTAACTTCCCGGGCCCCGGCACAGTTCGTTCAAGACCTGCCAGATACTCCGAGATCATGCGAATGGAAGCTACAACGTCTGTTACCTCGTCGAGATCGAGGACGGTACGCAGTGGTTCGTGAGAATTCCGTTGGTGCCGTCCGTCTCCAATGTATGGGACAAGGTCTACAGCGAGGTTGTTACGGTGCGGCGAGTTGATCTTGATATTTGACCATCGTCCTCGCCTAGGTTTAACCAAATCAAGACCACGATACCCGTATCCCGCATCCAGAGGCGCGGAGGAAGGCGTCAGTATTCGTAAAGCTGGGTTCGTACATCCTCCCCGAAGATGACCGTCCGCCACGCAGGGGCGTGCACACCTGCCTCGTCCTCCTTGTCTTCGCCACGGAGCAACAGCCATGGAGTTTTCTACGTGGCTGGTTGCGATAAGCCGCCAATCCTTCTGCCAGAGGATCGTGGATCGCATGCAGCGGTCGCATCCTTGTCGTCCTGAACCGCGACCTCATCCCGTGAGCGCGCATAGATGCAACAGTCCGAGTCCTAGTCATCCTTCCCGATGACTGAGAGTTCGTTCGCCAGAGCGCTCTGTCCACGCATAACTCCTCCGCATCCACGACCTCAAGCAGTTCGCAGTCCCAACGAGATGGCTACACCGCCGCCATCCGCGGGCCTAGGTGAAGAAGCCAGTCGGAACCCAATCTCGTCGCAGCCGTTCTCAGAACCCCTCGCCGGGGAAGAGACCTGCTTGCCCAACCCTGTTCCCAAAGCAGCAGAGTGCAGCACCAGCGGCCACCGATGCCGTTGTCAAAGTTCACTCTTCTGGTATGCCGCATATCTTCCCCTTTCCCGCTTCAGGTGACAGTTCTCAGACGACGATGTCACAGACGCCGGCTCGGACGTGAGTTAGACCTACACTCGTCCCCGAGAGGCAAGCTTGACCACTTCGAGGTGGCCGTTATTTATAGCCGCATTCAACGGTGTTCATCCATTATTCTCTGGGACTGTCGTGTCCGCGTCCTCGTCCAAGAGAAGGTAAACCACTTCGAAGTGACCATTGTCCGCAGCCAACGACGATGTCCATCCATTCTTAGTCGCAACGTTTAGATCTACGCCCTTCTCTAATAGAAGCTTGACTACCTCGACGTGGCCGCTATTAGCGGCCAAGCGCAACGCTGTCCACTCATTATTGTCGGTAATGGTCAGATCTTCGCCCTTCTCTAATAGAAGTTTGACTATCTCGACGTAACCGCGATATGCGGTAAAATGCGACGGTATCTACTTATTATTGTCCGTGATGGTCGGATCCGTGTTCTTCTTTAAGATAAGTTTGACGACGTCGATATGACTATTAAAAGCAGTTGCGTGTAACGGTATAAGTCCGTTTTTATTAGCTGTTATAAAATCCGCGCTATTTTTTAAAAGTACTTTGATTACCTTGAGATAGCTACTATATATAGTCGAATGTAATAGTATCCGTCTTTTACTAATCGTAATAGTCGGATTTACGCTCTTCTTTAAAAGAAACTTAACTACGTCGATATAACTATTAACTGTAACGGAAAATAATAGTGTCCGTTTATTATTATTTATAATAGATAAATCCGCGTTATTCTTTAAAAAAAGTTTAACTACGTCGATATAACCAATAGTTATAGGTATATATAATAATATATATTTATTATTATTAGTAATAAATAAATAAATCCGTACTCCTTTCTAAAAGAAACTTAACTACGTTAATATAACCGTTAACTACACCTATATGTAACGGTATGCGTTTATTACTGTTTATAATAAATAGATTTATACCCTTCAATAAGAATTTAACAACCTCCAGGTAATTACTACTTACAGCTATATCTAATGTTATTTATCTTTTATTATCTAAAACTATTAAATCTACTCTTTCGTTTATAAGTAGTTTAACTACTTCGTTATAACCGTTATAAGTAGTTACGTATAACGATATAAGTTTGTTTTTATTAATTATTATAAAATCTACGTTATTTTCTAAGAATATTTTAATTATTTCGAGATAACTATTATATATAATCGAATGTAATAATATCCGTCCTTTATTAATTATAATAATCGAATCTACGCTCTTCTTTAAAAAAAGCTTAACTACGTCGACATAACTATTAACTATAATTATATACAATAGTATATGTTTATCGTTAATTATAATAGTTAAATCTACGCCTTTCTATAAGAAAAACTTAATTACGTCGACATAACCATTAATTATAGCTATATATAATAATATATCTTTATTACTATCCGTAATAAATGAATTCATACTCCTTTTTAAAAGAAATTTAACAACCTTAAAGTAATTACTACCTATAGCTACGTTTAATAATATCTACCCATTACTGTTTATAAGAAATAAATCCGTACTATTCTCTAAAAGAAACCCGATAACCTCAAGATAACCGTTATTTACAACCGTATCCAATAGTATCCATCCATTACTATTCGCACTAGTTAGATCTATACTTTTTTTACGAGAAGTTTAACAACGTCGAGGTAGCTACTTTCCGCAACCGAATTTAATAACGTTCATTCATTACTGTTTACAACGCCTAAGTCCGCACCCTTCTCTACGAGAAATTTAACGACGTCGAAGTAACCGTTAGCTGCAGCTATATGCAATGGTGTGTGCCTATTATTATCCGTAACAGCTAAATCCGCATTATTCTTTAAGAGAAACTTAACAACTTCAAGATAACCATTACTTACAGTCGTATCCAATAGTATCTACCTATCATTATTTATAATAATCATATCTATGTTCTTTTCTACGAGAAGTTTAACGACGTCGAGGTAGCCGCCTTCTACAACTGAATTTAATAATGTCCATCCATCACTAGTTATAATAGTTAGATCCGCGCCCTTCTCCACGAGAAATTTGACGACGTCGAAGTGACCGTTAGCCGCAGCTACGTTCAATGGTGTCTATCCATTATTGTTTGCGACGCCTAGGTCCGCGCCCTTCTCCACGAGGAATTTGACGACGTCGAAGTGACCGCTGCCCGCAGCTGAATTTAATGGCGTCCATCCATTACTGTTTGCAATGCTTAGGTCCGCACCCTTGTCCAAGAGCAGCTTGACCACCTCGACATGACCATTGTTCGCAGCCGCGTTCAATGGCGTCCATCCATCTTTCGCTGGGACTGTAACATTGATCTCTGTAGCAAGCAAAGCTTTCACTATTGCTATGTCCCCTCCTGCGCAGCCAGCGTTGAGCGCTGGTCGTCCAGAGCTTTTCTGTTCGTCTCTGTCGTACCTGCGTTCTTTGATCAAATAGGTGACAAGCTGTGCTAACCGAAGTCTTGACGCGTAGTAGAGAGGGGTCGGTGGAGTGGTGTCGTCGTTTATATCTTCCATCAATATGTTTACATCGAACCATCTTCTCCATGGCGCCCAACTAGGGTTGTCTTTGTCGAAAAGCATATTCGTGTATTGGATTATTCCTGGGTCATTTGGCACTGCCAACATCACATGGATAGGCCATGAGCCGGCTGCATAGTCGCGAAATGATATTCCGAAAACGTTGGTCTCTCCTCGAACCAAGTCAAGCCAGACCGCCTGGATATTAACGTAGCATAGACACGCTCTCGCGAGTATTGTGTGTTGATAAGATTCTGTCAACGCGCGGGAACTATACCCAGCTTGAGAGGAATTCCCTTGGGCTGCGAATCTGTCCAGCAGATACTCCCTGACCGAGAAGTGTGGAAGATGCACCGTCCTCTGCGCCGGGGAGTCTTGCAAACCAGCCCGGACCTCCAGGAGCGGCGCACAGAGATCCAAGATCTCGCTGTTGATATAGTCTTCGTCGACCGAGTCGGGTAGCTCATCCGCCGGGAGATTACCAAACTGGTCACCGAGCACGGCCTCGGTGATCTCGGAAATGGTAAGCGGTCGCCATGAAAACGCCGTCCACCGGAGAAGTGAGAATGCGCGAGCCCTTTTCGTCTCTGGGAACCGATCAATCCTCTCCCAGTTTCGCATGTATATGGTTCTAAGTCCAGATGGGGTCTCATCGATGACGGCCTGAAGCTGCTTCTTATTTTTGCCTCGGCTCAGAAATTCGCCTTGCATCTTCAGCCACAAGAACTGGCCTGCACAGCGGTCAGCCATCCTGCGAGAGATGTCGTCTCTGATATCTTTGCTCTTGTTACACAGCCTCGTATTGACAATATATTGAGAGTACGATGCCGTGTCGGCTAGCACGTCCTCAGGCGATATCTTGAGTTCGGCGACTTTGGACCAGTTTACCATCAGTGCCTGACGAATCTCAAGCTCATCGCGGCTGACAATTAAAAAACGGGTGTCTGTGTTTTCCACAGCCTCTATGATTATCCGGAGCAGCCCCGCAACAGACTCGGCGGCAGAGATGGCCAGGCTGTCGCGTATATCAGTGCACTCGTCTAGGCCATCTAAGATGAAAGTGCATCCAGACATAGCACGGATAACGTTTCTAAAAAGCTTGACGATATCGCCTCGCGTGGCAACCGTGGTCATCTGTTCCTGTTGGGCTGTCTAGGCATCCCGAGCGAGGCTGAAAGCGTCCTGGTTTCGGGATATGACTTGAGTAATCTAAGACCGGACGGCGATAAATGGGTCCCCGCGGCTCTCGTGGTCTGACGAGAAGAAGAAGTGGCCGATAGGCTTGTCGATCGTAGCGGAGAGGTGCTCTACGATGTGGGCGTAGAGGATGGTCTTTCTAAAGCCCGCCGGTGCATTGATCTACAACAGCTTGGTGGTCTCCGCTGTAGGTGAAAGCCACCGGAGGAAGATGTCGCGGCTTAAGACCCAGTCGTAAGTGCCTTCTAACCTTTTCTGAACCGAATCGCTGTAGACTTCATTTAGATGATCCTTACCTAGCAGCTAGTTACTTAGTTCGCGTATCGTCTCGGCTGTGACGTTCATTAGTTCTCGCCGCGGTACGTAGAAATTAAATGCCTCACCGTTCATCTGCGCCTCGAATTGTGACAGGCTTTGTCGAATATCAGCGCGCCAAGTCACCATATTCCGGATGTGTTCTGGAGATAATGGTTAGACGAGAACCCTTAAGACCGGCCGAGTATCGCAACCGAACCTTGCAGATCCGTAGCTAAGTCCTGATGCATATCCCGTGGGGGATCGCACACCCTTTCCATGCTCAAGCGGAACCAGATTGTGCAGTTGTTGCACCAGCTCTCCAAATAGCTTCACTTGAGCCGTTCGGATATCTTTCCCTCTCAAAGCCCAGGCTATCCTTTGTCTCTTAGATCTCGACGTCGTACCTCCGTCTAATGGCCCCTGGCCCGCTGAAGGCATGTCGTATCTACCCGCTCTGATGTTAGAGTGGGCGATTGCCCCCCCTGATGAGCCGTCTGTGGTACATATGCTTCGGACGATTGATAAGATGTCCCCGACGACCGCTCGGACATCCGGTTCATCGAGAGCGTCATGGTGGTTTGCTGACGGCGTCCCAGGAGCCAGCCCGACAGCCCGGCCCCATTGTTCGAAGCGGAGTTTTCCGGCGTTGAACTGCGAGTCGAGAACATGCGAGTCGTTCGCAAATGTCTTGTAGGATTGTACTTTGTCGATGACCTCGAGACAGGTGCTGAAGAGGCCAACAAGCCCCACGATACCAACGGCTAGCCCAACGGGCTCCATTACTGTAGCGTCACAGCAGGTTACTGGGGTTTTAGGTTGACGTCGCTAGTGAAGTTGTAGCAATACAAGATGCAAAGAGTTATAGGCAAGCAAAATGCGCAACGGAGTTCAACGGAGAGATTATAGTGCTCCAACTACCCAAACAGGAAGGCACGATCCACCAACGTTTCCATTATGTCACGTAGCACAAACCAGAACATCAATAAACCAATCATCAAAAAGAACCCCAAACACAAGTCGATCCCAGTGTCGACAACCGAGTCTATCTTGACCTGAACTAGGCCAGTGACACCCGCAGAGTTAAGCACAAACGGTTTAACACCGCCTCTCAACAAAAGTCGCCGTTACCAGACAGAACCTGCACCGAAATTTGACCAGTTCCCCCAATCCTTACGGGCTTTCGGGCAGCACGAGCACAAGCATGCACTAGCGTACCGGCAAGAGCTGCTCT
The DNA here is from genome assembly GCA_030052745.1 of Pleurostoma richardsiae. Taxonomy (NCBI): domain Eukaryota; kingdom Fungi; phylum Ascomycota; class Sordariomycetes; order Calosphaeriales; family Pleurostomataceae; genus Pleurostoma; species Pleurostoma richardsiae. The sequence goes on from JANBVO010000061.1 coordinate 24,207, forward strand.
AACGGCTTTTTCAATGGCAGTAACTTCGCTTAGCGATAGAGGACCTCGATTGCACTCAGCCCTGTGCACAACACACTCCAAAGTGACATCAGCGTGTACTATCAACCTGCCACGCTCCTCTTCGCAGACCCCGTGTCCATCTAGGCGTTCCGCGACAATAGAGTCGACAAGAACAGACTGGAAAACATCGACGCCCTTTCTAGGCGTGGTCCGGTACACTGGAACAACTAACACACGGTCCACATAAAGTTCATCACAATGACAAAGCAATCCTAACCGCATCCTGCCCCAGAGTGGCAAGGTGGAGGTTGTCTCCCGGGACTCCGTTGGAACACGTAGAGCCATACTGTGCCAACGCAGAATGTCGCTCAACCCTAATTCACCTCTGAAACCAACACCAACAACTAAGAAAAGAGAAAAAAAAGAACCAGCTACTGTAAGTCTATAGGGTGGTAATGAGGAAAAATATAGAAGGGAAAAGAGAGCGAGGGGAAACAAACTTCGGGGAGCCTTCGCTGCATATAGTTATAGACGAGAGAGAACTCCACTTCGGCGCGGCGGCTCCACTTCGGCGCGGAAAGTATAAACCAATCAACCCTATATAACGGCTATATCCTCTACGGAACTCGCGAGGCCGACTCCGTAGCGGAAGTTCTTGTAAAATGATCGGGTCGTGGTAGAAAAACGTAACCGTGCCTTCAACCTATCGGTCCTCCGTTACCCGCGCGAAAGACAGGTCTCTAGATACCAAGCTGGTTATTTCTTAGCAAGTAGAAAGTAAAACTTTGATCATACAAGACGATAATACTTCCTATCATTATCGACACGTCTTGTTTAACGTGCTGCAGCGCCCGCGTGCAAATCAGCGGAAGAGCCGTCGGGAAAGGTAATCCCAGGACAAGGACATTCATCTACCAACATTAAGAGTACCAAGCCGCCAGGTAAGTTATGGTAATATGTTACATAGCCAGCCCTAATACTCATATTATATTCCACGAGTAGCTACGATAGCGATCGACAAGGACCATCAGCAGCTCCGCAAAATAAGTAAATTGGCCTTTATATCTGCAAACAATGTGATTTTCGAATTGCGGCGGAGAGATTCATATCAGGTTGGCCCAAGACTGACAGCTCTGCGCCGATTTTGCATTGGAAAATTCTTGAGGGGTATGCAACCGACTACAGCGAGTTTAAGGAAGTTTTGATGGTTATTTTCACAGCCTAAAGCACCCTGTGATAGTGGTCAGTTATTCCAAAATTTTGAACAAACTTTCCTCCTTCATGATGCTATATACTCCTGAGCAATCAGGTCTCTTGTTTCTGGGTCGAGATCATGAGAAACGAACGTTGAAGAAAAATAAAGCCTAGGTCACGTTAATTTACCCCTTTCTCTTCATTTCACAGCCTTTTAGACCAGCTTAGGGTAGAACGGAACAACCCATAAAGGAGCTTGAATACGAGAGTCGGATCGACCTTCTGCGAAAGCCTGGTTGGGGACTGAATATAAGCAGGAGGTCATTATATCACAGATATAGAAATGCGACATCAGAGAAAACGTCGAGAACAAAACAACTACGTAGCTAGTATTCATACAAGCGTGGCGCGGGTTACGTGGTTGGCAGGCTAAAATCTCTCACCCGACGTTAAGTTCTGTCTTCATGTCTATGACGATGCCTCTGTGCCAACGCAAGCGTCGTGAATCTCGTTCGCCAGCAGTGATATTCTAAGCTTTACCACATCGCCTCCAGGGAATTGGCTTCGGCTAGTACAGGAAGGTAGATTACAGGGTGGGGCAATCTTTGAGTCAGGAGCGTGCCGAGCGCTGCGACATGCAACTTGCGTCTTCTGGAAAAGGAGAAGAGAACGAAGTGTGGCAGGATGGGTTCTTCGGCCAAGGTACAATGATGTCAAAACGAGATGACTCGATCAACGGGGGGCTGGTCGAGCCGCTTATTAATGTCCCAGGTCAGGCTGCGACCCTTCAAGTTTGAATCTCCCTCTCTTTCCAACATGGGAAAGATCATAAGGACGCGGCAGACTGGTACAGGACCGGCTCCTGCCGCTACTCGCTGGTTATCTGCTGTGGCGTATTATGGATGACTCGGATGAGATTGCCCTCAGGCAGCTACGCTGACCGGTCAACTATATCTGTACTATAATCGTCTACCGCCCATACAAGAGAACAACCTTGATTTCATTAATCTCACATATGAACATACAGTATACATAAGCGCAGCTTCCCCGTTAGCTTTCAATATCCTGAGTGCGACTACCTCCATGGCCCCACAACCGGAACTGCTGGCCGGGAAGGACCAAGCTGCTCAGGAGGGATGCAGCACACCCCTGAACGGCAATGGGATGATCACAGCCACTATAGTCCACGATGAGACCGCTTACGGGGAAGAGGAGCGTCTGAAGGGTGGCCTGCAGATCATCAGAGGTGGCGGGATCAACCCGCATGCGTTACTGCAGCTGCTGGAGCTGCGCTTCGGCAAACGATACCACGTCTCCGTCAGTCCTCCTCCCTTGTCTTCCTTGCTCTCATTGGTTTGTGAGTCCTGAACTGATGATTTTGGAGCACAAGCTGGCCCATAACCAATATTATGTCTACGCGGATAAGCTCCTGACGCTAGAAGAGGTGAAGAAACACCTCGGGCCGTGCACGCTCGAGACACGCCGTTCCCGAGTGCGAGGACTGCCACCACCCCTAGGCTGGCAAAGGCTGTGTCACTAACCAACGAGTCCTCGCCAGCACAAATCGCGCAGCTGGCAACACCACGACCACCTGGAGCCATCTACGATGGTCTGTTGGACGGATGCTTACGAATCAAAAGAATGATCAGCGGCAGTGCAGAAGACATGAGAGATGACCGGGGAAGGTTGATTGGCGTGCCTACACACGATGTGTTACCACGGCAGGGTCTGGGCTTACGAGGCTAGTTCGGTATTAAGAGTAGTCTATTTCTTTGTTTGCCACGACGTCAACCCAGCATATTGGTGACAGCTGGATGAAGGGAAGATCGTCGCAGTAACTGCTGGGATAGCGAGGTGATGGTACGTTGACGACCCTAGCGGAGTGCGACATTTTTGTGGATTTGTGCCCACACGGAGGCAGAGGCGAGTCCTTGGACAACCAGACAAAAAAAAGGTTACAAGTCTCAAACGAAAGGGTGTGCATGACTAGAACGGCGAACTGCTGTTACCCTTCTTGCCTTCCTTCGTTAGCTAGAATATTCGGCGCACGTAACTTTGGGCCAAGTTCCCCCTTTTTCGGCAATCAGCGTGCCAGCTACTTGTCTATTATGTTTATACACGAGGCTAACCCCCCCACCCCCTTTTCCCCTGACGGCAGCAGGCTGCTCACACTGTGCTCCCAACCCCACCGTTCAACGCCGCAATGTCACACCTCATCCAGTCCAGCCGCCATGCCAACGGCGGAGCCGTGCCCTTCTGTCGTGGCAAGTCCGAGGGTCCTACGTCTCCTATGGAAGCTACGTACACTGTCGGAAAATCAAGAGCGGTCATGGCCGTAGAAAAGTTCCCATCTGACTCGATTTCGCTTCTTGTGGGTAGATGAGCTTTGGTCTCCGACCGCCGATAGCCATATGCAAGACAAGTTTGCTGGCTTAGACAGAGACAAGTGCAATACGTCTGCCTTTTGGCAGGAGCTCTAGTGTCACGTAATGCGGTTGAAGCTGGGACGAGTTTTCTTTTGGCATCTCAGTGACATCCCTTAGCATGGCTCTAGGACAGAATGTGCTCTTTCAGCGGACTAGATCCAAGGAGCCTAGCCTTGTTACTCGGAAGGTTATTACAACCGAGAAAGATCCCTGTGAAGCAGAGAGATCCAGGATTCACTGTGAAAAGGCCAGGGACTAAGTGAAGTCATGGATTGACTTGTGTGAAGAATATTTGCTTCGAAGATTGAAGGAAAAGCAGTGCTTGAGGAGATTAACCTCTTGCTCCTTGACAGTGCGTTCTCCCCGATCACCTTGCTGTATTGTTGGGTTGCCACCGACGGCGACTGACTATTATGGACCCCTGTTGCCTTGTCCACTCTCTAGCCTCTCCAGATACAACTGCAGTGTGGTGCTATTGTAATTACAGACAATGTAGGCATGATAAGAATGCTGTACAAAGACTTCCTTGGGTATTTTCGAGACCTTGCGAACGGCTCCGGAACCCAGATGGTGCCATTCAACGGAAGGCTTAGTTCATTTACCAGAGCAGTACCACCTAGGAACAAAGAATTTGTTGGGACGTTTCGGCACTGCGAGATCACCCATCATAGAAAAATAGCTGAACAGTAAATAATGATCATCTGTCCAACTCTATGCAGTCCCCAGAGGCAGCGCTGGCGAAAGAATGACTAGGCCCAGACAACTGATAAAGAACGACCAGGGTGACTTTCTTCATACCAAGAGAGAGAGGGTGTCTATCATTGTCAGTGGCCCGCACTGAACAGTTGCGATATACCTCTCGTGTCCCTGTCAAAATCCAAACACACCTCAGCGGCCGCGTCCGCCTCCGCCTCCGCCTCAACATCCCACAGGCAGGGCGTTGTTTAATGCTTAATCCAGCCGAGAGCCAACTCGCCCAGGAAACCGCCACCGAGGACGGCAAGCAAGTAACCGAGATTGAAGGTCATAACCGCAAGCATGCTAGCAGGACCCAAGGACGATTAGTCTTATTTGCCAGCTACCGCCAGGAGATGAAAGAGATACTAAAGGCAAGTAGCCTATCATGGTAGTGGTTTGGAACACGGCCCTAATGACTTGAATTGTCGTGTTCCACCTGTGGCCTAAGCCAACCTCAACGTCATCCTCCCGAGGCTGGCCCATCTTAAGGTAATTATCGGCTTCGTCACTATTGCAACGGCTGGGTTGCTTGTGGTTCCAACGCCTCTCCGCCGTGCCCCTCAACGTGGTCAGGAAACGCAAGAAGAGAGCCATGAGAACGAGCAGAATGATTGCGCCAGCGTAACCCTGGGCGTTTGTTGGAGTCAGGGTCGTGGTCCAGAGGGGATCACCAGTTCCGAAGTGAAAGGTACTGGACATGCCGGACATGGAAGTCATGGAACCCATTTGAGCTGCTGAGGAGCCAGCCGCTTCGATGCTGTTGGCTGCTTCTGACGTCGCCGACGTGACTGGAGTGGAGGTGCTGGCTGCGCCAGCGAGCGCAGAGGCAGAAGACGAGCCTTCGGCGACGGAAGTCATGCCGGTCATGTCCGTCGTGTCCTCCATACCGGCCATCCCTTCCATGCTGGACATAGGGCGTAGACTGGTTCTGTTTAGGTCGATACGTGACTTCAAGAGTGGGGAGCTAGGCCGCAGACACTGGACGCACAGAACTGAAAGAGAACTAGAGTGAATGAATACGTGCGACCAGCGCTGAACAACTGCAAACAAAGGGGAAGACGACGAGTGATGGCTTGAAATCTATGGAAGAAATGACCCTCTTCTGAAGTATAAGGGGTGTCTAACGCTGCTGAAACTGGACGATCTCAAAAACTTGATACAAAAGAGCCGATGCCCTTACGGCGCAGCCAGCCCTCTTACTTTGAACAGATTTGGCACAGTGTGCAGATCCTCTGAAACACGGGAAAAAGACTACAAGATAAAAGGGTCTTTCCATCACCATATGGAAGTAATCGCTACCGATCTACTTCTACCCCTCATTCGCGCCTCAACTATGCCTACTGTTGTCTTGCTGCATAGCCTCACATCAGTGACCGTTGGCTAAAACTGGATCAAGGTTGTCAAGAGCGCAACCAGACGGTTCAGGCCTGAAACACCCCTACTTGTAGCAGGCGCTAGAAACCACGCGTGAAGGTGCAGTATGACCGAATGCGTGGTCATTGCCGGCAGAATGCGAACAGGCACAGACATGATGCGACAGACCGAGCACAATCAACCAAACTATACTTCAAAATCCGGCCGACTGTGCCAACAGACAGAAGGTCTAGTAAATTGATATCTACTCCTAGCGTCTTTTCTGTCACGACCACCAAGTTACTTCGATGCCACGGGCAAGTCAATTGACATCTCCGTAGTTCCCTCGCTCTCAATGACCCTGCCGCCCTTGACCTGTTTCCCAGCGTTCTGGATGGCCAGTCTCACTTGGTCGAACGTCACATCATCCGCAACGACAACGTTGACTTTCTGGTTCTCGACGGAAGTGTCCACAGTCTGGACATTCGGGAGAGCCGTTACGGCAGTTCTCACTGTAGAGGCACAGCCTGAAGCAAACAAATTAGTCCTAAGCGGAACACTTATATAGCTCACAGTGCTCACCCCCGCAGGACATCTGCACGTCATACTCGTAGGAATGCGTCATTTTAAGATGGGAAAGGAGGTCCTTGTTGAGATTTATGAAACGGCCAGACAAAATAGTTAACAACGGTTTGGTTGAGGGAGTTGTTCAATGAGTCTGTAAGATCTTCGATGGGCTGTTTTGCATGTTCTCTGCTGGGAGAATAGATGAGCTTTATAATTCTGTTAAGAGGCGACTCGAGTTGACTGCAGCTGCGACAGACTGCCACCGAAGTGAAGCTGCCTGCAAATGAGTTCATTCTGCGTGCTTCCAGCGAGTTTGGTAAAGGGATCTTCAACTTCTCTGTTTCAAACATCAGACTTATGCTAAAGTAACCAGGGTTGCAAAATACATATGCACAGGAGCTGCGCCGCCAAAACAACGCAGGTCTAACAACAACGGCAGTGCAACGCCAACTCCAATGCTTACAAATACCACACATAATTATAGGCGTTATAGCGCTATGTGAACGCTGTGATTCGTGTGAGGCCAAAACGGGTGATGCCTGAGATGTGGCTGCATGCGTGGTTTGTGCGGAGTGTCAGGACACCGCGCACAGCCTATCTCTAGCAAAGCTTTCCGCACAAAGCGCGCAATTGCCAGCCAGTCATTAGACATGGTTGCCTGAATAATCTGAGCTGGTCGAACCCAGCTTGATGGGTAGGAGGTGTCTTGATATATTTTCAATCACTTCTCTGAACGATAGTTATTGTTCAAGGACCCATCAACCCATCAGCTCAGCATCCGTTGTAACCGAAGAGCTCCAAGGTAGGAACTTATTAGGTGCATTCACAGTCTCAGTCTTTATCTTACATTAAAGTAGCCCACCAGAAGAACCTCGTTGTCTTAAAGCATGGCAAGACAGTCAAGGTCATCGTCGCCAAAGTCTCGGGTTACCACCTTCCTCATTCCAGGATTCCACTGCCCTACCTGTGCCTCCTTTATCGAAGAATTCCTCTTCTGTCTTCGCCCAAGACCCATCTCTGTTGAGACTTCAATCGTTGCACATAGCGTCACGGTCAAACACAGCCCGTCGTTAAGCGTGCGCATGATATCTAGAGCCCTCGGCGATGCAGGCTACAAAGTTGATATCATCATGTCAGATCGTCTACCTGGCGTCACAACACTCGACAACTCGCGCGGTGGGGCCGATGATGCCTTCCCATGCGCATGGCTCAATCAGGCTTCAGAGCGGTGGAACCGCATTCGGAAGGCTACCGATAAGGGGACGAAGAGAAGGCGGCATATAGAGCATTGCGAGCAATGTCGTGCTCAAGAGCAGGATGCCAGGTCTCAAGATGACGATCGAATACCATCCTCCAATCAATCATCCGACACAGGGCAGGCTGGTAGCCCCTTTGTCGTTGTCGATTCTGCCTGGAAGCCGGCCACGGTCTTCCAGGCGTCCCTCTCTATCACAGGCATGAGCTGTAGTTCATGTGTCGGCAAGATCGCAGCAGCCCTGGAGCAGAAACCTTGGGTGAGGTCAGCCAATGTCGTTCTGCTCACCCAGAGTGCTGTTGTGTAGTTCGACGGAGAGCAGAATGCCGAGGAGCTGGTCAAGATCATCGACAGCATTGGCTATGAGGCAAGCCTGGAACACGTGGACGAGCTGCCGCCGGCGCCAGGGGCTGGTCCCCGCGTCGTCGCAGGCTTGTGGAGTGCGTCCTACGCCATCGGTGGTACGACATGCAGCTCCTGCGTCAGCACGATCACTAAGGCCCTTGAGACTTTACCATGGACGAAGAGCGTAGACGTCAATCTTATCACCAACAGCGCCACCGTCGTCCTCGAGGACAAGAGCCACCCGAATGAGATCGCGGAAATTGTCGAAAGCGTGGGGTATAACGCTAAACTCAGTGACGTTGTTGACATGGGCAGAGGCAAAGCGCAGGACGGCAGCAGAACCGTGTCAATTCGTGTTAACGGAATGTACTGTCAGCATTGTCCCGGTTATGGAAGCACTGAACCGATTAGGCGACCTTGTAACTGTTGAAAAGGCAGCGACTGTGGGAAACTCTATCATGACGATCTCATATACCCCAAACTCACCCGAATTCACCATCATGGCCATTCTTTCGACTATTTCAGCCGTCGACCCGGCTTTCAACCCCATCATATACCATCCTCCTATAGTCGAGGAGCGCGCGGCACAAATACACGCTCGTATTCGGCAGCGAATATTCTATCGTGTCCTCCTCTCAGTTATCGTCGCCATCCCTGCCTTCATCACCGGCATCGTCTTCATGAGCCTCGTTCCGCCGTCAAACTCCGGCCGCCGGTATCTCATGGAACAGCTATGAGGGGTCACCCGCGCGGAGTGGGCCTTATTCATCATGGCAACACCAGTCTATTTTCTCGCCGCCGACGTCTTCCACCGTCGAATGATCAAGGAGCTACACTCCCTATGGAAGGTCGGCAGTCCCGTGCCCATTTTACGCCGTTTCTACCGCTTTGGAAGTATGGACATGTTGATGTCCTTCGGGACCACCATCGCCTACTTCTCCTCTATAGTCGAGCTGATCATCGCCGCGACGCTCGAAGACATGACGAGCATGAAGGGAAACAACACTTACTTCGACCCGGTCGTCTTTTTGACCATGTTTCTCCTCATTGGCCGGCTGATTGAAGCATATAGCAAAGCAAAGACAGGAGAGGCGGTGGTCATGTTAGGCAAGCTTCGACCAAAAGACGCATCCCTAGTGCTTCCTGACGAAGGTCCTGATGGAGCGAACGGCGTTCAAAGCATCCCTATCGACATGCTCGACTTCGGTGACGTAGTCAGGGTCGTATATGGCGGTTCCCCGCCCTGGGATGGCGCCCTCCTCGAGGGGGAGGGTGAGTTCGACGAATCAAGTCTCACCGGTGAGTCAAGGCTCGTCAAGAAGACAGCCGGCGACCCAATTTATTCTGGAACTGTCAACAAAGGCGGACCCATCTTGATGCGAACCACTGGTACCTCTGGTAACCCTATGTTGGATGAGATTATCAAGGTAGTACGAGAAGGTCCGGCGCGACGTGCTCCAATTGAGAGGGTAGCCGATATGCTCACCAGCTTCTTCGTCCCCGTCGTAACACTTATCGCCATTGCGACGTGGTTGATCTGGCTGAGACTTGGCATCTTGGGAACTCTACCGGAAAAATATCTAGACACTGCGGTTGGTGGCTGGCCGTTCTGGTCATTGCAGTTTGCCATTGCGGTCTTTATCATCGCCTGTCCTTGTGGTATCGGCCTTGTCCCTCGACGGCTCTTTTCCTTGGCGGAGGTCTGGCCGCGAAACACGGCATCCTCGTCCAGGGCGGAGGAGAAGCTTTCCAAGAAGCGAGTGGGCTTGATATTATGGTCTTCGACAAGGCGGGGACATTGACGCAAGGTGGCGAGCCCAAGGTAACAGATCATCAATTCTTGGTTTCTGATGGCAGCTGGAAAGAGCAGGCAGTCCTCAGTGTACTGATGGAGCTGGAAGGTAGCAGCAGCCACCCTCTCGGCAGAGCCATCGTCAGCTTCTGCAAATCCAGAAATACGACTGGTGCCAAAATCAGGCACGTCGAGGAGATAGCGGGAAAGGGACTGAGGGGATCATTCGACGTCGGAGCATTCTCCCACTCGGTTGAAACGCTCGCAGGAAACGAGGTCCTCATGGACGACCACGGCATCTCCTTCGACAGCGCGGCATCCACCGCTTCGGGCTCGTGGAGAGGACAAGCAAAGTCGGTCGTGCTTGTTGCAGGGAGGTCGGTGTCCACCCCAGCGGATTTATCGTGGAGCCCACTCGCCATTTTCGCGGCCTCTGATCCTCTTCGACCAGAATCTCGCCAGGTCGTCGAGGCGCTTCACCGGCAAAGTGTCGACGTGTGGATGATTTCGGGAGACAACACGACCACAGCGAATGCTGTTGGCGTCATGGTTGGCATTCCTCCGGAGCACATAATAGCTGGCGTGCTACCAGAGCAGAAGGCCGACAAGATCAAGTATCTTCAGAAGAGCCAAGTGAAACGCAGCTCGCAGTCCATTTTCGGTCGACCCACCCAACAAAGAGCAGTTGTCGCCATGGTCGGCGACGGCGTCAATGACTCGCCTGCTTTGATCGTTGCGGATGCTGGGATAGCTATCAGCTCCGGCTCCGATGTTGCCGTCTCTGCCGCCGAATTTGTGCTCATCAAGTCGAGTCTGACGACCTTGCTCACCTTGACAAATCTCAGCCGCACGGTATTCAGGCGTGTCAAATTTAACTTCGCTTGGGCTTTAGTCCTACAACCTTGTGGCCTTACCTATCGCTGCAGGAGTTCTCTATCCTGTGAGGAGCAACGGCCAACACATCCGCCTCGATCCCGTGTGAGCGAGCTTGGCTATGGCTCTCAGCAGTGTGAGTGTCATTTGCACCAGCCTGCTCTTGAGGAGTGGGCTCCCGCTTGTGGAGTTTAGGGACAACAAGACCGTAGCAGACGGTACCTAATAGCTCATACTATGTAGACTACCCCTTGTATTGTGGGGCGAGAAAATGAAAGTGTACCTAGACGTCGGATGATAACAGTAGGGGTGCCCGTTGGTGGCGATCTACGTATGAGTGGGGAATGCCTGACGCCTCTAGATACGGATTGAGCGCTACTATCTCCACGGCGAACGCCGCGTAGTAAGTGCGAAACAGGCTCTAGACTTGTGTCCTTACTTACGTTTGAACTTGGATATCCTCCATATTTCATCTCTTGATCGGCCATCGTCGGGCCTTATTGCTGCAGTCAAGATGAATGGCCGAAATCTGCATACCCACCCGACCCCGCGTCCGTATCGTTCGAAGCGGCACAGACCCTGCGACCTCTGCCGCCGCCGCAAACATGCCTGTATCGTGGAAGATGAGCCTCCTTGCCGTGTGTGTCGTGAGCTGGGCACCTCTTGTACTTTCAAAGAACCGCCGGGCGCACGACGCAGGCGGCAGGCGGTCCCACTCTCCGCCGGCCCAACACCGCAGCTGGCCCCTGAGCCGGTGACTGTCGCGAGCGGCATTACACGGAGCGGGGTCACCGATAGCGAAGAACTGCTGGCGGGATCCTGGCAGCTTGATGTCGATGACGAGAGGGTAGACGCCGACAGATCTGGGCATCACGCTAGGCAAGCTCTGCTCGACTACCATGTTGGCTCGTTTCTGGGTTCCCCTGCGCACGACACTTGGTTCGCGGCTTCTCCATTCTTCTACCCTAGCCTGGGCACTGGGCCGATCCTGGCCGACAGCATCGGGGAGAGCAATTACCAGCAGGAGAGCTTCCCGGGTGTTATCAACCACTCACAGTCCAACAGCTCTACTACCCAGCATCAGGTGCAGTTGGATAGCTCGAGTCACGACCTGCCCCAAGACCCCGGTCGGACTGATGTCTCGGGGCCGCGGAAGTCGAGAGATGCATCGGCGCCGTCAGAAGCGCTGCCATCCTGGTCGCTGGACATGGGCGACGGTGGCTGGCTGATCCAATACTTTGGCCTCTCTGGTGAGATGGATCCCTACTTGCTGCAGTTCATGGAGTTCTCGAGCGATGGCACTTGCAACCTTGGCCCATTCCAGTACCGGCGCCTGGGAGGCGGCATCCCAGGGCATGATCAGCCACCCGCGAGCGCCGAGACGCCCGTCTACTTCATGACCAGCGCCGCGAAACCTGTCGAGCAGCTGGGCGATGATGATGCGGCCAAAGAGGACTGCTCCTTGGAACAGCTTGTGCCGGCGGCAGTGGGTTCCCGCCTGATAGGACTGTGAGTCACCCCGGGTCGTCAGTCATTCGCACTGGTGAGGAGCGTTGCTCACTTTCCCATGTTTCCTAGGTTCCTGCGCTACACCTTCCCCAATCTTCCAGTCATATCACGGAGCCATGTGAAGATTTGGAACGAGACTCTGATCCCGAAGGACAAGCACTTGGCCGTGCTGCCCTCTTATCTGCTCGCCGCGGTATACGCCTCCGCCGAGCCCTTCCGTCGCTACGATCCTATTTTGAGCGTGTCGCAGGTCAATAACGAATTCCCACACTCGAAGCTTTGGCGCCTTGCACACCGTGGCATCATGGAGAATCTACGCACACCGCGACTAGCTGTGATTCAGGCCATACTCATCTATCTCCAGAGGCCTATGGACGAGACGGCGACGGCCACTACTGACGCGTCCGGGCAGAACTGGGCCCTCCTCGGATCGGCCGTACACATGGCATATCAGTTGGGCCTCCACATAGACTGCAAAGACTGGCCCCTGCATATGTCGGAGAAGCGGCTGAGACGTCGGCTCTGGTGGGTCCTTCACTGCGAATCAACTTGGCACAGCCTGCTCCTGGGCCTGCCACAGCCCATCCCTCATGACCAGTGGGACGTCGCCGATCTGGGGGACAGTGACTTTGTGATTGATCATTACCAGTGTCCGGCAGAGTATACGTTCACGAAGCCGCAGTCATTACAGAAGCCCTGTGTCTTTTGCCACCGAGGGCATGACTTTCATTTCTTGGCCAGCCTGTCCGTCATCGCTCAAGAGGTGTCTCACAAATTCTACACTCTCATGGCATCCAAGCGTCTCGCTGACGACTTCAAGGCGTCACTGGTCGTAGGGCGAAGCTTATTGGAGCGCATCAGACAGTGGAAAAGCCGTCTGCCTGCATACAAGATGTCAGATGAGACACCAACTCAACGCGACCGGGATTACTTCCACTCGGGATCTTCGGCACAGCTGAGGCTTGCTTGTCTGACCCTTGAGATCTTGGTGTACCGCGCTATGCTCCGGCCACTTTCGAGGCAGAATCCGGCGTCGACGGGAGAGACGCGTGGCGCATCTGAGCCTCCTACTCTCGGTGACCAGCGGCCTGTTCATGGGCTCCAAGTGGCGAGGGCTGCCGACGTCCCTAGTGGCGTTCTGGATCTGTTCTTGGAGGCTATCGACACCGCTCACCGGGCCATGGTCTATGCACAGCGATTGGGGTCGTACGATTTGAACAGTTTCACATACAGCTGTAAGTCCTTGACTCCTTTACGGATTAAAACACAGACATTACCAAACGCTCCCTTCGAACGGTGCTTTCCTCGTCCCCAGCATTGTGCCATTTGCCATGATTCCTCCCTACCTACTTTTCCTACTCGCTTAGCTAACGATCTGTGCGCTCCTCGTCCTAGGGTCACGAGCCTGCTTCGCTTCCGTATCGAACTTCATCATGCTTCTCCTAGTCCTAGCACCATCGGCTGAGATGACTAGGGATGTCCTGTCCATTCTTGCTAAGTGGGTTATCATGCTCCGCGAGCAATGTATCACATTCTCGCTTATGAGGCTAGGACTCCTACGTCTGGATAGTATCTTCCAGATGGGTCTCGAGCATGCTTTCCGGTTTCGGCCATATGCGAAACAGATGATCCAGCAAGAGCTGCCTACGCCTAATTACAAGAAATGACGAGCTACGTTGTAATGCCGTCTCATGGGGTTTAAACCAGAGCAAAGCCGAGATCTCTCATGACGCAAGATAATTACCTGCAAGTTTCTTGGGGACACTGCATAAAGCCTCGACTAGGGGAAGAACAAGTCTATCTATACCTCTACACTACCTCGCTGTATCGGACGGCATAACGATTTCCTTGAACAACCATGAGCTCTGTGATGAACTCTGTCACGGCACGTCGGCGGATCTTTGACCACCCTCATTCTACATGCATTATTATGGTATCGTTTGGTCCCAGATTCACAGCTGTAATTAGGAAATACGAAACCAGAAGAACATTTAAGGTAGGACCGGCTTACTGAGATATTCTCAATCTGTGTGACATACTTACCAGACGTACCGGCAGTGACTGTCACGAGTTGTGGAAAATGGGCGATGTTTCGATAATCCCGACTCGAGACGCCCAGCTCTACCGCTGTTATGTCGGTGAATTTGCAGAACTTGCACTCCAATTCTAAGTTAGCCTATCTGAGCCACCTCTTTTAAAGATAGGGCGACGATGGCGGCCGAGTTCGCCGAAGGCGACGACTAGAACGGTTAGGAACGTCGGCCGGCCGAGATACGCCACAAGTTGCGGCCGTGCAACTCTTCAGCAAAATCCACCGTCTTTGCCGCAGGACGAATAGCAGAGTCGACATGTCCGAAAATTGGCGAGATTCCGGGTGAAATACTATGCTTCAGCCCACTGTACCTCAACGCATGACGCGCAGGAAGCGATCGTCGTAGGTCCCCACGACCTGGAATTACGATACCTTCTCCTCTCTATCCTCTTCAATAGCGCCCTACATACTGGCTCTATTCTCCTTCCCTTGTTCTTCTATTCGGCCACACCCCATACCTTGTTCCTCCCTAACCCTAGCAGTTAATCCCTTGGTTGTGCTGCCTCTCGTGTGACTCTGACGCGTCCGCGCTCATCAGCAAGGAAGACGGACATGTTCAATCCTAAGGGTCATGCGGTGGATGAGGGCCACCCTGTCCGGGTCGTCATAATTGGTGCCGGTGTCTCTGGTATTGCCCTTTATATTCGCCTTTTACAGTACGTTCCTGCCGTCACCGTCACCATCTTCGAAAAAAACCCATCACTCGGCGGGACGTGGTACGAAAACAGATACCCTGGGGTGGCATGCGACATCCCCAGTCACGTCTATCAGTACTCCTTTGAACCCAACCCGGAGTGGTCTAAGCTGTTCGCTGAGGGACCCGAAATTCTCGAGTACGTCAAGGCGGTCGCTCGCAAGTACCGCGTCGATGAGAAGATCCGGTACAGCAGTAAGGTCATTGGCGCCACCTGGGACGGGGAACAGGGCGTCTGGTCTATCGAGGTGGAAATTTCCGACGCACAGGGCCGGATTAGCACTCAGAAGACGTCGGCTGAAGTTGTTATCAGCGCCACAGGAATCCTGAACAATTGGAAGTGGCCGGATATTGAAGGGCTATCCGCATTTGAGGGGAAGCTTGTTCACTCGGCCGACTGGGATATGTCATGGTACGTATAGTCTTATGGCGAACGGTCGCTCTTGATATCTTCTAAACTATCGTCTCTCCTGACACAATACCAGGAACTATGAGGGGAAGACGGTCGCACTCATCGGCTGCGGTTCCTCGGCCATCCAGATACTTCCCCATCTCCAAAAGAAGTGCAGTCGGGTCTACAACTTCGTCCGTGGGGGTACCTGGATTAGCTATCCGTTTGGCTCAACCCTGACCGAGGGTATCCTGAAAAACAGTGACGAACCCGGCAACTATAAGTACACACCCGAGGAGCGCGCTCGCTTCCTGAGCGATCAGCAGTTCTATCTAGACTTCCGACGAACTATGGAGAGCTTCATAAATAAGGACTTTCCGTGTCTTTTCCCAGGATCTGTGGAGGAGGTAGACGGCACGAAGAAAATCCGGGATACCATGCGCCAGAAGCTGTCTGCCAAGCCCGGGCTTTACGAAGTGCTGGAACCTAGCTTCACACCCGGCTGTCGCCGTTTGACGCCGGGGCCGGGCTACCTTGAGGCGCTGGTCAAAGACAATGTCGAGTTGATCAAGACGCCCATAGTTTGCGCCAGAGAAGATTCTATTCTCACTGAGGACGGCAAAGAATGGGAAGTTGACGCTATCGTATGCGCCACCGGGTTTGACACTAGCTATCACCCACGCTTCCCTATTATCGGTCGTGGTGGTCAGTCCCTCAGCGACCGGTGGGGATCTCGCGCCACTGCGTACATGTCGCATTCGGTTCCAGGCTTCCCTAACTACTTCATGGTAGGAGGGCCGAACTCGGCCACCGGAGGCGGGTCGCTCCTTCTGATCCTTGAGTCCGTCATAGGCTACGTCGTGAAAGCTGTGCAGAAGATTAGCCGGGAGCATCTAAAGGCTATGGAGGCCAAGGAGGATGCACTGGATGCCTGGGTGACCTACCTCGACAAATACTTCCCCGATACCGTACACGTCGATGTTTGTACGAGCTGGTACAAAGTCAACGGCAATATTGTAGGCCTGTGGCCTGGCAGCAGTCTACATGCTATGAAGGCACTGGACAACCCTCGGTGGGAGGACTATGAATACGAACTGCTTCGGGAGAGTGGCAGGCTGGACTGGATCGGCAACGGCTGGACATTGGAAGATATGCGGAGAGGGAACCTCGGCTACTATGTGGATACCCCAGACTTGCCGCCTATTCCTACCTATCAGGTGATCACCCGCCAACCGTGATAGAATACAATTTAGAAAAGGTTGCGTTCTTCTACGGAGATGCCATCATGTCCCCCGAAAAAGATCGGAGGTGTGTAGCCGCGTTAACATCCTGGCAGGCTAGCGGCATTGCTGTATTCATTGGCCTAAAAACACACCCTGTAAATAAAAGATGGATATAGAACAACGAGGGAATTCTAGCAACCCTTTCTACTTGGTCATTACCTATGAACGCTCAAGGATCTCTAATATGGGCAGCAGGCACTAGGCACGGAATAGCTATTCCAGAGTACGTATGATTCTTAGACATGCGTAGAGCGCTTTTCAACCGACATGGACTAGGAGACTAGGATACGCGAACTGCCGAACAGGTAACGACTATAACGAAAATATTGGAGAGTGCTTCACTCGACCCAGTTGCCTCCCACCCCTAGCGCTTCAATGGTTGCGGCGCAGTTCTTTGCCATTTCCTCTCCCATCCACTGCGAGTCCAGCCTGTCAAGCTCCGACTCAAATTCCCACCCTTTACCTCCCTCGACGTAGACGGCAAGGCCTGTATGCTTTGTGCCGTCAGGGCCGTACCGTGACGCTGTCAGTGATAGGACGTATTCGGCCACCTGGTTGGCGGAGTTGACGGGAAGATTATTATTCTGCCACACATGAAGAACCCGGCTAGCCATTCCCGTGTCGATGAGGGATGGGCACACTATATTGACTCGAATCCCGTGCAGTGTGTGGAGGTACCTTCGACTCGACCGGAACAGACCCATAACTCCATGCTTACTAGGTTGGTAGACGAAAAGGCCTTGCTGTTCCTTGAAGGCCGCCAGAGACCCGGTCAAAAGCAGAGACTTATCCCGATTCCTCGGGGTTTCTCTGGTCGGGTCGGGCTGGCTTAGATAGACTGCGGCGATGCGAGCGAAGAAGGCGGCGCCGAGCAAGTTGATGTCAAGAACTGCGGTAGAAGGGGGGGAGCGGACGGACTCGATAGTCAGACTGGGGTCGAACCAGTTCTGGCCTTCAGTAACACCAGCAAGGGACAAGGCATGGTCAACCCGGCCGTGTCTTGTGTATGCGACATCGAATAATGCGAGGTTGTCCTCGTATCGACGTACGTCGACGCGCAGGAACTCGAGAGTGCCAGTCGAGGCCGGCGCGCTGCTCGTCAGGTCTGCAACGAGCTTTTCACCGGCTGCTGCGTCAATGTCTCCGAACAATATTTTGGCGCCGACGCCGTAAAGAGTCCTCACGATAGATTCTCCCACCCCGTTCGCACCTCCTGTAAGGACGACGACAGCGTCCTTGAGGGCCACGAAGGAGCCCGGAGACGTCTCATAGACAGGCATTGAAATGTGTAGCCGGTGAGAGCTGAAGAAATTCAGTTCCGTGCGATGGAAAACCCCTTAGCTACGTCTCAACCTAAGGGCGGTTGGGCCCGGGGGTGGTCATGCTCTTAATGTACAAAATCCGTTGTTAGCAAGGTTCTGATTACCTCTTGTCATTGCAGTCGGCCCTTATTATTACGAAAGTAGTTACGTTCGTGGATAATGCTCCCTGTAAATCTTGTTGCTGGACTGAAAGCTATCTACGGTCGTGGGCCGGCGTCGGCGAATGTCGGTGGCCGATCTACAGAGACTAATATCGACGATACTGACGTTCGAAACCGAGTCACACAACCATACTGTCACCTCAAACCCGAGCACCCTGATCAGAGCTCAACCATTTCTCGTCAAAGAATGAAAAGAGTTCCTGTTGGGCCACCGTTTACTAGAATGGCAAGGATTTAGACTTGTTGTCCAATGCCACTCGCACTGCAGCCTAGGTAGCCGAACTCTCACGTGTCCTTGGTGAGGGAGCTCGAGGAGCTGCACGAATCTTTCAGTACTTCCTCTCCTGGCAGTAGAAGAAGCGCCGGCTCTGCCCCACAATAGATAGCGATTTCGATTGATTAGGCGTTCGGCCATCTGGCGGCCTCAGGATAGGCCAAGTGTCGCGTACTTCGCCCGTGCAACGGCCGTGCGATATAGGTGGGTATTGCCCCTGGCGGAGCGACCGACTCCAGGCGGGTCGTCCGACCGCTGATAAGGACCCTGCCATTGCTCGCTTTCCAGGCACGAGACTGCCGCCCGTGTCATAGAGACATCACGGGGCCTTCCTGGTTCTGGCCACATCTGTGGAGAGTCGGTCGTTCTCGTATCCACGTAGTGATGGAACAGGAGATCACATAGTTGGCTACGGAAAATGTCAACGCACAGCCCGGTTTGGTAGATCAAAAAGAAAACACTCGTGTATTCCAAGGTGGTGGCGTCACATCCTGTGACTGTTGGATGAGACGCAGGCTCAGACGCGATCGCGCCGAGGATGGGTTGAATCTCAAGTCTTGCAAAATCACGACAGCTAGTCTATAAGTTCCATCTCCTCCTCTCCCAAGCCCGCAACGGGATGTACATGATCGTGCATACTGTCAAGGCCAGCACCCAGCTGATATCGGTGCCATAAGGAGCGGGCCCGATTCCGAGGGCAATAGGGCCAACCCACCATACCTGGCTCATACACAGCAGCGAGAGGACGGTACCCACGATGAAGGTGATGGATGCAGCAATCCCAAACGGGAGCTTTGACGGGTTGTCCCAAGCGGTAAGATCGTAGTTGTAACCACGCCTCCATATATAATGCTCGAGCACCATGACAGTGCAAAAAGGAACGATCCAGTATGCGCAGATAGAGAGGAAGTTGGTCATGACATCGGCGAGGACGTTTCGTCCCGCGATGGAGCAGGCCAGCAAGATCGCGCCGCCTATAAAGGACCAAACGAAGCGGGGTATGACGAGGAGCTTTGGCGAAATCACCTGCGCACTCAAGCCGAGGGAGTAGATGTTGATGGTGATGACGGCTGCTGTGGAGAAGGCCAGGAGAACCTCGATGAACTTTCCAAACCCCCTAACACCTGCACCGTGGCCTTCAAACACGGCACCAAGCAGCCCTCCTACGCCGCCGGAGTTGTATGCGTCTGTGAACAGGCTGTCGCTGCTCATGCTGAGGGTCCCGATCGCAGCACCCAGCCACTCCAACAAGACCTGAGAGCTCACCAGACCCAGCCATGGCCACCAGAAGGTCTTCTTGACACTGGTGCTCTCTTTCATATAGACTCCGTAGTCGGCTGCCACAGGGAACCAGGCTACCTCATAGCCGATTATGACCGTCCCAAAGGAGAAGACGTTGGCAGCTTCGGTTTTCCCTCTACCCATGGGTATATTGATAAAATGCGGAGCACCAAAGCCGGCAACGATGGCGAAAGCGACAAGCATGACCGGCCAGGAATACCTGTCGTAGAGGTGCAACACACGGTAACCGAAGAGGCCAAAGACCATGGCGACGACACACACAATGAGAACAGATACCGAATCAGGTAGACCACCGCCTCCAACATCATACAGTACCTCGCCTCCGGTGATGCCGCTGACGATTCCCCATCCAATCTGATTGATAATGTTCAGGATTGCCAGGACCTTGGCGGGCCACCAGCCAAAGCAGTACCGAGGGATCATCATGGTCCGAAGTCCAAGCTTGGGGCCGAGGGTGGCAGCCATGGCAGGCATCAGGACGCTGAAGGCGTTGAAGAACAGTATGCACAGAAACGAGTCCCACCACCCGAGCGCGTAGGTCGTAGTTCCCAAGTATCCAGTCGCGAGCGTCGTGATGTTGCAATTTGCGGCGATGAACATGGTACACAACTCCCATGCGGGCTGATTCGTGCGCATCTCCTCAGGGATACGCTCGACGCCCGTCTCTTCGGCCCCTATCGTGCGAATCCATCCTCGAGTCCTGGTCCAGAAGCCACGTTTGAGGGTTTCCACGGTACCCCCTTGAGACTCGAAGCCGACATCGGTGACGGTGTGTGTCTTCTTCTCCTCCTGCTCGTCTGTGAGGCTCATCTCGGACATACGCAAAGCTAGGCACCTTTGCGAAGCAGATTTCTTGTTTGCTAATAACTGCACAAAGGCTCAGAGGCAACGAGGAAAAGCCCGGAGTAACAAACTTAGGATGGTAATCGAGGAGTATGTAGCCTTGATAGTCCGTTCAACTTGGACATGCGGTGCCTTTGATATAGGCTCTCGCAGGGATTCGCCCCTGATCTCGACCTTATTACCTTTCTCGTCATAATTGGCGCCATGATACGGAGATATCTTCAAAGATAGGCGAACGTGTGGGCTGGGCTTATCTCTTAATGATTGCCCTATCTCCGAGCGGCCGGCCAGTTCGATGTGACATCCACTCTTATCCCCCGCCCCATTTAAATTAGAAGCCGTGATTAAGCTCAGTCGCCCGATGTCCTCACGAAGCAGCGGGCAGCTCGTCAGCGTCCGGGTGGGAAGATTGGTCGTCCTTGAACCCTACCCTACGATAACCACCGTTACTGTGACGGGTGTAAACGGGAGTTGGAGGATATGTACGTGGCAAAGCGTGAGGACAACGTTCAATGGTCGAAGATATACTAGATAATGATGTATACAGATAATAACGTCCAATATTGGCACACCTGCCCCGTCCTAGCGCTGCCAAATAGGCGATTTGTGCAGGCATGGACTACCGCATTACGGTGGGAGCACCACAGCCTCTCGTAGTCGGCAGTAGCGCTCTCCATCTTCAGCCGCTTGGTAGGTGCCGACACTGGCGCGTACCAAGAAGCCTTCAATCCGGGGAGGCCACAGTATCAAATTCCAGCCCTACACGTCCCAGAGCTCCTGAAGACTCTCGAAGTAGAGACAAGCAAAGCGCGGAAGTCGGCCATCCCCTCAAAGGGAAAACCACGGGGTGGCCGGCACGTCAGCGGTGGCTCGGACCATTCACTGCAGGCCACTCACCATGAAGGCTCCGAAGAAAGACATGATCTCACGAAGCTGCAAGCCAATAGCCGGGCCAAGACCACCGGGTAGCACGAGACCAGCCACTTGTCACAGGCGAAGTAATGACCGGAGCTGCATGTCAGATTGGCCATGCTACGCTGGCTGTCACACAGAGTCAGAAAATGCAGGAAGCCAGCGGCGGCCCCTGAAAATAGCTTATTGAAAGGTAGGTACATAATATGCTGTCATCCGGACAAAATCCCCTCTATCCCCTCTTCTGAGTCCGTGAGTGACCAGGCGACGGGGCTAACCAAGCGTCCTCTTCTCCGTCTGGCACCCGGCCCACGACCAAATCTGATACTTCTCTCACTGCGCAGTGCTTTGAAATGGCCTTGCGCGGGGTGACCGCGGTGACCTTGAGCCTGTGCAGCATCAATCTTCATGTTACGGCATCGACGATTTCAACGTTCTCTGACGACGAGTGCCAGAAATCGCTGCAGAGCTTGCCGGGCAGCAACGGCTACCCGGACGGACTCTGTACAAATTTTAGACAGCAGGCCTCCGCTCAGTATGGAAGTTTTATGGTCGTCCAACTTGATTATGGCTGTGCAGGTAAAAAAGAGTGCCCCAGGAAAGGAGCAATTGATTTTTGGGACGATCCTGGCTAACCTTCCAAACCTCTTCTCTATCAGTCACCCTCTACGGAGCAAATACCGACTCCGACCCGTGCTCCGCTGTAGTGCTGGACATCGCCTCGCTGGGAACATGCTACAACACGTCCTGGCAGTATTACAGCATAGACGGCTGCACGATGCCGAGCCTGGTCCCTACCACATCGGCGGTCAATCCCCTGCCGACATCCGACACGGGGAGATCAAGCAACAGTACGAATTTGGGAGCTATCGTGGGCGGTGTCGTAGGCGGCGTTGCGTTTGTTGCGGCCATCATAGCTGGCGCCGTATTCTCCTTATGGCTCAGGCCAAGGAGGAAGGGGAAGCACGTGGCGGAGGCGGCGGCTGCGGCTGAGGCAGCGTTTACTGTACCTCCCGCCGGAGACAAGCCGCCTGTAGAAGAGGTCCCGGGGCATCACCACCAACCGCAGGAACTATCAGGAAACTACGTGGTGGAGGCACCTTCGCCTTATTATGACCAGCACGAGCTCGTGGGTTCAGACCCAGCCGAGCTTCCCGGTCAGCATTACCCATGACTGCAGCCCAGGGCCGCATTCGGTACTGAAGTTTGAATTCCGCAAATCGTCCGAAAGTCAAGAGCTCCAAAGCTATCGGTCGCGGCGGGGATAACGACTCCGGCTCACATGGATGGAGAATGAGCTGCAGATCATGCAAAATCAGCTATACTAGACATCTTCTCTCTTCAGATAACAGTCTTCTAGTACTAATTAAGAAAGATAGTTATCAGAAGAACGCTGTGCGTACCGCCGGGACACACGAGCAAGCGTCAACCTTCAAGGGTGACATTTTCGTTATGATGTGCTTAGCAATTTTATACCTCGTTGTTGTGCCAGATCATTTAGAGCGCTAGATAATGGGACCTATTTGATATAATGTGTACCTCTCAATGTTTCCGTAACACGGTCTTTGCGGGCCGCCAATGCTACAATTAAAATGATCTATATAATGTCAGCAACGAACCTCCTTCGAATGCAAATACGCTAAGATCCTTAGCAAAATGTAGTTAATCGCAGTTGACAGTCTCAGCTCGGGGTGTTATTATAGGGCGGAGATGAGAGGGATGTGTAAATAGATACACTGTGCTTAGAGAAAGATCAGGTCGAGCAAAGCACTGCGTTGTCATGCTATATCGGAAATTGCTCAACACTAGATATTGACCATACCGTAACCTACGTCAGAAAGTAGTAGTCAAGGAAAAATTCCATACAAGGCTTCGTTTAACTGATAAGTCTATTCCGACCTTCATCCCAGTCCACGACCGCTACTAAAAATATATCTGTCTCGGAGAGAAGCTTTATTAGTCTTTTCCTGCTTAAGGATAGCGTAGGAAAGACATTAAAGGCATTGTTAGGGCAACATGGGCTCGTGAATCCCAGAGTCACGACAGGGACAGGCGGTAGACTTTTGGAATCATGGGATGTGTTGGAAATTGTGTAAAGTGCTCCTCTGCAGCCCTAGAATTCCTATCTAACGTAAAGGGTCCCACCTGTCTCTTAACTCTCTTTACATCCTCCGTGGCTACTTAACTAGGGTCCTGTAAGGCCAATTCCAAACTTACAAGGAGGACGTTGAACCATAAGCTCTTTCAGGGCCTTTCCAGTTAACCGTGGAAATAGCTGCTTGTAGTAGGAAAATAGAATAAAAGAGACCGCTTCGGGTGAGAACCTTTATGATGTTTAGTTTATTTAATAGGATGTGCTATGGTTTCTTAATTCGTTTTAAGAAGTTGATCACGACATCTACCCGTAGAAACGTCTATTTCTCGACGTATATTTCCTATTCTATAACGCGACACATTAACTCAACCGTATAAAGGTTAACACCCGGAAATGTCTATTAACATGATAGCATCGTGGGGCTACCTAGCCGTCTCACTTCTCTTTTCATTGACATTTATATAATAAAGACTCTAGAAAGATAAGGTTGATCGTAAATCGCAACGTTCTAACTTCATTAACTTTAACAGCTAGATGAAAGAGTTGAATCTGCTTACATATCACAGGTCCGTGCGGTTCGTCCCTCGGAGACTGCTTTATTTAAGCATTTCGAATTAGAATATTAACGTTTACGCATAGAGTTTCTACGTAAGATACCTATAAAATAGTATTTTTTTATTTAAGTACTTTATTAATAGATTTATTTTTACCATTCGCATGTGTTTAAAAGTAGGCTTAATATCTTTGTTTCGTTATAATATAAGTATTAAAAGCTTTGTATTATATATAAAAAACTAACTAAGTAACTTATTTAAACTAAAGACGTAATTAAAGCCCCTAAACTATTATAGGAAGGTTAAGACGAGGAAAACATATTTATATTCGTTATAAGTATCGGTTTATATTTTAGTATCATTGTGTGCTTTTCGAAGGATACTAAAAGATAGTTGTATGAACTTCTAAAATTATAAATATACTAAGGGAGCATTTCTTAAAGAGTATTCTTACTATATGATAATTAGCTATAGAGACTCAACCTTATAATTATATAACCATCGTATTATAGTGCTCTAGACTTAAATAAAAGGTTATGTCTACGGCGTTGTTAATAATTAATTACACTTTATTCATACTTCTATAAACATGTAGGGTATTATCGCAGCCTCTATTATTGATTCCTAATCTACCTATCTTTTAGTTAACTAGGCTCTAACCTCCTACTTATGTCCTAACTCTAATTAGGCTTGCGTAGAGTTAACTCTAGGATTATACAGAATTTAAAATCCTTTCTTAGCCGTTTTAGTTAAAGAAGAGCTAGCCTGGAAGGCCATAAATTAAAGAGAAAGGAAAGGATTTATAAGCCTCTTTTCACTAACAGTCATATATAGCATTATTCTAGCTGCTATTAGTAAATCTAAGTGTAAGGGAACTAATTTATTATAACTAATGATTTGATTATTTCATTTTAGCTACCGGCTAGGCAGAAGACTAAGATATTCCTACACAGCTTTCACTACATTTTCTATCGTTACGTCACTTAGAAGTCAGTCATGAGGAGAATATTCAACACCGCCGGCTCCATCATTTACCTCAACCGCTTAAACCCGGAATTATAGATCTATTCTCCTGTTACATAATAATAATATCAGATGGTGGAATGGGCAGAATCGCGTCCTCGATTAAGACCAAGGCGCGATTACGCCGAGCAGATCCCCCCCCCCAAAAGCTATAGTCTAGGTCTGCCGTGGCCACAATTTCATGTTTGGCAGGAATGCTGCTCAAGTTCTTAAGAGCCTGGGGTCTGACGTTCACAGGAACGCACTAACCCTGGCACGATGTTGCGCTGCAGTGGTATTCAGGTCAAAATACCCGACGGTATTATCAACGTGCCATTGAGTCCGACTTCTCTAGGCCGGGCCGGATCGGACCGAACAGCGAGCAAGGTGTCGAAATACAGGTCACTAATAACCCTTATGGAGGACTCTGCCCACCTGCTGCTCTAAGCGCAATGATCCGGCTTCCAATTGACAATTCGTACGCCGCTCACTCATCACTTAAACCAGCCGTAGTGGACCTTCTTAGATTCAATAATCAATATGGTTTACCCAGGCAAGATTATAGCTAGCGGATGCATACTACATCTATTGCAATGTTCTCAAGCGATCCGTCTACCCTCTCAGTACGATACGGTTTGGACAGATCAAAGCCGCAACTCTGCTGGCTCCATGCCACTTGGGGGCGGTGACATTGGGTTGAACGTGTGGGCAGAGTCTGGTAGGTCTTTCTTATCTAGAAGTCTAATACGTGGACTAACATTCTAGGCGACCTGCTCTTCTATATTGCCAAGAGCGGTGCCTTTGATGAGAATAACTCCTTGTTGAAATTGGGACGCGTACGATTATCCATGAGTCCCAACCCATTCGCACTGAACGCTACGCCATTCGAGCAGCACCTTTACATCAACGATGGCTGTATAGTGTTCAGGGGGGCTGACAACACCATGGTCACTCTCTGGGTAGACGTTGATACATCTGCTATCCACACCGAGATCACGAGCTCGGCATATCTTAATGTAACAACAGGATTCGAGTCCTGGCGTGTGAAGGGCCATCAGATGGTTGAAAACGAACAGCGTAGGTGAACGCCTTTTGTCCCCCAGCCGTTCGAGGCCAGCTCATGTGAGATTGCAGAGGGGACGTCCTGGGGGGTCGTCTACACGACTCAACTGCCATTACCCTACCAGCACCCAGACAACGTTAGCTATGTCTCCGGTGGGGTACTGAGCTACCATCATAACAACGACACGCCGCTTTTCGACTTCCAGTTTGCCCAACAAAATCTCACCAAATTGGACTCGGAGGATTTCTTCAACCCAATGAGGAACAACACGGTTTCGACCCCTTACCTTAACCTCTCCACTCAAACTCAGTTGCGTTGAGGCACTGACAAGAAGACATAGTTTGGCATATTCATGGTGTCCCGGGAACTCGAGCCAGGCACTACAAGTCAGGGGACATATCAGGGAACGAATTATACGTCGTATAATCTAGTGTCTAAGAAGCTGTCAAAGTCGTTCGAACTGGTCATAGCCACAGCCCAGGACCAGACCGTCGACGTCGACTCTTGGCTGTCATCATTGATCACATCTGTCTCATCCGTCGCCGGTGCAACTCAAGCCAAAACACTCGACTGGTGGCATTCTTTCTGGGACCGATCGTATATCATCATTAACCCGGACTCCCCGGTGACGGATCCTGGCTTCCAAGTCGGCAAGAACTACCAGTACTTTAGGTACATGATGGCGTGCAACGCGAAGGGGAAGTTCCCAACCAGGTTCAATGGCGGTCTGTTCACATTCGACCCGGTTCTTGTCTCGAACGACACTAGATTTACACCAGATTACAGAAAGTGGTCCGGAGGCACGTTCACTGCTCAGAACCAGAGGCTACTGTACTGGCCGCTTCTGAAATCTGGTGACTTTGACATAGTGAAACGTAAGCTTGTCCACGGGAATGATGATCTTCTTTACCCTAAAAGTCGGCTTCCATTAACCGGGGGCAGAGCAATTCGATTTCTACCAAAATATCTCCCCGAACAGTCGTAGATTAGGCCAAACATACTTTGGGTTGGACGTTGGCCTTACCTCCGAGCAAATTGACAACACCGGCCTGCCCAACGTCTACGAATACAACGCAAACAAGTACAGTAACGGGCAGGAGAGAACCTATCTCTACCCTCCTGGCATCGACTTCAACGACTATTTGTCATGGCTTTCAGACACTGCTAACGAAGTTGCCGACATGATCCTCCTCGCCAATCTGCACAGCGGCCTTGACATCGACCCATGGATGCCCTTCATTGAATACCAGCTCGCGTGGTTTGACGAATTCTACCAGAAGCGGAACGGGCTTGACAATAATGGCACACTTATCATCTACCCAGCATCGGGGGCCGAGACTTACAAGCTTGCGCTGAACCCTGCTTCAACTGTATCAGGCCTAAGGAAAACAATCAACGACATCCTTCTCATCAAACCCAACCTGGTAAAGGAAGACACCAGCTACTACAGAGAGTACCTAGCTCGGGTTCCAGCGACGCCACTACACGCCTGTCCAGGGTTCCCAGGTCAGTTGTTCTCTAGGCGATATTAGTGGCTACGGCTTACAGCGCCCGACCAGATCTAAGGTGCATCGCACCTGCCGCTAATTACTCGTTCACCGAGAACGATGAACCAACGGCGATGTATGTGGTCTTCCGTGAGCTGTCTCCCATCCCGCCTCTCATAATCAGCTGCTCATCTGTCACGCTGTAGCTTGGGGTGAATATGGCCTTGGACAACCGACAGACCTAAGTTACGCGATGAATACGTATTTCAACGATAGTCAGTCTTCAGGCTACCATGGGACCGAGTAAGTAGCCGTGTTCTGGCTTACCTGAAAGCCTCTATGCTGAGTTGGATCTAGCGGGTGGCGACAAGACCAGATCTGGTTCGCTCGCATGGGCCTGACGTCGCAGGCCAAAGCCAACACAATCAGCCGGCTATCTGACAGCACGACCTACCGCTTCCCTGCTTTCAAAGGGCCAAACTATGACTGGAGTCCTGACATCAACCACTACGGTAGTGCCGCGATTGGGCTGCAGGAAATGTTAATGCAGACATTCGCAAACAACAATACCCAGATCCGACTCTTCCCAGCTTGGCCGGCAGACTGGACAGGGTACTTCAAGCTTTCGGCGCCGTTCGAGACAACTGTTTCCGGGGAGATTCTGGGGACCAATATGAGGGGGTTGAATGTCACACCCGACTCCAGGAGGAAGGATGTCACTTTTGGAATGGACTGACATTGAATTTTGATAGCCATACTGCGGGCCAAGGTCGATGCTGCTGTACAAGTTGAACACGACAAGCTAGCCTGGGCAACCTGGTCAAAGAAAACGGCTCTTGAAATTGCTCAGCACTTGCTATGGGAAGATCGCTCTCTGGTTAATGATGTTCCCTCATTCCCGGCACGATTCAGTAATCAAAGCTCAATTGTGTTTGATCAGGTCTTGTTATCACGGAGTTCATTACTCTACCGCCTCCCGGGACAACGACTCTATTTACTCCTAACCCTAGCTGACAACCTATACACATCGGCTTTTCTATCTCCGCACGCTGCGGCCCTATATGTGCACTTGTACAGCCCACTCAGCAACTGTGTCAAGCCACACGTCTTCAGGCCCAGTACCGAAACCGGATATCCTTCTCTCCACCAACCAAATCACACTGGGGTGTGTCGCCCGGCTTCAGAGGGACTGTCAGGCCCATGACACGATCCCTCCGCTTGTTCTCTCGGCGAAACCATATTCCCAGGCACGCAGTGATGAAGATGGCGAGTCCCTGGAAACTGCCAGTGACAGCGAGAGCCTGGACGTACTTGGGAGACCACTCCGCGCGGAACATCTGGGCCGAGATGATGGAGCCAACAGAAGAGAAGCCAACCATCACGCCAGTGATCATGGCTCGCGAGTTCTCGTCGGTCTTGATGTTGTTGTGCCACGAGTGAACGAGGCATGACGGGATGTAGGTACCCATGGAGAGGAAGAAGCATCCTGCGTTGGCATTAGAGGAGCATGTACAGAAGGAGATGTCGAGGAAAGCAACATACCTGCATAGCTGGGTCCGATGTTCTTCAGAGGATCCAGACCTGCCAGCATGAGGTAGCCGACCATGGTGAAGGACAGGCCGAGACACAGATGCATCGTACGCTCCTTGAAGCGATCGCTGGAGTAGGTTACCAGCAACGTGAAGACGCATCCAACGAGATTAGGAGCGACAAGATACAGGTTGGTCTTGATAGTGCTGTAACCGAGACGGGCTACGATCTGCGGTAGGAAGGTGCCCGTAGATTTGGTTGCGACACCGTAGCTGATGCATAGGAGCATAAAAGCCCACATCTTAGGCTCGGCAAGCGGTCTCAGCCCGGCCTTCAGGTTGTATTCGGCTTTGACCTCAGCAGTCGAATCGAGCATGAGTCTAGACCTAGCGACCTGCTTTTCCTCAGAGGTGAGCCATTTGCAGTCCAGCGGCGTAGAGGGGATGGCCCAGAAAGACACCGCGCCCCAGATCAGAGTCATTGCCCCCTCGATGAGGAACAGAATCTTCCAGCCCTGAATCTTGCCGTTGATTTGGAAGACGCCGTACGAGATGAGACCGGTGAACGCGCCTGCTATTGTCGCCGTGCCATAGAAAGCTGCGGTGCGGAACGCAAGCTCGTCACGCTTGTAAAAAAGCGTGAGGTAGAAGATGCATCCACTGAAAAAGCCGGACTGGAAGCAGGAGATGAGGAGCCGACAGGTGAGGATTCCCGCATAGTTGGTAACAGAGGCCTGACACATGGACACAATGCCCCAGCCGAAGAGCAGGCATGGGATGACAACCTTGCCACCGTAGCGCTTGACCATCATGGTTTGAATCGGCTCGAACACAACAAAGGGGACGTTGATGTACGTCATCATGTCGCTATACTGGTTGCCGACAAGTCCAAGATCTTTGCCCATGCCGTCTGTCTGGGAAACAGTCAGTGCCTATAGCGGGAAAGGTTATCAGAGCTTACTTGGGCGTTGCCAATGTTGCCGCCAGTCGTGTAGCGACAGAAGTACATAATGGAGAGCACCGGAAGTAGATACAGATCGAGTTTCCGGACCAGCGACCTCTCCACAGCCGGATCAATGTAGATGTCCGTGGAGCCTTCGACGCCTTTGCTGCTGCCGCTGGTGCTAGCATTGTCGTTTGCTGGGCGGATCTCCTGAGACACCGCCTTGGCGACCTCCGGATTCTCTGCGGGAGCGCCCATGTCGTAGGTGCCTTTTTGTGTCGAGGTTGACGAGGTGTGTGTCTTGCTTGGACAAAGAGGCTGCAAATCTCAGATCAATCTGCAAGTTCCAGATGGCCGGGTCTGATCGTCATGATCCCTTCCAGTGGCAGCCCATGCCCATCTTAACCACGGGCGCCAGGAGCCGCTTGAGGCTCCCCATCTGTCAAGAATGGGGAAGAGTACCCCAGACGGACAGATTGCGGAGTTGATATGACAGGCGATTATCTCCATATCTAACCGACGAGGCAAGGCCAGCGTGCGTCTCCGGAGGTGGAATGCATTCGGATAAGGGCAGGCCGCCTGCACTCCTTATCGGCCCCGCTTCTTCGATCATCCTTCGGCCCTGGAAAGCTGAATGAGCTTCATTCCGATAGGTCAGAGGCGAGCGGACTATTCCATACCATGACTTCGTCTGGTGCTTGATGTGCTTGGCGCTCAAACTAGTCATCCTTCATGAGCCCGCCAATCCGACTCCTTCTACTGGTAGGCCCTTGGCACAGCATACTTTTTACTTATCAAAGCTATCTCCGTATCTCCCTGCCCTCAGTCCTCGATACGGTCTCTCGTCTGACATTCCCAACCTTCTAGATTGGTTCTTATCATACAAGCGGTCACCCACTCTTGGCTCTGCAAAGAGTCCCTATCCCTTGGACTCCGTATTACCCTGTGACCGAACTGTGGCCGTCAAGTTCTCGTGTCACATGAAAATAGGACGTGTCTAACCTCTCCATGCCCCGTACAGTTCATGGTGCCGGGGAATGCCAAGCAGCCACCGCCTGCCTCCTGTATTGTAACTCCATAAGTGACTCTAACACGAATCTGCACACGAAAACGACGCTAGGCAGGTCTCGGCTGGTATTCGCCTACTGTAAATACGTGGTGCTTCTGGACTCACCCACTTTCGCACCGTGTTGACATTGGCCAACCTTCCTCCGCCGGCGTCCCGGCGGGCTGGCCATTCCTAGCTCGCATCCGATTCCGGCCCCGACTCTGGCGCAGCATCTTCAGGAGTGGGAGTGAGATGCGCCTGGGACACAGAAGACCCCTCTCCTCCATATAACAGCCGGAAAGGTGTCCATAGGGACGGGTGATTCAATCTGATAACTACATCCACAACGAGATAACGATATCGTCAACGCGTTCCAGATACTTGTCTAAAGCAGCTTGACTTAGCAAAGGTTGAAGATGTCTTACGTGGAGTACAAGGGTCAGTTCGACAAGGGTGACCATATCGACACTGGTATTGGCGGTAAGCGGCTTATCAAGGAAGCAAAGGCTGGCGTCTTCGTCGAGATCCCAGTCATCGATCTTGCCGATGCAACTTCACCGTCAGTTGATGTTCGTAAGAGGCTGTCCAAACAGATATACGACGCTTGTGTGAACGTTGGCTTCTTCTACATCAAGAATCACGGCGTTTCACAAGAAATCGTCGATGGATGTTTCAATGAAGCGAAGCGCTTCTTCCATGACCTCTCCACAGATGACAAGATGGAACTGGACATTACCAAAAACACCGAGTTTTACGGCTATGCTCCCATTAAGACTGTGATGCCAGATGGAGCAACCAAGAAGCGTGAGTTGCAATGGTCGCACTTCGTCCGCCTTCGTCCACTAATGCTATTCAAGGCCTCTTTGAGAGCATCAACTTCGGTTACGAGCCAAGCATGGATCCTGGGGCGACGGGAACCGATGACAATGGCCCCAGTTTCTGGCCTGAAGAGAGCAAGCTGCCCAATTTCAAGGAGAATGTCGGCAAATACTACTCTGAGATGATGGCTTTGTCTCGAAGATTGCTCAAGATGTTTGCCCTCGGACTCGATCTCGACGAGGACTACTTCGACCAGTTTTGCAAGCGGCCAGGGGTTCTGCTCAAGTTGAACCACTATCCCGCCGCTCTCCCTGACGCGCCGGACAGCGCCGGCATTCATGCACACAGCGACCTTGAGAGTTGGTCCATCCTACCCTCCGCAGTAGGCGCTAGCTAACATCCACGAAGGCTTCACAATTCTTTGCCAGGACGACGTCAAGTCGCTGGAGGTCTTGTCCAAGGACGGTCACTGGATCCCGGCAGACCCCATTCCGGGGACTTTTGTGGTGAACATCGGAGACGCTATGAGCATGTGGACGAACGACATCTTCCTGTCGACCATTCACCGCGCCTACAACAAGGAGGGCAAGACACGCTACTCAATCCCCTTTTTCTTTGGTGCCGACTACGATGCCATCATGAACACTTTGCCGAGCTGCATCAGCGAAGCCAGGCCGCTCAAGTACCAGCCGATCACCGCTGGCGCGCACGTCAGACAGAGGCTGAACATGACTTACCCCAAGGCTGCCACTAAGGCGTAGATGGCCTGCGAGACCCGAAACTGTAGTGGTAGTGATAGCTAAATGCGTAATAATCATCAAATAACAGGCCTCCGCCCCCTATAATATCGTGTCAGTAGCATACCATGTGTGTTGCAGCTTGCAGGGGCAGCGCCTGTCGGGTTTGCTCATGTCAAGGTGTTATACCCGGCGGTTACACGATCGTGGAGGCCAGCTGCAGGCGAAACACTCCTTCAGCTAAAGTATCTTCTTCATGCGCAATCTAGACGTAGAGGCTGAGTAGATGTGCCCCCGGCAAGCTCTTCGGATCGGCGGAGCCGATAGTCTCTTACAGCATAGACAGGCAAGACAGATGGTTAGCACTGGAAGCCTACCTTAGCTATTAGCCTGTTTAAAGGTAACTAATGTAGATAGTAACGCTACTCCGTACTCCTTGCCCCGTTTCTAGCCACTCTGCGGGGTTTCTGGGGTCGCACTCTACATTCTTCTCCACAGTATCCACACCGATCGTCGAGAGCGAGCGCCTGTGCTGATGGCTCTCTCTCTCCATCACTGGGATGTGACACTAGGTAGGGAAGGTTACTTCCGACGGCATTTATACGTCACGTCGTGCCATCGGCAGGGTGATGTGGTCCTCCAATATCTACCTAGGCAGGCGTGAATTCGGCGACCGAGCCTAATGGCGTATTCACCTGATTAAGACCCATAGGCTAGAATATCCAACAGGAACCACTGCATTGACATTTTAAGGCTTTCTCACTCGCTCTTGGCTTAAGTATCAAGAGAATAGACTATCACGGGTTTACCGGAGCTACCAACTCAAGGCCTCCTTTCGCATTTTGCGACAAGGTCTGCATGATAATCTGCCGATGGGAACTGAGATATATGAGGCTCTAGCATCTGAAGCTACCGACCATTGGCCCATCACATGGTCTTCCCGTGTCCTGCACACCTGAGATGACCCAACCTTCCTCCCGCTTCAGCAAGGTCATGATATTGACACCTTTGCTCTGGGGAACGCCATCTAAATCCACCCGAAAAGGCGTCCAGGCGAAGGCGACATCCCCCACTGTTCGATATTCAAGGTCAAAGATGATCTCCTCCATGACACTGCCCGGTGGCGTCTGACTCGCGACCTCCCTGAGTCTGTCGATTAGGCCCGGCCAGTTGCTAAAGATGATGCCTTGGGATCTGGAATTGGTGATGCCTCCTCCGGGCAGGAAGTCCTGCAGCATACCTTCCCAGTTCTTGACTTTGAGGTGTTCAAAAAAGGTCTCAATCGCCGTTATAACCCCAGAAGCCGGCTCGTGCAAGACTGGAGGGACCTTGGAAGCTCCGGGCCACTGCGTGTCGGCGATTCCAGCTATCTTCCAGCCGCGGGATGTCTTAAGCAGCGAGAAAAGGTTGACACCGCCGCTGACTTCCACGCCGTCAACCAAAACGCTGTATCCCGCCATGACGGCTGCGAGGTCTTGGTAAATCCAAACCTCTGGCGCATGACCTGTAAGTGCCTCTACAACGGAGTGGGCCCCGGACTCGAGGATTCTGCCGATCGTTTCTTCGACCCTGCTAATGCACTCTCCAACCGTGCCAAGAACTAGCTCGTTAGGATGCGAGAGGACGCAGAAAGAAGACTCAAGCACGTGAGTGCGGGTGCTGGTGAAAGGTGGGTGGTGGTGAGAAATGGATCCCAGAAAGTTCTTGACTGCATCCAGCACTAGGGTTCTGTCGTCGGCCATCTCGGCAGTCCAAGTTCTGTTTGAACTTGAAGCCGTTGTCGTTGGGAGGAGCCTTCTGGCGACAACCTTCAAAGCATATGGCGAGCCAGAAGAACGAGTGTTCAAGACAGGTAGAAGTCATTAACTTATAAATCTGCCGCATTGTCTCGCTGCACAGAAAGTTGTCCAGGCCAGTCTTCAACATTGCTCCACTTCAGGCTTAGGTGAGACGATACGCGTCCAGTGTCCGGATAAGGCAGCTGCATGGCGGAACATGATCATCCCGTCAGATTGAACTGAGAACCATCCGGTAACCCTGGCCATTGGGGTTGCATGAGGTCAAGTAGTGATATGCCTTCCGGAAGTAAAGAAAATCTGTGACCCTTTCCATTGGTCGCGTTTGAGCACCGCCCTCGGCACCGGGTCCTTTTCGACAGATTACCGGCCGGGTGGGTCTAGGAACGCCGAGACGGCCACCCATATATGACGTCACACCTCCGAACTCCGGAGACATGAAGGGCGTCGCCCGGGGACATGGCGCAGTGCACTAGCATTGGCGAGTGCAAGATACAATGAAGTCTGCTTACCTTTAGGAAGGTGGCATGTCCCATGCTGGATCCCTCTTCAAGTCCCATCTAACTTACCCTCATGGATCCACGCTCTCTTGTGCAAGCCTACGTCGACAGCATTACTACTGGCGAGTGGGAAGGGCTGTCTCAACAAGTATCCACGCGCATTCAATACAATGGCCGCTGTATGACTGCAGAGGATTTTGTCTCCTCCACCTGGAAAAAGTGTGCAAAGCTCGAACCCACCACAACGACCATTGACGCAGTGGTTCAGGACCCAGAGGCGGGCCAACTCGCAGCGCGCATCACCTCGGGACGGAATGATGTTGTGGAGAATGCCCGACATGTCTTCTGCAGGTTCACGGGCAATCTGCTCGTCGAGATGTGGGTGATCGACGATGCTGCAGGACCGCGTACCCGAGCATCTGTAGCTCTCAGAGCGCCGACTTGGACGGGAGCCCCTCCCTCCAGCGGTGCAAGCCTCTCCGAGACATACCGGTCCTATATTGGCATCATCAATGACCGCACCATGGCCACGGAGCTTCCCAGATATTGCCACGAGACAGTGACCCACAACGGGATGCAAATGTCACTCGACAGGTACAGCCGGCTGATGGGCGACGCGCAGGATGCCATTGCCGACCTGACCTTCGACCTGGCGACATTGGTGGCTGATGAGGAGAGACAGATGGTCGCCGCACGGATCGAACTCACAGGCAAGCCGGTCAAGGTGTGGGAGGGTGTGCAACCAAATGGCAGAAGCGTAGCCTTCAGCGAGCAAGCGATATACTGGTTTGACCAAGGGAGGATCCGCGCAGTTGTCACGCTGGTCGATACGGATATGTACCGCCGACAATTGGAAGAATGATGGCGACTATAATTCTCTGCAAGAAAACAAGGGGCTGCTCTTCGAATTTCGAATGGCTCCCAGAAGCATGAACTTTGATCCTCTCTGAGACCGAGCCGAGCTTGCTCTAGACCCATTCGACCGAGCAACCCAGAAGATTTGACCAACGCCTTTCCGCACGCCTTTCCATGCGCCAAGAGTAATGTCAAATGGGAGAGGACGATCTTCCGTCAAGCAGAAACCAATATACCTGCTCCAGATGCCCCCACCAGAGAAGTTGACACAGTGAGAGAGCGAATCTCATCTTTCGCATCGTCCATGTCAGACCATCCCCTTTCTGGACCCCATGTGATCTTGCGCCGACTAGCAACCGCGACGTCGAGGAGACCATGCATCATGGCGCCTGATTTCTTTACGCCAGGCCACGCATCGAACTCGAGCCGATTGACGAGAGGCATTTGCTCAAGGACGTTGGAAAGCAAGTTGCGAGAGAAAACTTCATAGAAGCCGTCGGCCTTGCGAAACCCTTGGTAAAACTCGTCACTCGGATCACACTGAACAAGCACGTCGAGGACGCGCACATTTACGCAGTCTTTGAGCCCAAGCGCCGAGTTGACCACCCAACTCCGAGGCGGCTTGCCCCAGCCGGGGCCTAGCCGGAGCTCAAGAGAGGTGATGCATGCCCGCTGATGGGGTTTCAAGCGGGCCAGCAGTGGCTTCTTAGTCTTGTAGAAGCGCCCGTCGGTGGGGAAGAGGCGGAAGGTGAAGGTGCTGTAAAAATAGTAGGAAGCCTCGCTGTACACGGTGCGGCAAGTGCGGAGAATAGCAAGGGCCTTGTGGATGCGCTTGTAGTTGCCAGTGTCAAGGTCGACGATGCGATCAACGCCAGCAAAGTGGTAACCGTAGATCTTGACTCGTAACTCGGAAGGCAGCGACATGAAGGGGAAGGGCTTAGCTTTCTTCCTCGCAGCAGGCGGCCTGTTGGTGATGGGG
The DNA here is from genome assembly GCA_030052745.1 of Pleurostoma richardsiae. Classification (NCBI taxonomy): domain Eukaryota; kingdom Fungi; phylum Ascomycota; class Sordariomycetes; order Calosphaeriales; family Pleurostomataceae; genus Pleurostoma; species Pleurostoma richardsiae. The sequence continues at coordinate 60,940 of JANBVO010000061.1, forward strand.
ACATCGAGAGTCAAAGCACTGATGGGGAGGCGTGTAATGGCTTCATCGATGTTGTCAATATCCAGGTCGAACTCGCTCTCGGAGGGATAGGCAGACGGCAAGGCCGAGCTAGCGGGGGTCGACAGGTCGGAGTGGATGGGCGTAGGCGTGGAGGATACACCCAAGGCGCGGGATGCCTTGCCAGATGGCCGACGAGGCATGGCTAAGGACGCTTGCCCGATAGTCTGCGGGATGCGGTCACTTTGGCGCAACTGACTCTCGCCACCTCATCCGCAAAGGATATGTGTGCTCCCCAAGTCGGCACCAGGCGAGGGCCACGACCGCAAAAGAAATAAAATTCCAGTATTTTGATCGCGGCGCAGCTGAACGCTGTGCTGGCCAGCTGGGCAGTCTGAGGCGCTATGCACGATTACAGGTGCACGGCTTCAATCGTGTTGGAAGGATTCGACGAGTGGTTGTGTTCCTCTCAGTGGACTTCTGCGATAATCGCAAGTGGCGAACTTAGGTCCGTCGTTCTTTCTTGTTCTTCAATACTCGCAATGCGTCGTTGTGGCTGTTACGCGGCAGAACCTAGAGGGTGGTCCCATCGCGGTTGCTCCTGGCGGTGAGGCAGTGCGACGACGGCGACCACCCTCAATACGCAGCATCCGCGGCAGCCATTGTGGAGGTCCTTGGGCTAATCAAGATCGACTTTGGGTGCTCGGTGCGCGCGCGCTGATCGCTGTAGTCCGATAGACGTGTCGTTTACGCGGTGACGAAGGATGGAGGGATCAGGATGAGGACGGCGAGATCGAGAGGAACCAGCTGGCTGCAGAAGATATGGGAAAGAGAGCGGGAAAGAGAGCGGGAATGCCCGCAGAAGTGTGATGCATCATTCTGCCGCCGCTCCTGTCATCGGCAAAAGATCGGACGAGTGGGGCACGTGAGCCGAGCAAGGTTTGTCAGCGCCACACAAGACGCTGCGTGCTACTTCAGCGGGTCGATTTGATTCGCCTTGAATAGGTAGACACCGGCCCTCGGGTTTTTATGTTTCCAGAACTGGCCCTGTATCATTAAGTGGCCATCTGCTCCCAAAGATCGAGTACCTCATGTTCCTATACAAAGGCGCGGTCAGCGTCCTCGGTGCTGTACCTCAGCAACCAATGCGCTCCGATGGTACACGTAGGGATATTGGCCAGTACCAAGTATATATAAATTAAGCCAAAAGATATATATACATCTTCTAGTGCTAATTGGGGCCAAGAAGTATCGTCGGAGACGTCGTTTAACAGGTGTACGCGGCTGCACCCACGGACGTGCGCTCAGTGAGCGATTACTGTCTTTCTCGTTTATTCATTCAAGTACTGCTATACCGCCTTCCCTCTCGGCTTTACCGACCCGCCAGACGACGGAGACATGCGACGCATACATCATGACGAGCTACGAAGATCCGGGACTAGCGGGACCCGTGACGACCCTAAGTAGACATTTTACTGTTGTTTCGGAGACTCGTTGTGTACGTGAACCAAGGGAGGGGATTTAACCGTCTATCGAGCGTCTAAAGGTGCAGACGGAGAGGATAGTGCAGCAAGCCACTGTCACCTTACCATAGATCAGAGTAGCCGGGCGGAGTTAGCAAGCTGTCCACAACATCATCGGCATCACCACCATGCCCGGCAGCATCACCTACTGCAGCAATGTTAATTCGTTACCACTAACGGAGGCAACGCCTATACAGCTGTTGGGTGGGAAGCATCGGCTACGAACTTAGGCCGCCTAACACACGTGCTATAATGGTACTTATCCCGGACTATAGCCTCTGTTCCAATGTCCCTTCTTTATTCTGATTAGATGAAGTGCACAAGCCGACTTGGGGGCAGGTTGAGGCTGATGATTCGAACAGTCACTAGTTTTGTCCTTTACACAACAACATTAGACCAACAATAATAATTATCTTCACCTGAATGATAATCACTACCACCCCAGTCATGACTAACAATTATCATCATATGCAAGAGCAGTAGCGGTACCACGATTACTCATGGGGTAAGAAATAAAGGTAAATAAGGAGGTTAGGTTAGTGATATCATCTGCGTACAACTAGTTAGAACCATCTAGTACAGGCTGTGCAGTAGTAATAAGGGAGTAAGGTAATAGTTAAACCCAACATTATATCTTTTTATATAGACTGCCTTGTAGTATACTATACAGAAGGCGTACCATTGCCATTAAAACAGGTCTATATCCTTGACTGGGACTGATGTTTAGTTTACCTGAACTCATAGAGCGACTTTAATGCGTTAGATGCAAGTTTAAGTATTCCTGTATGTTAACATATGCGGTAGGTCAGTTTTCGCCATGTTTATAAAGAACTAAATTCGTCTGAGCATGCTCGATATCGCTTAAGGCTATATCTACTGATTAGAGTCTCGGAGCCGGATGTTAGGCTATTATTTACCTCCGAAAGGTTTGTGTAGGTGCCTACTTGGGTGGGTACCTAATGCGAGAGTGAGTGTGTCGGTTATCCGGTAGAACAGATCAACACGTCTTGTTGCGAAGTCCCGTACCTCAGGTAGTCTCGAAACAGTGTGTACAGTACAATAGTGTGTGGCGGCGTACACCTAAGGAAGGTACCTACCTAGGTATTCCGTATAGCACAAAGGTACCTGACCTACCTAACTTAGGTACCTAGGTACCTACATTACCTACCACTCAAGGTACGTACCCCGCCTTACCTAATTGAGCGGAGACATGATCGGGAGTGGACGTGCGCCTGCAATGATGCTCAGGAATTTTTTGGCCATTGGCGACCACATCATCAGAGGTATAGGCCAACCTCTACTGCTAAACCTCGCGAGCCTCTTGTTGTATTCCCTTCCCTTACCGTGAGCATATCTCCGTCCTCTTGACCTGCAACGTTGAGTGACGCCGAAAGAGGTGCTTGGTGCAGAAGCCACGACTTGCTGGTCTGCTTGTCTCCTGCTGCTCGTCATGCTGCCGAGGGCCATTGGGCGCTCGGTGCGGTCGCCTGCACTGTCGCGATGCGTCTCGGCTGCTACCTCCAGACCAGTTCTGCCGGCGATATGGAGTCGAGGTATGGCAAAGGATAATCGCCCTGGTCAAGCACCCCGATTTTCAAGGCCACAGGACAACACAAGCACCCCGAAAACCTCGCTGAAACCCCCGGCATCTCCCTCGCCGGCCACTCGACCGAAACCACCGCAAGCCTCTGCAGATTCAGAGAGCCCCGAATCCACCGCGACTTCCCCGATTCCGCCGCCGACAGATGTGCCTTCTTCTACAGCGCGCGGTGCAAATTCTTCGTCCGTGCCAGAAGGCGAGACGGAAGACCAGCCTAAGCAAATTCCGCTCTCGGAGCTGCCAGATTTGACCCAAGGCATTCCCTCCACCCTCGAGTACGAGACAGCCGGCGGGAACAGAGCATCCCTTGAGGCCGTGGACGGCGGCGCGGTTCCCAGCGTTGGCGGCCGTGGCCGTGGGGAGTTGCCCGCTTCCGCCTACGTGTCCTCCTCTGAGCGGCGACGTGACCGCCGGGCCAACTGGATGTTTGCGGCCCTAGGAGCTCTCGCTGTCGGCGGCACAGTCTATTTGGGGCGCAACTGGGACGACGATGACGAGAAACGCCACCCTGATGTTCCCAATGGCTGGGGTCTTGGCCTGTGGTGGAACCGTGCTAAAGCTCGACTCACGGAGGTCACCACCTACTACCAGGAACCGGCATTCGAGAAGCTGCTACCAGACCCTGATCCGATGTTTGAGCGGCCATACACGCTGTGCATCAGTCTGGAGGACATGCTGGTTCACAGCGAGTGGTCTCGGGAGCATGGTTGGCGCATCGCCAAGAGGCCCGGCGTTGACTACTTCCTACACTATCTAAGCCAGTACTATGAGCTGGTACTCTTCACGACCGTGCCATTCAGCATCGCAGAACCTCTGGTGCGCAAACTAGACCCGTATCGCTTCATCGTATGGCCACTGTTCCGCGAGGCCACGAAGTACAAGGACGGCGAGATTGTCAAGGTTAGGCTTTACCCTAGTAGCAGCGGTGCGTGTGCGTGGTGGATTGGCTAACCTTGGGCTTGTAGGACTTGTCCTACTTAAACCGTGACCTTTCCAAGGTGATCATTATTGACACCGATCCTCAACATGTCCGGGCGCAGCCCGAGAATGCCATCATCCTGCCGAAGTGGACTGGTGACGCCAAGGATCAGGAGCTGGTAGGACTGATTCCATTCCTGGAGTACATCCACACTATGCAGTATAGCGACGTACGCAAGGTTCTTAAGTCTTTCGAGGGCAAGCACATCCCTACCGAGTTCGCTCGCCGGGAGGCCATTGCGCGTGCCGAGTTCAACAAGCAGGTGGAGGAGGAGAAGCGCAAGCACCCGCATAAGGGGAAGAGCGGCATAGCGGCACTGGGCAGCTTGCTGGGTCTGAAGCCGGGCTCCATGAGCGTTATGGTGATGCCCGAGGGCGAGCAGAACCCCAGCGAGGCCTTTGCGTCCGGTAAGATGCTCCAGGACATTGCGCGAGAGCGCGGTCAGCGCAACTACGAAATGATGGAGGAGGAGATCCGCAAGAACGGCGAGAAGTGGCTCAAAGAGGAGGCGGCCATGCAGGAAAAAATGCAGCAGGAGGCTATGAACAGTATGAAGAGCTCCTTCAGTGGCTGGTTCGTCCCCAACAGGCAGGATGATGCAGCGAAGCCCTCTGCGTCCGACGACAAGAAGGCTTGAGCTGCCACGTGGGAAGGCTGCCACCTCTTTTCATCCATGTATATGTATAATTTACTTCGCCGAAGCGACAGTGAGGCGCACTACCCGCCTGGATGGGCATCTAGCCTCTCCCTGACTCTCCTCGATGTATTTCTTTTATCATGCGGTAACTGCATTGGAACGGGCAGGAGACTCCGGGTGGGACACTGATCGTCAGGTTGGACAAAGCCCTGGCAAACTTTTCGGATGGCAGCAAGTGGCTACTTTTACCGAGGTTTCGGCTGTAGACCTAATAGGATAGAGGCTGCCGATGTGATGGTATTGGCTAAATTGAGTCGTCACTTTGCAAGTAGTGACTCCCGGTCCGCACAGTTCAGCTTGATTCATCGCTGATTTGCTGCTGTATATATTCTGTCTTCTTCTGAGGAGTTCAGTGCGCCACTTGTTTCCATGGCTGCTTTCCCGCTGACTCTTCCGTCCTGCTGGCTCGAAATGGCTGTCGACCCCGAGCAGAAGTTCAAGATCCCATACATCACGGTAACGAGGACGGTGGCGAGGTCAAGGACATGCACCAGCCACCACAAGTGCTGCTTCCCGAGCGCGCAGTTGGCAAAGTCGAACTGCCACTCCCATGTCTCCTCGTCGAACCATACGCTCAACAGACCGGCATTCCCTCCGAAGCCGCCCATCATGCTCCGCACCGTGATCTCCCTGAGCCCAGGAACACCTGGCTGCCGCACGATCCCCTCCTTCTTGGCCTCCTGCCACCGCTTGACCTGCCACGAGCGGTCTGCGACGCTCTGCCCGTGGCTCTGGTTGATGAAGTGGTAAGTGTCACAGCCCTCGTGGTCATGCCCGTTCAGGATTACACCCCTCCTTCCCCTTCCGTTGGCCGGAGCCATAGTGTCTCCGTTTAGGCCGTATATGCCCTCGAGGAAGCCGCGCGTTGCGTCTGCGCTGAGCTGGTTCTGCTCCTTGAGCGTGCCGTCGTGGTCGTGAAAGGCGAAGAAAGGGGAGTCGATGCAGACGCCTTCGGGTTTATACAGCGGGACGTGGGTAAGCAGGAGGGTGAAGTGGCCGGCGTACTCGACGGCGGAGGCGGTATTGATGAGGGCATTGATGAAGTTGTATGTCTGGTCTTGTAGCTCGCCGCTCAGAGCAGGGGTGTCAAGGTTCATATCGTTGAGGACGACAATGCGCAGCTCGGGGGCGAGACGGTTGGAGCTATCGTTGGCCGTCTCGTCCAACAGGCTTGCCGCCACAGACGGTGAAAGCGACGAGGCAGGGATTTCGAAGCGCAGCTCGTAGTTTGCCTTGCCGAACAGCTGTTCAAAGCGAGCGAGACGCTCGGTGTTTATGTCCCCGGCATAACCGATATCATGGTTGCCAGCAACATTCATGACCCGCCTCGTCCAGGCCTCGGCCTCGTCGTCGGCACTGCCTAGGTAACCGGCAAGGTCATATTCCTCAGTGGGGAATGCCATCACGTCGTCCGGGAGCCTCTCTCCCCCGCGTAGCACCCTGTTCCAGTAGCGGGCGCCGCGGCGGTCGAACTCTTCGTCGCTTATCCATTGGCTGCCCAGCAAATCGCCAAGGACGGCAACATGGGTGGGAGCCGCCCACCAGTGAAGCGTACGGTAAATGTGGGCGAGGTAGAAGTCATTGCCAAAGAGGTCAATGCGCTTGCGGACCGACTCGATGGTGTTAGGGATGTCCTCGAGGTAGAAGTCGATCAGATCGTGCAGCGACTGCCGAACGCGCTCGCGCAGGGAGGAGTAGCTAGTTCGGAATGCGGCATGTCGAGCCAGGCTCGTGAGATGGGGGAACGAAGCGCCGTGGGCATTAGGGATCGAAGTGTCGCCCTCCAGCTGCGGATCGCCCAGCGCGAGAAGCCGAAATGGCGCGAGGCGTGACGTGACGCGAGACGGCGGCGACCGACTGCCGGATTGAGAGGGCTCAACGCGTACTGGTGAGGAGACGAACGGCAGATGCAGCTTGAGCGTCTCTATATACGCCGGCACAGCATTGTGCCCTTCAGGGCCGTTTGCGTTCGCATCTGCTGCGGGCGGAAGAGGGAACGCGCAGAAGTTGAAGGCGGGATACAGATAGAGGTACGCGGTCAGCGCGACCGATAGGGGCAGGAGGACGCGCAGGGCATTGCGAATGAAGGCAGCGCGCACGAGAGGAGGGGAGGAAGGGGCGGACATGTAGCAGGCTGCCGGACAAGACGACTCCTCCCGTCGTCTTTCTTCAGCCGTGCGAGCGTCGATTTCGAGCGACTCTTGACTGAACAATAGCCTGGAGCGATTTCGAGACCCCTATTCAGTACCGAAGCGTTAATGATTTAGGTAAGGTCACCAAGGTACCTGTCTACCTAGGTACAAGGCACAGTAATGGTTTTTTTTTTTTGTTTTCCCCAACCTTCGAGGCTTATCGCCAGACACGTGCTCACCGATAAGATGAGTATCAAAATTGGCCCGGCGTTCTAAGTTATGCTCAGACTCCGGGTCGGTCCTGAATCCGGGAGAGTGCTGGCCGCCGGTGCACCTGCTCTCCCCGGAGGCGCATTTCAAGGCCACAAGAGTAAATCAGTCCTTCACAGCTAAATTGGTACGGGCTGACGACGGCCGACGCCTGATGCGTGCCCACTCGGACGGGAATATCCGGCGGCATGTAATAAACTTCATAATGTACTATGCTACATTATACTAGGTTATGCGCATGTAAAATACGCGACGAGTCTGACGCTGTTCCTATCTATGCATTAGCAACTCCGGGAGCTGCTGCGGCTAGGAGCTTGTCGAATAGAGGAGTACCCAGCCCTGTGACTGGATCCCAGCCGGCTGTGGCATTCCAACGGGCACCACCCCTAAAAGCGGAGTTTGACGTGCAGCCGGAGCCGTACCCGGCCGTGATGTCTGTCAACGCCGCCGAGTTGTTATATAGCCACGGATTGAGGAACCCAAGGGGCGGCTGCCCCTGGCTCTTCCTTGCGGCGTTGAGCAGTGCAACTACGCCGGCGAAGGCCGGACAGGATGCGCTCGTTCCAGATAGACGAACGTTCCGCCCCTTGTCGACCACCGCAAACGCTTGGCCCTGGGCGGCGACATCGGGGATGCCACGCCCCGAGGCGTTGAAGAACGATGCATATGTGCTCCCGATCTGCTGAAGATAGGCTGACACAGCGGTGCTCTGCCACGCCGGCGTCGCATGGTAGATGCTAAAACCGCCGCTCGAGAAGCCGACAGCCTTCTCTGGCCCCGTGCCCGTCGTGGCGCCGACGCTCGTGACGTAGGGGCACCCGGCAGGAAAGGTAGGTTGGAAGAAGGGGGCGTCGTCAGACTCGCGGACGCATGACCCACCGGGCCCTGAGTCGCCGGACGAGAACAGTATGCTGACGCCCCGGGCACCCAGTTGCATAAACATGTTGCACACCTTTAGTGCGTACTCTTCTGGAACTGACTGCTCTTCCTCGCCGTAGGAGGTCGAGAGCGTTTGCGGTAGTGCCGTGTCATTCTGAGCGAGGAGGTATGTTAGGAACTCTAGGTAGGGCTCGTTGCTGCTAGGTCCAGGCTCGTCGTCCGTCGGAACAAGCGGGCTTGCCAATGTCAGGTCCAAGAAGTGCATCGTGTGGCAGGTGTGTGCGATATGCAACGACAGGATATTCTCACTCACCCACGACCGGCTGTGCTATACTCGAGGATAGGGATCGGGTGGCTAACCCCCACAATGGTCTGCACATCAAGGTTCGCCTCCCCTGCGGCTCTCAGCCTACGTCCTGAAATTATATCTAGATGGAAGTATCTTACCGCTGTCATTGACGCTCCCCTGGTCGTTCAAGCCCCCGTTGACCAGCTCAACCGTGAAATTCTGGCCGTTGGCTTCGGGTACGAGCTGGCTTTCAAAGGACTGTAGATCCGTATACCGGGCATATTCCTCAAGATAGGACGCAAACGCTATGAGATTGTCTGAGGCAGACGCTGTGTAGTTGATGCTGTACAGCGACTTCAGACATGCCGGGGTGATGGTAGAGCCGCACGTAGCCGCCTCGACTTTAGAAGCAGCATCCAGAGCAAAGCTGGCAGAGTCAGGAAGGGAGTCGTCCATGGGGAGGACCTCAAAGATGGTAGACTTCCTTGTACCCAGTTGGCCGAAACGGGTGGTCGGTTGGACGAGGTCGACGTGAGCGGCGACGTGGTCGGGCACGCTATATGAGAGGGTGCGCAGCTTCGGCCCGCCCCCTTTCTCGTACTCATACCAGGCAAACTCGGCGCCCAGCATCTCGTCTGCAACACCAACGGTGGTCGTGATGGTAACCCAGTCATTGTCGATTGAGGGGACGATACCATACTCTTCCAGCCATGTCGTCACGCTGGAGGTCGCCGCCTTAGACGGCGCGACGTACTGGCGCACCTCGTCGCGCGTCATGTGCATGCCATAGTTGGGGTGGCCCGGCGTCGACATCTCGAGCACAGTCTGCTCCAGCGCGTCCGCATATCCCTGGCGGAGTGCTATGCGCAGCGTGAGCCTATCCGCCTCCGATGCCGACCGGACGCGGGTCCATCCCTTTGGGACGGTGGGCAGGCTGTCGAAGACGCGGGCCGAGACGGCCGTCGCCAGCAAAGTGAGGAAAAGCATGTCTCAGATGAAAGGGGCTGGCAGCAGGAAGGGATGGCCAAGGCTGGATCACGAGGCGGGAGAGGAGCGTGATAAGAGGACTGAAAGAAGAGAAGGGATCCCTTCTTGTAGGGCCATTCTTACCAGACATTGGTATGCCAGCCATATTAATTGGACGCGCTGGGAAAGCTTTCCAATCCAGGCGATCATTCGCCGTGGGGCGAGCGATGATCCCCCCTGGTTTGCCCCGAGACGAGCGCTTGCTCGACCATGCGATTGTCGTTTAGCGAGACCCTCTCCCCTGCTGCTCCTCTTGTCTTAATATGAGCAGCCAGGCGCAGCCCCTGGCACCATAGGAGAGATCTGCCGGCAGTGTCGCATTAGCAGATCTTTCTATCCACCATCCGCCGGACTGCAACCTCCTTGATTCGGCAGGCGGGCAGGCCAAGTTGCCTAAGCTGCCTAGTCCCACGAAAAACTGATAAACTTTTCTGGAGCCGAACCTTGGAGGGTAGAGGACCCGGGCTGGCGAGCCATGCGAAGGAGACATACCCCGCGAAGGAAGGCAGATATACGCATGACGAAGAGCAGAGGCGCAAGAAGAACAAAAAGGACCAAGAAGCCAGCATTTTCGCCAGCCGCTTGATTGATCGCGAGAGCAGTTAAATCACGGCGATGGTGTCATCCCAGACGGGTTTCTCGTCACACTATAGGATGCGTCTCCGAGCGCGCCCATTGCGGAATTTAATTTGCACTGGCACTAGTTACCTGAGGCCAGGCAAAGGCTGCTCCGTGACGTCGACACGGCAGCAGGAGCAGTTTGCAGAAGGTGGTATATGGTTTAATATGTGCCGTTTCATACGCCTGAAATGCCTGAAGTCGGCAGCCCGAATTCGGAAGCTGCTGAGAGCGCAGCCATGCAAGTCCCTGACGAGAGCGGGTCAATGCAGTGAGATACCCGCATGCTTGTCCTCGGCCCTGAGATTAGGCCCGTCGGCGGATGTGTTGGTATCTTCAATGGGATGACGACGAGCACCGCTTGTTCAGTTTTTGGTGGGGGTTTAACGTTAGATTTTCCTGGTCTCTTCCAGGTGGTGGGCGGTCCTGTGGCGGTGCTGGTTGACGTGGGTTGTAAGGTGAAAGCAGCCAATCAGCGTAACTATGTACCTAGGTACCTGATTTATGTACCCCGCCAAATGAATTGGCCAAGTACCTGAGTATTTAGGGAAAAATACCTTGAGGGAGCAGAGCTTGGCCCCAAGCATATGCTCATACTTTGCCTTGCCAGCGCTTCGTCCTCGGTGATCAACAAGATGCCTCTCGACACCTCCGCGTACGCGCTCGCGCTGTTGCGGGTCGATGGCCGACGCTGGAACGAGCTCCGGCGATGCCAAGCACAGATCCGGACCCAGGCCGCCGCCGACGGCTCCTCTTACCTCGAAATGGGAAACACAAAAGTCATGTGCGTCGTGACGGGACCGGCCGAACCGCGGAAGGGAGCGGGCGCCGGCGTGGGCGCCGGCGCGGGTGGAGGAGGAAGAGAGCAGAACAGGGAGGCTGAGGTGGCGGTCAGCGTGATTGTCGCCGGCTTCAGCTCCGTCGACCGCAAGAGGAGGGGCCGCATGGACAAGTGAGTTCTCGTCATTTGGTATGCCGAGGACTTGTTCCAGGCGGGTCACTGACAAGAGACACCCGGCTTCACAGGCGAGTCCAGGAAATGCAGTCAACCATCGCCAACGCGCTGTCCGCTACGCTGCATACGCACCTCTTCCCCAGCAGTACTATCACTTTCTCTCTACACGTGCTCAGCCAAGACGGGTCTCTCCTTGCGGCGCTGCTGAACGCGTCCACCCTTGCGGCCATCGACGCCGGCATTCCCATGACCGATTATGTGGTGGCCTGCACCGCTGGGTCCACGTCGAGTTACGCCGCCGCAGACGAGGCCGCCGACCCCCTGCTTGACTTGAACCACCAGGAGGAGCAGGAGCTACCGAGCCTGACCGTCGCCACACTCGGCGATAGCGACCGTGTCGCGGTGCTGGTGTGCGAGAGCAGGCTCCAGATCAGTCGCTTAGAGGGAATGCTAGCCGTGGGCATTGACGGATGCAAGCAGGTGCGCGAGATCCTCGACCAGGTCGTCAGGGACAAAGGCGTGGCCATGGTCAGAGAAGGGGTTGTCCAGAGAGGTATATCACTTGGCGAGATGGAAATCGACAGCTAGCCGTGCTTCGCATCACGATCTTGCGTGATGGATGGATGGTTGCAGCAGGAAATGGTGGTCGTCAGGAGGTATTTGCTTTTCCCTCATTCTTGAAAGCTGCCTCCCGTTCTGTTCAACATCAACAGACCGATATTAACGTTCAAGCTAACTATTATTACACCTCAGCTGTGCGACAACGGTTCTCATAACTCCTCATGCTTGATATCAGGCGACTTCTCCTCCGCCGCTGCCCCGACTGTCTCCTCAGGAGTGACCTCCTCCTTGACGCTGTCGGGTGGCTCGGAAGACGTCTCAGGGGCAGCCCGAGACGGCGTGTCATCTTCCACCGCTGCCACAAGGATACCCTCCGGGAGCTCCTGCTTCGCGCCCTCGCTCAGGCGGATCTGATCGATCCAGCCCTCGATTGCCTCGTGTCCGAAACCGCTCCCCTCATAATGCCTCCACCAGTTACGGCGGGCATTGACTGCGATAATCTCGACCTCGCCCTTCAAACCAAGTGTATCCAAAATCTCCTTTGCGTGTGCGTCGTCGGCATGGACCTCGAAGAAGGGGAATAGGTGGCGCTTGCTCTGCGCGTGCTTGTGGGCGAGGCTGGCGAGTGTATCAAGCGCCGTTTCAGCCTCCTCGCCATGCGCACCGGGGACAAAGGCTAGGATGCAGGTGTGCGATTTGGGGGACAAGCATTCCTTGGCCAGCTTTTCGGCGGTGTTGATGGTCGGAATGGCGGGGATGGAGTCTAAGATGACGGGTTTCTGCTCTATAGGGATCTCCGTATGTTCTGTCCCGACGCGCTCGGTTGCGGTAGAGACTTCGGACGAGGTGCTGCTAGAGGACTGCTTTGCCGCTTTCGACTTGCTCGAAGCCTTCTTGTCCTTTGGCTCGGCAGCTGCAACTGGAGGATTAGGCTCACCGACCTGAGACAGGAACTTGACTATACCAGGCTTCTTCATTTCTCCATCGTAGACTACGGCATCCTTGTCGCTGCCCGGCAGTAGGACGAGAGTTGGGAACTTCTCAATGCCAAACGTGTCTACCGCTTTTTTGGCCGTACTCCGTACTTGTGCCACCGGTATGACACCTAGAAAATCGATGGCGATGCTCTTGAGCAAGGCGCTCGTGGTACCCTTCTCGGTGAACAGGATCGCCTTGGCGGTGTCGTTTTTGTCGGCGAGAAAGGCGTCCATCTCCTTGTCACCAACGCGCTTGACGTGGTTGTTGATTCTATCTACAACGGCCTCAACGATGGCTACCGCGGTGCGCGGGCCCTGGTAATCCTCGACCACAGGTTTGGCACCCTTCTTTACTCCCGGCCGCACAATCTTGAGGGTCGGGAACCCCTGCACTCCCATGGAGCCACAGAATGGCTTGTTGGCGTCATCGTCGCAGTTAACGGCGGCAACGTTGGCGAGCCCCTCGAGGTTTCGAGCGGCCTTCTCGTAAGCGGGCTTAAGATTCTGGCAGTGCCCGCACCATGGCGCATAGAACTCTACTATCTGCACAATCATCTGGGTCAGCAGCAGTAACGCAGTGCCGTGTGTGTTTCGCAGATGAATCGACGAACACTAGTGTGATTGGACCTGGCGATTAAGCGGTCGTAGTTCTTGGCCTCAACCTGCAGCACCGGAGAGCTCTTGGGATACAACCCGGCTTGGGCTGCTGGTAGCAAAGACAAGAGAGCAATGGCGGCTGCGGAGAGGGTGCCGTGATGGTGCATGGCGGCTATGGTGCTTTATAGAGAAAATCGCGGACAGTAGCGAACGGTCCAGGACATAAGAACTGTAACTGTAATTGTAATTTAGACGCTGCTGAGCAGACACCTAACTGAACAGATCACGACATCGAGAGCGAGAGGGCCCCGTCTTTTATGCTCACGCTTGTGTGACAACGGCGATGGTTGACGGTCAAAGCTGCTCTTTGGTCCGAAACGGCAAAAGGCCACCGTGGAAGCTATCGCAAGCTTTAATGAGGTGTACGTACCATCCAGCTTTAAATATTAGAGACAATACTTAATCTATCCGCCTTTTTTCGCGAGAATGCCCGCTTCAGTACTAAGAGATACCTCCGTCGGTGGGTACCTACCTAACTAATGTACCTTCAATCAATTAGCCGCACGATGAGGTAACCTGACGAACAGGGCCGCGGGGCAAGCTACCTAATCTACCAAGGTGCGGAGGTACAGCACCTAGTCACTTTATCGCCCTTCGATGCAACGTCGAGGGCCCCAAAGCTATGCTTCAATCCTGACAGGCATCAACATCACGACCACAGACACTTGAGGTTGTCGCCTCTCCTGTTCCCGACCCCCTACGCTTACCCGCCTTATGCACATTGTCTCTAAGAGCTGCGAACTCTCTATCCGTTGACGTCGGCCCGCACGTATCGCGCATCTGTTGCCCTTCTCCTCTCTGAAGCCGCCGAGATGGCCGACGAGGTGCCAGCGGCCCTCAAGCAGGCCGATGTCAGTCTCTACAAGACGGCCACCCGTGGTGCGCAACTGCAGAATATCAAGCCTATAATGGCATATTGGTGTACGTCCGGCACCAGCCTAGATCGGCAGCTTATCCCCCCTTCCTGTAGCTGACGATTCACCGCAGGCGAGTACTGGGTCGTCAACCAGATCCTGGCTAAAGGCCTGCACAACACCGATCCCGCAATCCTCGAATACACTACGATGTTGATGGACAAGCTGGAGCAGGTGCGCAACCCATATATTGCCTCGTACCCCCTGCTAGGTAGCGCCATACCACTCCAATGCTGACACCGATGCCGCCTACAGACCAAAGGCGATTACGCAAACGACCCTGCTGTCGCAGACGACGCCGCGGCCCAAGCATACGTGGAGCAGTTCGCACAGGACACCCTAGACCGAGCTGAGCGGGTGATAAAAGCAAACAAGGTTACCGCCACCACGGCGACGACGTTCGACGCCGCCCTGACCTTCTTTAACCTCGTGAACATTTGGGGACCTCCCGACCCGGAGACTCAGCAGAAGATTAAGTATGCCAAGTGGAATGCTGCGCGAATCATCAAGGCGATCAAGGAAGGCCAGGACCCAAATGAGTCGAACCCCAAGCGAGAAGAGGCGCAGTCGCCGGTGGAGCCATCGCTGGATCCCAATGACCCTGAAGTGCGGATGCTAGGCGGTTCACCGCTGGGGCAAGGGGCAAAACCGGCTTCAGTGGAGGATGCGCCCGATGTAGAGCGAGAGACAAGGCCGGCGGTAGTGCCACTTCCTCAGAGCCCAGCGTCTTCCGTGCGTCGGTCTTCGATTCCCGACGACGGCGAGTTGAAGCTTCCAAGCGCGCCTGGATACGAATCGCAGCCAACAACCTCGCCAGGCTACTTTGACCCCCCTCGGGCAGTGTCTCCGCCCTCACACAATCCCGCAACGTATCACCCTGCGGACGACTCATCTGTATCTCGCGATGCGGCTCCTTCCCCACCACCCTCGATGTCAGTGTTCTCCCCTTCGGCTCCAACTGGCTCCGACATATACCAGGCGCCTCCTGCTGCCCCGACTATTCCACCAGCATTTGCTTCGACCCCGCCACCGACGGCTGCAGTGGCACCACCGTCGGTCTCGCCGGCGAACAATCCTGGTTTCACGAGCATTCCTACCACAGTGGGCATCTCGCGGCCCGCCGTTCCGTCCTCAGCCGCTACGGGAACTATCTCTTCATCGGGCGTTGCCAGCAGAGCCCACCAGGAAGCGGGTACCTTTACCATGGATGACGTGGCGATAGCACAGGCACAGAAACATGCGAAATGGGCAATATCGGCGCTGAATTTCGAAGACGTCCCGACTGCGGTAAGAGAGTTACGGAGGGCACTTGAGACCCTGGGCGCCTCTTAATTGGCCACTGGATTTTGCAGGGTCCTTGCGCAGGAAGCTGCTTCTGGAAGCGTGCGTGTTACATATGTGTTTCTACGGGAACATGTTGTCTTGCCACCTGTTCAGACAACATTAGTCACAAGCTCATGCGTTTTGAGTTGGCCATGCGCAAAGGCGGTGTGCTCCAGACTCGCGCTGGATAGTTGCCTTGCAGGACTCTATGTATCAGTTCAGCTTCTAAACTCGAGGATGCCGCGAACGATGCCGGAAACGGCGGCGGTCATCGTCAAGCATTTCGGCAGGCATCACCACGAACAGTATCATAGAGACACAACAGCGAATCAATCAGCAGAGACAATAGCCTTATAAGTTTGAGCCTAGAACAGGCCGCTTCATGGGATCAGCCAGCAGCCTGAAATTATAGGGTCGCTAGTATCGACGACTGGCGGGGGTTCCCTGACTCCAAGAAGGCATCATTCATCCCGAGTAGGAGAAAAGCTTAGCGGTCGACTTTCCCATGGATTCCATTAGGTGGCACCAGACAATCCAAGGATCGAAGCGAGTGGGGTTCTGGCCCGCCTTCGTCGGATCAGTTCCAGTTTTTCGCGCGCGGCCAGGCGAGCCTGTCGGCGCCGTCTTTCCCGGACGTGACTCACGCGTCTTTTGTGACGCCAAGCTGCCGCCATGTCAGGTGCAGGCCATGCCTCTCACAGCATAGTTGAATCAGAGTTACGCCGACCCGATTCCTAACAAAGGTGGGATCAACGCTTCCCAAGAGATAAAGTCTTTGAAGCTTCTTGAGTCGACTTCCTGTTGCATGCTAAACCCCGAAATGCATCGGCGAATCCAGAACCATAGTCGCATCCCCGCCCCGCCAAGGCTTGTTGGGACGAAGCTCCAGGAGCGATAGCTGCTTGTTCCCTGGGACAAAGCCTTGGCCAGTGGCTTCCTCGGGGGCGTCAATTCCTCCGTAATGGACCGTATTAATCATCTGCCCAGATATCCTTCTCCCTGTCGACAGGTTACCTTTTTTCTAAAGCTCCGCCGGCTGCTTACGTATAAGAGACTGGCGTGAGCGCCACCGTCTACCTAGGTTGTCGTTGCACACCGAAGCACGTTGTCCTATTCAGCATTACACCTCTCACTCGCCGCTGGCTTATTATACCATCATCCACCTTCCCCACAATAGACTACTTCAACATGTCCGGCGTCAAGGTCGATCCCAGTTTCTCAGCATGGGTGGAAGCGCTTGGTCCTACCCCTGAACCGCCCAAGATCACGACGGCCCTCGAGTATCGCGCTGTTGCTGATGCCTACATCGGCTCATTTCTCAACTTCCCCATCCCTGGCGATGTGGTCGAAACTAAGCATACGATCTGCTCGTACGACGGGGCTGAAATTGATATTTATCGATTTGTAAGGAAAGACACGGCAGCGGCCACCACCGCACAACCGGCACTTGTGCACGTTCATGGGGGAGGAATAGTCGCGTGCAGGATAGAGAGTATCGGTTGCGCCAACGCTGCGAAGCTTGTTTCCGAGAGCGGCGTCCAGGTCTTCTCCGTTGAGTACCGTGTGGCTCCAGAGTTTCCCTACCCAATACCCGTGGAAGATTGTTACGCGGCTTTGCGCTGGGTTTCCGACCACGCGAGGGAGTTGAATATAGATCAGGAACGCATTGGTATCGTCGGGGAAAGCGGAGGTGCCTGTCTTGCCGCGGGAGCCGCCTTCCTCGCCCGAGATCGCGGCTTGAGTCCGCCCCTGGCCAAGCAGATCCTTATCTACCCCATGCTGGACCACGTAAAGCCCTGGACGGCTGAAGTGGACAGTGCGCGCGGGGAGTACTTATCTGACTACGTCAATATGCTCAGGATTTGCTGGAGTGCCTACATCGGTGCCGATACAGCAGGCAAGCTCGAGGCGGAGGTGCCATCTTACGCTATCCCTGCACGAGCTAAAGATGTCTCGGGTTTGCCGTCTACCTACATCGATGTTGGATCCCTTGACCTTTTCCGAGATGAAAGCGTGTCTTTTGCGGCTAGGCTTCTCGCCGCAGGTGTCGACGTCGAGCTTCATTTGTATGAAGGGGTGCCGCACTGCTTTGATTTGATTGCTCCAGACATTCAGATCACGCGCAACGCTTGGGAGAACAGACATAGGGCTATTCGTGGCATATGAGCATGTATGGTCGAAGAGGTCTGTTCCTGCATATACGCTTCTAAAACGGAGGTTAGCTAGCAGCGCGAGTACTTGCTTGTCAGGGCGACTAAGCCTACGGCCATGTGAATTTAAAGGCGTTAGTAGTCAACTATCCAGAGAAAGTAGGTTAGGGGACTTATAGTCACCTTACACTTTTAAGTCATGGATTTTAGGATGCCTTAGTGGCACCTATAGACTTGAAAGAATTACAACCTTCCTATTAAATTCGAATCTGTGGGTGGAATCAGGGGAGCTAGGATCTGGAACCGTTTCCAACGCGAGCCAAAACATTATAAACCCGCTCTTACACCAACAGTTTCTAGTATATGAGAAGATGGCGACCCCGTAGATGGTTCTTGAAACTTGAAAGTGACTTGGGAAAAATCTCAGTAGTATCAAGTTATTGGCTATGGGGATCCGGACAACTGTCCAGTTTCTCTTTTCTTACTGTATCCATCTCTCGAGTAACTGCTGACTCAATTCAGGTGGATGAGCAGTCGACACGCATACCCTCGTCGTTCTTTTCTCGACAATCATCACTGTGATCGGGTTTAGTCGGTTACAAAAGTAAAAAAAAAAAGAGAAGCAAATTTAAGAAGAATCATGAATATTTTTTTAAATAAAGCTTCAAAAAGGTTATTGTCTACGTCAAATCTGTCAATCCAAGACGTGTTGATAACGCAAACGCACTAACAGTTGCGTCATCTATAGGAATAGCGCAGTCACGGTCCGTACGATGACAGTTTTTCAAAGTCATCCCAGTGTAAAAGTTCTCAATCTACTGTGGAAGTGCTTACTAGTAAGACATGGTTTTACTTCCGTAGATCTTAGTCAGGGGGAGAGATATCTTGAACTGCGGACTGGAAGAAGCATGCGCAGCGCAAGCCCAGAAGGCTCAAAAAGTAAGCGAGCTAGTTCTAGACATGTCTAATAAACCCAGCCCTGTAGCATCCGGATCCCACTGCAGTTATCGAAGTTGCGGAAGCACCAGCACAGTCATCTTCGCTTGGCTCTAGCAAAAGCGCAACTCGTCTAGCCTGCTGAACTCTAGTTTTTAACTAAACTCGACTGCGTAGGTCGTGTTTTAGATACCATTATGGCCTCAGTTGCTGAATGAGTGTCTGGTGTTCACTCGATCAATGTCGTACGGATTGCCTTCGTAGATAGAGCTGCGACGACGACTGGACGCCCGCGAGGCTCGTGACGCCCGCGAGCGTGTTGGTGCCACATAAGGAAGCTCGTCAACAGCTGAGGTATTATCTGCGTCTTCCTCCCTCTGAGTACCGCCATCCTCTTCCTTCTCTGTTTCCTCCCCAGACGTTGCTTGATCTTGCTGGAGCCTCTTCAGGAAAGCCGCTGACTCGGCGGCGAACTTGCATCTTGCGCGGATAGCGGGTCCGTATCTGTAGAATAAGAAAGGAAAAGGCACACAGGCCAGGGCTAAAAATGCTGGGATAGATGAAGCCCAGTGAATTCCCAGATCGCCATACATGTAAGTGGTGAATAGAGGGAAAGCCGCGCCGAAGCAGGAGCGTAGGATGGAGTTTGCAGCCAAGACGGATGCCGCGAAGATCGTGTAGGCATCAATCAGGTAGTTCATGATACTCAGAAACACCAGGACCATCCCGAATCCAAACGGAACACCAGCAGCAATGCTGGCCATCCAATGAATTGAAGGATAATTGGTCCAGGCAAACCAGAACAGGCCTATCGGAAGGGCGATGGAACCAACCAGAGCAGGAGGAAGGCGAGCCTCTGGAGTAGCGAGACCGTCTTCTTTTTCTTGGACGCGGATATAGCGCTTGTTGTCGGGAATCGTGTAGAGGATAGCCAAGAACATACCGACCATAATACCGAGAAACGACAGACCTCCTACTCCCTGGTTCCAGCCACGGTCCTGCTGGTAGACGATGGGGAAGGCAGCGAAAAGCATGTAGAGCGTTCCGTAGATTATGGCCATGTAAATACTCAGGAGGAGGACGATGGGCTCCTTGAAGAGGAGGATCCACGGACGTGACAGTGCAATCTTGAGGGACTCCCCGAGAGTTGGTCTCCCTCGGTCGTGGTCGATCTTGCTGACATAACATTTCCCTGTAAGCTTGGATAGTTTGGAAGCACGGATGCGGAGGATGACTGGAGCGTAGGTCTCCGGTACCAGTAAAGTTGCGATGATCCAGAGAGCGCCGGAGAAGGCGGCCAGGAAGCCCATGACCCAGCGCCAGCCACAGTTCATTCCTAAAAAGCCGCCAATGACTGGCCCGAGCACTGGGCCTAGAAATGGGGCAGCGGCAAAGAGGGCCATGGCCAACCCTCGCTGGGCTGCCGGAAACATGTCGGCGATGACACCGCCAGCATTGGTGAGTGGTGAAGACCCGAACGCGCCGGCGAAGAAACGAAGAATGATCAGAGTCCAGGAGTTCTGAGCGCCCGCGCAGCCGGCGTTGAAGGCCGTCAGCGCAGCATACGTGCCGAAGAGTAGCAACTGACGTCCGAATACCTCGCTCAGGGGCGCCCATAGCAGTGGCCCGATCGCGAAACCGAGCACAAAGAGGGACACGCCTAGGGTGGCAACCTCCTGGCCGATGCGAAACTCCTGCATTATCTCGGCGATTCCGCCCGTGTAAGCCGAAGACACGAGGGCGACGGCGAGCGTGGCTATGGCGACAACCATGGTAAAGAACCATTTTGCCGCATCGCCGAAGAGCATAGGGTTTCGTGGGTCGTTGGGGATCCACTGGACGAGATACGGGTCGGCTTCTGTTCCGGAGCCTGGATAGTGGAAGTCGCGAACCGCGGGACTGATACCAGCTTGGTCGAATATCATGCGCCAGTAAGGCAGTCTTGACCCTTCGACTCCTTCGCCGGCGTTGTGTTTGCCCTCGCTCTCGGGTGACGCCATAGCGATAACCTGCCCTTGCAAATGCGGATGTGAATGCTGAGACTGCCCTCTCGGCAGCCGTGACTGTTCCTTCTGGGGGCAGCTTTCCGTCGGTGCAGCTGTAACTGGCTCAATAATATCGGGAAGTTGGAGGCGAGTGGACAATGAGGTCCCAACTGGTAAAGACGATCGGATTTTCGAAGAAAGGGGGATGTTGTACTCAAGACAAGACCCCTTAATCCCTGGCCCAGTACCCTACTCGCATCTTGCGGACTGTCCGGCCGCCGAGGCGGAGGCGGCGGCGGAGGCCCAAAAATGTTAGGCCCGATGGATGCAAAAGACATAGTCGACATCGATTCACTAACACAGAGACAGCTCAGAACTAAGCATGCATAGTGTATCTACTGTGGGGGCTCTGTTAATGCAAGCGTGCCGGCAACTGACAGCCATCAGTGTCATCGACGAGTCATGGTTGTGCCGAACACACTCCATGCACAAAGTATGCTTCGGGCCTTGTGCGATCCGGCAGCACGGGATGTGGGTACCGACCCCGGTTTCTCGCTGCCGACCTACGTCACCGACCAGGCATTACTTACTTGGTTACCCACCACGGGGTTGACGGGCAACGAGCAACCGAACAAGGCAGTCGGCGCGGATACTGACTGAACGCCGGCGAGCTGGCTACTTAGACAGCTAATGGCCTTTTGACGTAAGACATGCCGAGACTTTGTGCGTGGCCGCAGAGGATGAGGTCGACTAGCACAATTCCGGACCGGCATGGCTGAGAAATGTCTGAACTCCATGCTTAGGGCTTAGGGGCCACATTTGCCCCCGCGCGTCGAGCATTCTTCGCTTCCTCCCTCTGGTAGCGGCCGTTCTCCCCCGAGGCATGTCATCATCCGATGACTTGGAAGGCTCCGTCGGCATGCACACCCCAGGAATTCGGGGCCGATGGGTTTCTTGGCCGGCGTTTCTTAGGATGCGCAGTAGCACGTACGTACAGCTCCGCTAGTGCACCTCGCAGAGCACGGGGAATTCTGAGACCCGGTCGCCGGACTATGCAGGAAGTGTCTCAATCTTCTCGAATGGCCGAAACGGCCAGCACGATCCGTTGCCATACATAGAGCTGCTGGCATCCTCTCGCACTAACCTCTACCTGCGCTTCTTCATTTGGGGGGGCGTGCTTCTAAAAGAGCGCGGTCGTTTGGGCAGTGATTAACTCCGTTGCAACTTCACAACTTAAAGAACGCTCGCTGTCTTCAGGAAGCCGGCGCATGATGATCGGGTAGTACCGCCCTGCATCCTGTTCAAGGCGCATCTCAACCCTGGCGGCTTTTCCAGAAACGCTTTCCTGGAGTCAATGCTACTCTTACAGCTACCTCTAGTGGTTAGGATAGGAAAATGGAATTTGAAGTCATGGTCGCTGGCTGGGTTGAGTCTTGAAATAAGGAGGGCGATTGCTGGACACGGAGGAACAGAATTTCCATCGTCGCCTTAGCCCGTCATTTCTCTCCTCGAGGAACACTTATACCTCTAAAGGTTAAGAAAAGCTACCACAGCCGTATCGGCGTCTGACAATATGTTGCCACCCGTATTCGGTACAACTTGGTACAACTTGGTACAGCTTTGCAGGATGATCGGGATTTTTCTCCAAAGAATGACATTGGCCTGACATTGGCCTGACAGATGCTTTCGAAAATTATACAGAATAGGAGCATAACTTTCTCGTTTTTCAACGACTGGTAAACGGGCAAGTGGAAATAGCTATATGAAAGCGAGAATATCTAGCATCTCTGTGGAATGCCACGGACGAACTAACGTTGACTTCCTGACGGGACGCAAGCTTGTCGGGAGATGTCCCCTTGAAACCGCTTCTACAGACCTCTGATGCCTACCTTAAGATACCATGGATCAGATAGAATCTAATCTTTGATTGCACCAGATATCATATCATTGGCATCCCATGTCGACCATACGAAGCGACCGTGTAAAAATGTAGCCTCTGGAGACGTTGTCCATACTGCGAACTGCTCCGGTAGATTCTCTGTGGACGTAAGTAGACTTTCCCTAATACAAAATCTACATGAGACGCAGCATTCGTTCATGGCACAGTGTTCTCCGTATAATCTGCCTGCCAGGCGGCCTCAGTAAAAACCGCAGGCGGGTGGAAACTCAGTATTTGCATTTTCTCTGGCGGAGTGTCCCTAGCCACTTGCAGCAATGTGCAGGTAAACGAGCTCTTGGTTGATTGGAAACCTGGCCTTTGCGATGCGCTGTCCTATTGATGAATATCTTGTGAGGAAACGTAAAGACAGCTCTGAGAGAGCGGACTCTGTTAATGGATTATTCCTGCCCACGTCCTCGGTCCAGCGTAACATGGGGTATATTTTCACTCACCTTCTGGGTTGTGTGTGCCAGCTGCTTGTAGAATCTTTTCAACATTGGCCTCAAAGTCTTGCCAGAGCCGTTCGCAGCCCTGCTCCAGGATTGGTTGCAGCGCTGGGTGGTGTACAGCATTGAGAACTAGAACGTCAATGGTAGCTGGGCCGATCAGGGCTTGGAACCCACCCCAGAGAGTCTGACACTCGGCCAAGTCAAACAAATCGCAAACCATGCCAGAAATAGTAGTCTTCGGAAATGCGCTGGCCAGTCTGGAAACCGTATCACTCAACATATCAGGTCGACGCCCGAAATGATGACCTTGGACGCGGCAGCTATGCAAAAGTTATGCGCGATCGCGTGTCCTATACCTGTGGAACCCCCACAGACAAGCACAGGCTTTCCTACATGCAACAACTCGGGCCTCAAGGGAGAGATAGCGGGATAAGGTCTGACGTGCGAGACCTTACAGCTTGTCAGCCACAAGCAGTAACAATAAGAACGAAAAGGCTCGCCACCGTAAACTTAGAAGAAGCCATTTTAGAGCTTAATAGATTCACCACGGCGAGAAGGAAATGTCCAGGACTGCCAGCCGGGTTGGCATTAACTGTGACTTCTGAGATGGGAGCTGACCGTGGGCTCGAGCATCTGATATATAATTTGTCTGTCCTATATGTGAAACTCGGCTTACAGCAGAGCTTGCCGCTGAGGTATCCAAACAGTTCACAGCGAGCAGCAGGCTCGACTATTTGGACCGAACAAACTTGGCGCAAAACGACCCGTCATCAGACTGGATGGACTGTGCAAGACTGATCGCTACACTGTGCCTCACGGAGGTGAAGATTTACCCACCGTGCCGATTGAAAGGGAGTGCTGACTGTATTTTAGGCTTGTCCCCGTAATTTAGTAGCAGCAGATGCCCATCTTGCTGGCCTGGTGACATTCCTAGACGTTAGGGAGCAGCACAAGCACCCCTTCCGCCGTACCAGCATTTCAGAGAAGGAGCTGGCTGATCTCTATCTTATCTTGTAAGCACGCCTTACAACAGACGGGCAATACTTCTAGCATCATTGCGTCATACTGTAGGACGTACAACTTTATACATTACTTGAAAAGTCGTCTACGCGACTTCGTTCTTTCTGGCGATGGTAGTCACACTTTGGGTTCCACGTCCACAGTAAACCCGGCGATGTCCTATCTCTGATGCACGCCTGGCATACGATGGAAGACGGTAGTCTGGATGCGAGGCTCAAAGCACTGCGGATGTGCCCATACTTCTTCGGTCCTCTGCCCTCTACACTAAGCCCTAGGGACATTGATACTATAGGAATGGTCCGCTATCTCAGGAGCATCACAGAGCTCGCGAATTACCGCGTCCTCTTCCCAAATACCGCAGACTCTGACCGGGTTTGAAAGGATGTTGGCCCCACAAAGTTGCTCCTCGCCTTTGTCGAGTCTCATGTAATATCTTTTTTCACGCTGTACTGGGACACCTCCACGAGCAGCCAAAGGCAGACATAGCGCTCTCCCATCTTCCTGGTCTGACGCTACAACGGCCGCGGGCATCTACCTTCTCAGCGTCCTGTCTCTTTCTAATCAGGGACAGCGTCTGGAACGCCGTCTAATTAACTATGTGCTTTTGATCTTCAAGCGAGATATTGTGGAAAAACCATGCCTACAAAGGTTCTCCTAGAATCAACTCTTTATTTTTCTTTCTAATTACTTCTAACGTCTGCTGGAATAGGCCTTAAAGGGCCTAAATTCAGGCTTCAGGAAGATGCTTGGGATATAACTAGCGAGCTGGGATCCTGTAAATAGCCCTAGAACTTAGTCCTGTAGACGCAATGCACATATCTAACAACATATATGAACCGGCTGGAGGACGATGTGCGAGTGCACATCGGAATCGAGCGAGAATTCTGGTTCTGGAAGGTGTTTACAGGGGGCTCTAGCCCTAGATAAGAGTCAGATGGAGGTTGAACGTAGCGAGTGTGCGTTTACTTTCCGTGATAGCTGCTTGCTTCAAAACCACCAGGTGTGGTTCCAACAGCGTATTTAGACTCGGGGTCATATTTTCGAGGGTCAGTGCCTGAACGGAAGCTAAGAGATGTCTGAAATTCATTGCGTGGCCTACTACTATTCTACCGCATGAAGAAGTTCTAACCCAGGATGTGTGGGAACAGGCCAGCAGGGAGTTCGTCAAGTCGACAGTGGAGTAGCGCCTGACAACTGGTCGAGGACATCGAGAGATGCCGACAGAGCAAAGACGAGCGGCAGTCCTCGCTGACTCCCGCAAACTTGGATGGAACAGACGAAAAAGGGTCTTAATCAACGCATTTACTCCCTTCACTTATAGTCAGTGCCTCGTATAGATATGCGCTCTAAATTAACATACTAGCGCACGACGGAGCCCTCAGAGACAATCCTCGGCCGGTGCAATCGAGGGATGAATAGGTACAGAACAATGCTCATGTGATTACTCCTAGAAAGGCCTTCTCCATTCAGTGAACTATTCCGCAGACTCGGCAATAACAACCGAGCGACAGTCTTGAAAGTCTCACATCCGAAAGAACTGTCCTAACAGTGCCCAAAGGATTATAGCGCTGGCTACTTGCTCGTACTCCACTCAAGCAAACAAACAGTGAGGACAATCCTTTTTTCTTCTGTCTATCCGTAGAGCTTCGACGACGATAGGACTGCCATATGCCATGTTGGCGCAACCGAAGATGGACTTGCAGGCTGGGCGACTGTCGGCGCTGGCCGATTCGACGGGTTCGGTGGCTTTGGTGTGCTCGAGGTCTTCTTGAAAGACCTCAAGAGCTTCTTATCGGAGCGCCAGCGCCTGGGTGATGCATCTGCAGGTCATTCAGCCTCGCCCAATCCAAGGGCACTTCGTGGCACGGTGCTCACCTTTTGACGAGGTCATGCCATTGCGGATGGATTCAAGAGAGTCCTTGGGGAGATTCTTTTCGCCCGACCGATCGACGAGTGTGGTTGCTGATGCCATAGCCGCCGCGTTGGTAGCCGGGAGAACACGGGTGGCTAGAGACTGTGTTTGCTTCGACTTATCCATAATTGCGAGTGGTTGTCATAAGATGCGGCACTTTCGTCCAAAGCAGGAGTATGTTATACCAGGAAAGGAGTAGGTATATTAAGGGAGGGAAGTTCTGAAGATGGTAGAAGCCCATATAACTACCTAGGCTTGGCCTGATTTATACCTGGGGGAGAGATGTGTAACGGGGCGTCTGGCCGTTTGACTCAGCTTACACAGCTTTTGACTGAACATCTTGGCGCTCGGTTCTTGACCTGAAAGCCGCACCGGAGCTTGAGTCACCGGAGCTATGGTCAAGGTCGCGTCAGCACGGATGATTCTAAGCAATGGTGGTAGTCTAAAGAGTGTGTCTTACCTGTTCAGTCTTCCCAGTGCAATTGAGGTACCTGAAGGGGGGCTTGTAAGACGGATGATCTTTCGGAAGTGGTTGCCTCATACTTGCATTCCGCGGCGAATCCTTCGCTTGGCATTCTTCACATCCAAGGAAGCTAGGTATAACGAAGTTAGGTTGAGTAATCTGCGGCGCGCCCTGCCGGATGTCGCAAGGCCGAGTCCGAGCCGAGCCCATGAACTTCGGTGCTCTGCCGGCCCACCTACGCCGTGCTACGAATGCTCCGCCGAGAGACTCATCATTGGCAATGACTATACCTTACCCGGATAATCCTATGCTCTAACTAACGAAAGGAAAGGCATCAATACAAGCCATAATTTGAATAGGTTAGACCAGAGAGGCCGATAACGGATGAAAATAGCCTGTATATCCACCATGTAAACGTAGGATGCCAGTTCGTCGGACTTATGAGTAGGTTGGCGCGCTTCTCTACTACACTATGGTAGGATGAGTTCAAGTCGAGCGCCGAGCGCCGAGCGCCGAGAACCGAAGACCGCAAGTTGGTGGAACCGTGCCCCAGGAGTCCGAGCTTTCACGACACTTTCAAAGCTGAACGCCAGCGATAACGACCTTCGGTTTGACGAGCTATGTCTGCGTAGAGACACTGGCTCAATCTTCTCACATTACTGGGGGTTTGGATTCGAGAAATGGGACCCCTAAGCCCAGCGGCATCAACCGGTCCGGTCCGGCGGCGGAATGGGCGACAGCAGGCTTGTGAGCCATGCAGGAAACGCAAGGTCGCCTGTGACCACGGCTTCCCGGTGTGCAGTAGGTGTAGGAAGCGAGAAACGCCTGATGCTTGCGTCTATCTCCGCTCAGGACCCGAAGCATCGTCGCACACGCTGTCTCGGTCCTCGGTACCTCCGGCCCTTTCACCACCAGGATCGGCTCGAGCTGCGGTATTCGATGTAGTTCATGGTCGTGCACGTTAGCCTCGCTTGCTCTCTTGATGTTGAAAGCTCATTGCTGATGCTTGATAGATTCTCCTGATTCAGAGCCACCTCTTTCGAGCACCAGCAAGGGATATCTCGGCTTTACGAGCTTTTCCGCTGTGTACCGGGAGACGCAGGAGAGCCTGCTCTCCTTCCTGACGGATCCCTACCAGCGAACGCCGCCTTGACCGCCGCTACAGCGTCGCCGATAGCGACCCAAGCAGAACCGGTTCTTTCACCACGGAGGCTAGAGAAATGCTTAGCTGTGCTTGGTCATGTGCCTCCGCCGCAGGAGGGCGAGGCCTTGTTCGCAAAGCACATCAACCCTAATGATGGTTGGGTCCGATTTGCTGGCAAAAGGCTGGTGCACTCACTGTATGCCACGTTCGGTCATTACTTCTCCAAGAACCGGAAGCAAGAGCACCTCGCTGAGCTGGCCAAGATCATCTGCCGAAACACCATGAGGCCACTACCGGAAGACGAGACAGATGCAGACCGTTGGCTTTCGAGCTTTTCAGGCCTGAACCTGCGTTGGGACTCGCTGGGCATCTTATTTACGTATTGGGGCCTCGGCGCCGTGGCCTCTGGCGGCTGGCGACAGCCTCCCGAGGCAGCAGCGTCAAAGAGCCCAGATACTATCGTGGTGTATCGGAATTGCGCCGAACTCTGCATCGAGTTGTGTAGAGGCGTATGCAGCCCCAACGGACTCCTGGTCTATCTGTATTATAAGAACATGATTATGGAGTCTGGCATCTCGGGGGATTCAAGTAAGTGGCGCTTCGTTTGCTGTTCGAGGACGCCTTCAAGAGGAAGTCATCTGACATCAACAAGGCCCATCACTGTGGACTCTGCACGGAGAGACGGTAGCCCTGGCGTCATGCCTTGGAATGCATGCTGCATCCGGCGATTTTCCGTATAAGCCGACCGCATCCTCTGAAGCGAAGCGAAGAACGTTCGCTGTAATTTTCAACATTGACAAAGTTATCGCCTCCTTCAGCGGCAGGCCACCTCTTATTGGCCGCCGATACGCTTTGAGCCCCTTGCCATTAGATTTATCGGACGAAGCTCTGCTCTCGGATGGGGAGACTCTTGCGCGAGCGGTAGCCGCCTTAGACGACAAGGGCTGGAATGTAGACGGCAAGCTGTACTCGACCACGATACTCCGTGCGAGAGCTACACTAGCCCGCAGCAAGGACGAGGTGATGGAGATCGCCTTGGGGGACCCCGAGTGCAATCCGCGGTACGATCCCGTAGACGCTCTCCTGTAAGTGCCGTGTCAGCAAACAGCATTGTGCGAAACCCCGCGTACATGAGGAAGGAGAGCTAACTTGCAGTATGAAGAGATCTGAAGAGTCGCGAGTTGAAAATTGAATTGCAGTTTCCGTCGTTCTTGGTCTTCACGCACGATGACGTGAAGAATCCTGGCGTTGATGGTAGCATGTTGTACACCAAAGCCCTTATCCATCTAGAGCATCTGCAGACTATATTCTTCATCGAGAGGCTCCTTGTCCAACGTGGCCATGACAGCTACGAGGACCTCCTTGCCGTGAGCTACGAGATGGTATCTGTTACCCTCATCTTCTGGACTCATATGGATCGTCTTGAAGGGCTACATGGAGACTTCGAGTGGCTCGTAAGTGTTATGTTCCTTGGGGATAGGCCGGTACACCTGTTGACGCTTGAATACAAGGTCATGGCTTTTGCGGCGCCTGCCGGAGGTATTCTGTGCATGGAGCTTCTCAAGCCCGCCCAGCAGACCACCGCAAGAGGCATCAGCCGCTCCAGCATAATCCAACAGTTGAGCCTCCTCGTAGGCTTCCTTGGCTGGGTCAAACCGTGTGCCCCGAATAGCGACATCTGCAACTCCTGCAAGACCGTGATCCAACATGTCCTGGACCAGACACTGAACGGCCTTCCTGCAAGCATTGAACCAACACTCGACACCCTTGATTTCGATCTATCTTCGTCAAATCTGAACGACTACTTCAATTTTGGTCTACTCGATACGTTCGACTGGCTGCGATCAGATATTCCACCAGGTCACTGATGCCCCTAGGGCAAAGTCCCCCTCCCAGCGTTGTCTGTGACTATCGTCTGCGAGACATGAGATTGGATAACGCTGGCTAGGTAGCCACCATGATAAATGTTGTTGAGTCATGCCATCAAACTATTTCGTGGTAACAGTATCGCCAATACAACCAGCGATAGAAATCTGGCCTCCTGCACACCAGGCTGGCTTATTCCATCGTCAATACACCTCTAAAGCGCACCTTACCGCGCAGCATGTGGTCGACGGCCTTCTTCACGTCATTCAATGGGAACGGCTCAACCATGCACTTGACGCCGTGGTGAGCCGCGAACTGGATTGCCTCTTCGCAGTCGAGGGTGTGCCCACTGGGGTGGCCATGGACACTCGCTGCCTTTGAGATCATCTCCACGGTGTTGAACTCGACGGGACCCGCTGCTCCGAGTACGAGGAGCTTACCTCCGGCAGCCAGACCGCCCACGAGGCGTCCTATGGACTTGCCATTGGGCGAGGTCGCGCATATCATCTGTGCGCCGCCGAGGTCCTGCAGCGCTTTGGCTGGATCCTCGTTGGTCGTGTCGATGTAGAACTGGGCGACCAGCTTCGTGGCGAAGTCCTTCTTATCAGGGCCGTGTGACAAAGCCACTACGCGGTAGCCCATCTTGTCGGCGTACTGGACGGCTAGATGGCCGAGGCCGCCCAGGCCCTGCACGGCCACGAGATTACCCTGCTCGATGTGCATCTTGCGCATGCCGTTGAAAACGGTAACGCCGGCGCAGAGCAGCGGCGCAGTCTCGACAGGGCTGAGGTCGGCGGGGACGCGCACCACAGCCTCCGAGCGGAGGATTACATACTCTGCATAACCTCCATCGCGGCTGATGCCATTAATGACTTCGTTGTCGCAGATGACGAACTGCCCACGCTGGCAGGCGCGGCACGTATTGTCGTGGCCTTGGGTTTCATAGCTGCGTTAGTTACCTCGGTTACCAAAATACTAGAAGGGTCTCCGGAGCGCCGCTCACCTCCATGCCACGGCCCGCCTACCCGCTCACCGCCCTTGAACTGCGTGACGCCCTCGCCAACAGAAACGACATCACCCACAATTTCGTGGCCAGGAACCCTGGGAAACAGGTTAGGCCAAAGGCGCCCTCTTGGAAACTCGAATCGGAGTGGCAGACTCCGCATGCTAGGACTTTGACCAGGACTTCGCCTTGCCTGGCTCCTTGAGCGGTACATCTTTGATAATGAAGTCGGCGCCAGGTGAGTTCAGGACGATGGCCTTGTATGATTTTGGGAGTTGGGGTGCCATTGTGAGGGACTGGTCGCAACTGCTGTAAGTGGGAGATGGAATGCAAGTTCAACTGCAACACGGGAAATTTGATGCTTGGTTTCAGCCGGAGATCGATGAAGATATCTCAGAGTTTACAGTAGATGGAGTAGTTGATTGTGTACAAGAGCAATGTGGCGATGAAGAACTATGGTGGGTTATCTTCCACCTACGTAATGGACTCGATAGATACCTTGGTATCTAGTATTTAGCCTCAGAACCGTCCAGCTCATCTGCTTTGACTTGTTGGAGTCATGACAGCGGGCCACCCGCCGGATTTAAGGCAAACATGGAATTCCTGAGCTGTTTAACACTAAGCCCAAAGACTGATCCACAGCATGCCGCAGAGCGTTACTTACCGCCGCGACTGAGTCGGGCATTACGTAGTAACGCCGCGAGGATGCAAAGATAACGACCAAGGCGACAAGACGACAGCGGCAGCACCAGAAGCACCGGCACAAAATAAAGATACGGGAAATTGCGTACACCGCCGTCTTGCTTTCCTTCTCGATTTCCTGATAGCAATGGTTCACGAGAAGATATCTCGCATGCCGCGACCAATCATCAACCAAGACGAGCGAGAACCTTGTCAGTCTTCGTCATCACTGCGTAAGGCTTCTCCTTAGATTTATAGAGGCATGACGATCTTGCCGCTACCGCTAAAGTTCATATTCCCAGCTGCAGCGAAGAGCCTCTTTCTGTTACGTTGCTCCCAAGGGGAGATCGTGCGCTTCCAATCACAGGCTAACCGCTCCTCTTCAATGGAAAGGTGATTGACGAGGACAGCAATGCATTGTTTTTGGGGGAAGGGGGGGGATTTGCCAAGACATGTAATACATGATACAGCTGCTGTCTTACGGGCGGTCACAGTGCGTGGTTCAGATATGGAGAACTAGGCCCAGTATGTAGACTGCAGTAATAACAAGCTCCGACACGGGGCCGCATGCTGGAGCAAAGACGCCTGAGTAAATGACACCACGTGCGGCAGAGGTTGCCGGGGTGTACTATTACAGGGGCTCTGAGACCCAGGGAGATGCTGCATTGGCACCGCATTGATGCGCTTGTCTCTGCACCACAACTGGTGTGAATTTATTGGTTCTGGTGCCGATCAAACATCACCAGCCGGGCATGTTCTCGGATGACAGACAACGCCTCGAATGCACTTCTTCGGCGTCCGAACTCTTGGTTCTCCCGTTCCCTTCTGATCTGCGACGATGGGTGTCTTCGCTTCACATCTGAAGTCAGCTGAGACTTGGAAAGAAGGGTTGAGGATGCACTTTGCAACGATCGTCGACTGATCTCAAAGGTGCGACACAATCCCACTTGGAATGAGTCGAGGAGATCGATATAAAAGGGACCACTGTCTCTACTGGGTGCCCTCTCCTCTGTTAGATCCCCATCTGTCGACCAGGTCTTTGGCTTCATTCTTCACTTCTTCACTGACCCGGCGTCGTTCTTTCTCCGCATACGTTCCTTTTTCGATAATCCAAAACCAACGAACACCTTCTATTCTCTAAGTTTGTACCCAAAGCGTCAAGATGGTTCGCATCGCCTTTACAGTGGCTCTTCTAGCTCGTAAGTCATCATCGTTGCGACTCCTCGCGTCAGGTGGTCCTGAGACTAACCATTGTTACTCTCAGTTGCTGTGACCTCCTCTATGGCTTTGACCCCTAATAACGCCGGGGCTAAGAATGTCGGTGCCGGCGATGGCTCCCAGTTCATCACTGGTGGCTGTGTCAACGACGCAGATTGCTCCAGCGCCTGCTGTGCTGAGATCAGCGGGCAAGGGATTGGGATTTGCTCTGCCGAGGCTGCCTCGCTTCAGAACGGCAAGTTAGGTTGCGGCTTTGTCGACCCAAATGCCGCGGCGACCATCGCTGCCGCCAAGGCTCAGGTCGAGAAGCAGGGATTCTAGGCAGCAACCTTCATGGCGGTGCGCTGCATGTCGTCAAAGAACAGGATACGAGTAGAGCAATATACAGTCACTCGGAGACTTATACTGGCCATGACCTATAAGTGTTGCTACCATTACTTAGACATAGGTCATCAGCGAGACCCTGTCTTTCCCGCAGATAATCATCACAAGATGATAGATACAAAGGAGCCGATGTGCCAGTCAAACTCGCAAACGTATGGACTTGACAACATGGATTCATGACATACTCAGTAGCTATTCGTT
Organism: Pleurostoma richardsiae; assembly: GCA_030052745.1. Taxonomy (NCBI): domain Eukaryota; kingdom Fungi; phylum Ascomycota; class Sordariomycetes; order Calosphaeriales; family Pleurostomataceae; genus Pleurostoma; species Pleurostoma richardsiae. The sequence goes on from JANBVO010000061.1 coordinate 93,688, forward strand.
CCCTGATTTGTGTTGCCAGACTGGCGGGATAGTAAAAGTAGATGCCCATCTGGCGCTTCCTCAGTCAGACGTTGGAGAGTGGCATGCGAGTACGTCCGCTGATTGCGGGAGATTGCAATATAGCTGGCTTGAGAGGTTACATATCGCATAAACACTATCAGAACACTGTGAGACCTAAAGTGGTTCAGTACCGGGTGTACACGTCCAGACGGCCACGTATGAGACACGTCTCTTTGCCACGTCTCTTTGCGACATAGGTGTTCTGTCCTCCTGGGACATGCCTCGTGGAGATCCGGAGTTGAGAGCAGGAGCAGCACTCATGGAGTTGGCCAGCTGTAGGGCTGAGTCAAAGCCAAGCAATTGCATTGTCGCTGAATGCAGAAACTCACCCAAATCTCCGAGCAAAGAACAAATTCGTCGTCCTCGTCCTGCTTGTATAACTGAGACTAGTATGCGCTGCTGGGAGTTCTATAGTTGCACGGACGAATAGGATCCTCCGACCGTCTCTGGGGCAACATCAATCTCGGAGCGTAATTAAGCCGTCGGCATCTCTAACAGACCACCTCGTGCCGGCTCCGTTCTTGCCTAGACCACAACATTGGAAGACGAAGCTATTTGACTTCAAAAAGGGCGCCACATATTCGTGAGAGCGCTGTATGCAGGCCAGCTGACAGCAATGGCATCGCCGCTTTTGAAAACGATGAAGGCTTGGGTTGTCACCCAGAGAGGCGAGCCCAAGGATGCTCTGGTGTTGGAAAGCAATCACTCTGCTCCGGGGCCACCAACCGGATCCAACATAGTTGTCAAAGTCACCTACGCATCCCTCAACAATGCAGACGTGCATTTCATGGGCACAATTCCTGCTTGGCTCCCCTTCCGGTGGAGGCCAATCCCCGGTCTAGACTTCGTCGGCGAAATCATCCAGCGTGGTCCCTCGGCTCCGGCCCATTTGCCAATCGGGGCCGAAGTGTGCGGCGCGCTCAATGTCATGTCGGTATTATTCGGTCACGGCTCGCTAGCCGAATATATCACCATCCCGTCCGATATTGTTGTCATAAAGCCAAGCGATCTTGGTTCTAGTCGCGCTGTAGGCGCGTTCGGTGTAGCCGGCCAAACAGCGGCCCTCATGGTCCGTGGGTCGGGAGGTATTAAGGCCGGCGACAGAATTCTCATCAACGGCGTCAGTGGAGGCGTGGGAGTGCTGCTGGCACAAGTACTGAAGGCAATCGGGGCTACGGTCTATGGTGTCTGTTCACAAACCAATGCCGAGATGGTGAAAGGCCTTGGCGTTGACTATGTGAGTCTCAGCTTTCACTTCACCTTAGCTTTTCATAAGCGACCTAATGACTAGAGTCTAGGTGATCGACTATACGAAACACAATCCTCTTACGGCGTATCTCGCGCTTGAATATGGAGATTCTCCTTTCGACCTGATCTACGACTGCGTGGGAAGCCAAGAGCTCTTTAGCCACTCTACTGCCTACCTCAAGGAGGATCGGTTGTTCATCAATATCGTTGGTGGACGGACCGAAGGAATCGTTCCGTTCCTAAGGAACAGAGTTCTGCCTACAGCTCTCGGCGGAATCCCGAGAAACTACAGGCTCCTGGGCCTCTCGCCCTCTGCAACATACGCCCGTGACGTGTTGCGTTGGGTAGAGGAGGGGAAGCTCAAGGAGTTCCCAATCGACTCAGAGTACGCGATGGGAGAAGTTGTCAAGGTAGGCCATGCTCTAAATCGTGTCACACCTTTCACTGCTGTTAGCTGATTCGCACAACAAGGCATATGAACGAGTGCAGAGCAGGCGAGCGCGTGGCAAAGTTGTTGTCAAGATTGCTAATGAATAGCGACTGCTCACCATCGCTCCCTTGTCGCCCACCGACCAATGTTTTAGTAGCTCAGTAGGTTCATGCTCTACTACACCTACACAGTTGTCTGCTGCCGCTCTGGTGTGACGTGGTGATACCTAGTGATGGTCGCGAGTTGGTCATTTCGGATCAATCCTGCGCCAGCTTGTTGCTGGCTGTCTACGTCGACGCGAGCGTATCTCTGCCCTAAGACGCCGAAAATGGCCTTTGTGTTCTGAGGGGCGTTCTCTCGTTTGATTGAGTCGCGGACTCAGCTCTAGGATGTAACAATGAATTTCGACAGGCCTCATAGCCTGACGAATACGAAAACTACATGTTTCCTAACGGCCCAGCCCTTTCATTTTAGTCGTTCGGCCTGTACTGTATCAATACAATAAGAGCACTTTTGATCAAGACAAGACTATCTATTAAGCAACTTACCCATGCTCATAGCACCTCCAGAAGCTCGATTCTTCCCACAGTTCAGAATGACAGAATACGAAGACCCAACCCACCCGAATGTTTTCCATTCCCGAAACGCCCCTGGCCGTATAGGTAGAAGTGTCCCCGAAGAGTCCCTAACTTTGTCTCGTACCCACTCCACAACTACACATATACCTGCCGTATGAATCTGTCCGCCTCGCATATGATTCTTAGGCTCTGGTCCACCGAGGGCGAGCTCGGCTCCCCAAGAGCCGCTTGCCATTCTTCGAGTAGCTGACTCAAGTGAAACCCAGCGGATAGCACCCCTGGCTCGATCAGCCCTCTTAGCTTCGGCACACGGCAGGCAGCGAGCAGAACCAGCATCGCCCCAGCCATTCTAATTGATTACGGCTGTTAGCTCTACGATGGAAAGTCGAGACGTCAAAGAACACTTACGAAAGAGAGCAGATCCAGGTATCAACCAGCACCGTCTGAGAGAAGCCTCGCAGATTCAGGATGTGCAACAAACAGGCGTCCAGGCAGGCCTTGCAGTTCTTCAGGACCTCTTGTGAGGGTGCAGTGGCGCTCATTCCGTCACGACCGCTCCCGCTCCCGCTGAGCATCCACATGAGATAGGGCCGGTAGATGACGGACCGGCACGTAAGGTAGCGTTGCCGGAGGAAGCCACCGGCCTCGGTTGCAGTGGCCTCGCGGTCGACGCTGAAGGAGAAGGCGGCGGGGAGCACGTCCCGCCACTCGTCGAGCTGGTGGTTGAGTTCGGCTACAACGTACGGGAAGCGAGCCTGGTCGAGCGAGGCGCCGGTACTTCGGGCGTAGAGGAGCTGGTGGACGCGGTTCAGCAAACGGCGCATGGAGACGCAGGCGAGAAAGTAGAGTGACGACTGCTCTTCCTCCGATGCCGTAGCATGGGTGTGGTAGGCGCCTGGTAGGGGTACGGACGACTCAATCCGCGCAATGCCCGACTGGGGGAGCGCAGATAGCTCCGCCAGATAGTCACTGTATCGTCCAGGTTAAGCTGGTATTCCGAAACGGAAGACAAGCACAAGGAGTGGTCGCCACTTACCTTTCGAGTATGTAGCAGGACCAGAAGATCCTCCGGATCCTCTCTTGGTCCTCCGCCGTCTCCGCAACTGCTGGATAAGAGAGCAGTAGGAGACACTTCGCTGACGCGGCGTTGATATGCTCCCACGCCTGGAGAGGCCTGCGGAGAAATGCGCAGTACATGCTGAACAGTTTAGCGTACCGTATCGGACAGGCCTCACGGAGGCCATAGGGGGAGGCACTCACGCGGCGAAGAAGAGGCAATGGGTAGCAACCGAGCTGACTTCCATGTGCGCTACGAACAGCCTCTTTAGTGCGCTCTCAAAATATATCGCTGCGAGATCCCTCCTTGCTGTGCGACGCTTCCGCTCCTCTTCGGTCAGCGGGGCCCCGCTGGATAAGCCTGCGACGACTTGGCTAGCGCAGCCGAGGGCCATGGTCAGGAGCGAGAGGCAAGCGGCTGAGCTCTCCTCCTCGAGCACACCACTCGCGACCATGGCACGAGCGATGTCGAGTTGCCGCCTAGACATGGTGGGGTACCAGAAGTTGACGGTGTGCTCGAAGGAGTCAAGGATAGAGTCGACGTCCTCGGCGCTGACGTACGGATAGATGGATTTCGGCCGCGTCTGAACGGCCGGGCGGGCCTGCTCGAGCTGAAAGATTGAGACATAATCGCTTCTCAGAGAAGGAAAGCGGTCGAAATGCGGCCACTGGAGCACCGATTCGGTGGTCGAGGTGTGCATGGAGTCCAGGACCGCATTCTCGAAGCTGTTGCTGAGGCCATTGGCGGCATGGGGCTCGCTGATAGGCGTCCGGGGATGCTGCTGGTGCACCTGCACGGAGTGATGCGCGTCAGACAGCGGAGACCCCGAGAAAGAGGCCGAAGATGCTGGGATGGCGGGAGATCGGAGGGATGATGGGCGTTGCTCAAGAAGAGGAGATGTTGCCTAGTGGACCCATGTTAGGAGGCGTGCCCAGCGACGATGCCGCCGGCAGAACGGGACTGCAGTGCTGCATGGACTGACTATGCTGGTGTTGATCTCGCTGAGAAACTTCTCTATGCGCGTTATTCCCTCGAGGATAAGATCACTCTTTCCTCGCCTAGACCAAGGTCAGCGTCTCGCTCACCAGCCAGTGGCAGTCAGTCAGGATGCTTGAGCATACGAATTCGCTTCCGAGCCATAGGTGCAGGCCTGGTCGGATACAGAGCACGAGGCGCACGGCGTGTTGCCGTCGCATCTGGCCGGGCGAGTGGTGTCAGTGATCCAATCACTCTGTCTTCCACCGAGACGAGCGCGCCAATGCCATAATCGGACGGGCCGACGAACCTGATCTTGCGGGCTCTGCAAATATCACACTAGCAACGGCACCAGAGTTAGAGATGATCGTGCTACGTAGCGAGGCGCAAGGAACACGAGAGGGATGACGAGGTCTGATCACGACAGCCTTCCCTTCCCGCTTGCTGCGAGGTTGAAATGACGCCTTCTCAGCTTGGATCCCCGTCAGTTGGGATTGTGCTTACCGCGTGCGACGTGCGCAGCCTCTTCCTGTTCGGCTCAACAGGCCCGCTTGCCTCCATCGTGGAAAGGGAGCACTGCCATTTGACGCCTCGATCCGAGGCGGACCGACGCAGGCGACACGTTCCTTTGCCGAAGGAGAGAAGCGAGGGAAATCCGGGGCGTAGTACGCTTAAGACCCTGAGGACCACTGCGGGGAAACGGCGGCACCGCCCTTCCTTGGTCCTTCCGGGCTCCAACAGGGGTGGTGCGTTCGACTTCGGGGGGGTGTCACGGGCAGCGGGCTGGGTGATGGGTGCTGGGCGCGCTTGGGTGCTCAGGTGCTTGGGCGGCCTGAGAGGCTAGAGAGCTGCTGCTGAGGCACGGAGGCCACGCTTTGGCCGTCGGTGCAACTCGGTCCGCGTTAGTGCGGAGGAGGTGGTGTGTGTACGAGGTCGCAATATGTACTAAATATGTGCTCCAGGGACGCAGGTCCAGCGTCGCTTTGCGCCGGGTTAACAGGGGGGAATGGGGAAGGTGGGAAACCTGATACGATGCTGTTATCGATATATGCGGCCCATATCTCTGCTCGTGGTTTCGACCTGGGCGTTTCGACTCTTTGAAGCGCCCCCCTTCGAACCTCATATCTCTGGGCTAGGCATGCGGAGACTCTCTTCGTATCTGGAAGAATTTGCGATTTGCGACTACTGCTGCGTGCCCACAGCCCAATGACGAGCGGGCGCCGGCAAATGCCGGTTTAGCACAGGTGATCAGGCATTTGCTCCTCGTGCTACCCCTGACTCGTCTAGCCTCCTTCTCTTAACGGGAAGCCCGATCAGCTGAAGCCATGACCATCCCCGACCAACTTGGTTTAGACTCCTCAACAGTTGCGGCGGAAGTTGATTCCACCTGTGATATCCCAAGGATCTCCTGCGGGTTCCTTCTGTCAACTCAACCCGACAGATCTCCACCCCTGCTACACAAACGGCCCCAGCCATTGGCGCTGCACTATGACGAGCTGTTGAAATGATGCTTTTAGGACTCCTGAACCCCTGGCCAAATGCTGAATGCACAGAGACGCTATCTCCCTCCCCGTACTAGGCCTCCTCGTCCCTACCTCGTGCGGCATCCCATTACGGCTCGCCCCAGATCTCGTCGGCGATCTTCCTGACCAGCGACAGCTTCGCCTTCTCGTCTTCGAGGGAGAGGGGATAGCCGCTCTCGTGGGTACTGAAGCCGCACTGGGGGCTGACGCAGACGCTCTTTAGCGCTTCCTCCTTGGACTCGCCTCTGCCCTCCGCGACGAACTCGGCGGCGCGGTAGATGCGCTTCTTCATCTCCTCCTTGTCCTCGAGTGCGCGCAGCTTGGTGCTGATGACACCCACCACAACGTTCCTGCCCTTGGGCAGGAACTTGAGCGGCTCGAAGCCGCCGGCGCGCTCAGTGTCGTACTCGAGGTAGAAGGTGTTGACCTTGAGGTTCTGGAACAGCTTCTGGGCAATGATGTCGTAGGCACCCTCAGCGAAGTGTCGCCCGCCGACTGTGCAGGAAGGAATACTTGTCAGCCGCCTCTAGCGCACATCACGGGTCAGCAACGAATCAATGATCCAACTCACTGAAGTTGCCACGGCACAGGTGCACGCCGGTGTGCATGTCCGCCGGGATCTTGGAGATACAGTCATTGTACAGGCCAATGTAGGCGTCCAGAAGATCGTCGACGGTGCCGATGTTGTCCTTGTCGTCAGCCCAACCCTGGCGGAACTGCTGGGAGCAGAAGTCTGTGTAGAGGCGCAAGCACGGCCTTGTCAGCGAATGCACGTTTTCCTCAGATGCCTCAGTCAACCCTCCGGAGATGGACTCACAAGCCAGACCTGGGTCGTCGAACTGCACGTTCCTCAGGCCGGCCTTGTACAGCATGTCGAGCTCGGCCTGGTAGACCTTGGCCACGTCCTTGAAGTACTCGGCGTCGCTAGAGTAGGCGTCGGCGGTGTAGGCCTTGCCCTGCTTGTAGCGCATGTGGAACCAGGCCGGCGTAATCATGGTCAGCTTGATGTCCTTCCACTGGTCCTCGGGGAGGCTCTGCTGGACCAGGCGCAACTCGTGCAGGTTGCTGACGCTCTTAGCCGGGTCGTGGTGCAGCTTGGCGGCGGCGATGACGGAGTCGCCGGGCATGACCTGGCGGTCCTTCTCGATCAGCGACACGACGTCCGGGTGGTACAGGCGGAACATGGAGGCGTCAGCCTCCTGCAGCGCCGTAGTGCCCTCGAACTCATCCCACATCAGGCCCCAGAAGCGCGTGCGGTTGTACTCGCCGCTGGTGACGGCCCGGAAGCCGAGATCGCGCTGCAGCTTGACCACGTCGGCGACGGCCTCCTTCTCGACGGCTTCCAGACCGGCTTCGGCGGGCGACACACCCTTGTCACGGATCGCCTCGCGCACCGAGAGGAGGCTCTGTGGCCGCAGGAGCGAGCCCATATGCTCGGCTCGGAACGGAGGAGCCATGGTCACTGTGGGCGGTGGGCGGTGCTGCCGAGCAGAAAGCGCCGGGAGGAAAGGAGACGGAGAGGGACGGAGGCTTGGAGAGGTAGGTATGTATGTACAGTACAGCACAACAAGGTGAGGGAGGCACAGAAACAATGGAACTGGCGAGCAAAAGAGTCCGAGAGAAAAGCCACCCCCGAAGATCTCTCCGAGTCTCTCTCTCTCTCTCTGTCTCGCCAGGCGCGCGGGGCAAAGGTGGGGTTCTTCAGGGTTTTTGCATCTCGGCCCCGCCTTTTGCCCTCTTTCCGAGATCGCTTTCTTCGGCAGCTGCGCCAGCTGCGCCGCCAGTTTCTTCTCCTTTCCTCGCCTATTATCCCCTCGCTCATTTTCTATTCCCGGGCACTCATCATCCAATTCTATGACCGAACCAATGAGAGCGTGTGTGCGTGAGAGCATGAGGAGTATGAGAGCGTAACTCCGGCATGACAGCACATTTCGACTCTTTTCAAGGAACGGTACCTAAAGTGGCCAAGGCATCATTATTGTCACGCGTTGTATCGTCTCTCCCGTACGGGCTTCCTGAGCAGAGAGATGTGTGGTCAAGTGCACGGAAGTGATAGGGTAACAGACTGCCGCGATCAAGATACGTATAGTTATTGTCCAGTCTATAACTAGGCAGGTAGGTGAGCGGCAATCGAGTGTTGAGGCAGCGAGAGTAGACAGCGCTACGAAGCCCTGGAGGGATCAGTCTAACGCCGTTCAACTCAGAGGATGCGACTATTGGTTTCTGCAACCAGCATGTATATTTCGACTATATAGATGTATTATGACTAGTGAGTTAGACAGTCCGCGACACCTCCACCACCCACTAGGTTCGCGACTGCCTGTGAGACTTGAACCTCCTTGCGTGACTTGAACCTGTGGTTCGCCTCGGCAGCCTGCGAGCGTGCCTAGACTGCCTCGACGACCTTCTCATGAGGAACCGCCAGTGTATTCAGGACGGTCCTTGCGTCCCTCTTCTCCAGACTCTTGGTGACCGGGTTCTTGGCCTCAAACACCTCCGCCAGCTCCTCCAGTGTACGGTCCTTGGTCTCCGGGAAGAAGAAGTACATGAAGACACACTCGAAAAGGTCCCAGAAGACGAACACGAGATAGAAGTAGTAGTTGATCTTGTCAAACGCCGGGCCCGAACTGTACTGGATGACCGTAGACGCGCATGAGCTGGCGAAGTTGCCCAGTGCCGTGCCCTTGGCCCGCGTCGCGGTCGGGAGGGTTTCGGCAATGTACATGGACTGCAGAGGCGTCCAGCCGAATGAGAAGACAATGCCGAAGATGAAGATGAAAGCAACGGTCGTGTTGGCTGCCGCAGTGGCGTTCGGGTTCTCCGTCGCCATCTTAGAGGTGCCCGTAATCACGGCGAAGCAGCAGGAGCAGAAAACGATCGAGTAGAGGAGCAGCGGTCGGCGTCCGATCACGTCGGTCATCCGAGCACCCAGGATGGCACCGAGGAAGCAGAGGGCAGGGTTGATGCCGTTCAGGGCCAGGACCTAGAGAACTCAGGTTAGGGCACCTACAAAATGGAGGGATCTATTTTGACAAACCTTGTGTTCCTCGGTGATTCCAGCCGAGCGAAGCATGGCCGGTAAGTAGTAGCTGCTCAGACTGTTGCCGCTGAGCTGTCCAAAGCAGGCCATACCAATCACGCAGATCAGCCTGCGGCGGGCGCTGTGGGTGTTCCAGAGCTCGTGGTAGTCCCACCACTTCTTATCCGAGGCCTCGCTGGAGATCTGCTTGGCCATCTCCTTAAGCTGCAGCTGCACCATCGGGTGATCTTCTTGTCCCTCGCCATGATATGTTGCGAGCACCTTCACGGCCTCATCGTGGCGGTCCTGAGCAACCAACCATCGCGGGGACTCCGGCAGAAAGTAGACGCCGAGTACAACGATTCCAGAGGTGACCATCTGGACCCAGATGGGGATTCTCCACGCGTCGCTTGAGTCCAAGTAGCTGCACCCATAGACGACCCAGCTGGCGATAATGGAGCCAATATACCTTCCCAGTGACCAGTCAGCAGGGATATTTGAGCATTAGGGGGGAGAAATCAAAGAGGCCAGGTCGGGAAGACGTACCAGGTGCAATTATACAGCCCAGTCAGTGTACCGCGCCATTTAGGATGAGCCAACTCGCTGACGTAGCAAGGGGCAGAGACGCAGCAGAACGACACGCCGAATCCGAGCTATGTTGGGTATTAGTTAATGAATTGTACGCTGCTACACGATGTTTTCAACGCTTACAATGAATCGACCGGCAAGAAATTGTCCACGACCAGTAGACGGAGCCTGCACGCATGTGCCAACAATGACAAGCAATGAACCAGTGAACACTATGCTGCCGTTAGTATATCGGGAAGAATATCATAGGCCAGAAGTCTAGGGAGGCTTACTGCCCCAGCGGCGTCCGAGATAGTCGCTGTAATCACGATCGTCAGAATTGAGCCTCCTGCAGTTATCATATAGCGCGGTCGGGAAGGGTGAGACTCACTTCACGGGTCCAGTGAAGAAGACGGCCGCGATGGAACCAATGTTGTACATGGCAAAGACGATACCAGTTGAGGAGCCTGCCACGGTCCTGAGAAATGGATGGATCAGCATGGGTGTGTTGGTGAGCGTATGAATGGGTATGCTCACATGTGGAAGTAGCGCTGATAGGAGGTCATTCCGTTAAGTCCTGCTCGACATTCAGCATCTGCTGGGCTTCAGGAAAGTCGGGTGTGTGTTCTTACCTCCCATCAGACTTCCATCATAGCCATTGAGACAGCCGCACAGATATGCGACGGCCAACACGAGGTAGAGGCGAATGAGTTTCGGTGTCCATGGAGAGTACTGCTTCTGTTCGACCTGGTGGGCGAGGTCGACAACAACATCAGCATCGTGGATGCCGTCATCATGGTGATCGACGGCACCACCTTTCTCGTCGGCGATGTTGGACATGATAACAAAGGGTGCGTGTAAACTCGAGGACCTTTGTTGCAAGAAGGGCTCGATTATGTGCTTTGTGCAGGGGGTAGGGAAGAGATGTGGGCACGCCGGAAAACGAGATGGCCTGCGCGGCCTTTAAATGTTTTCTCAGCCTTGGCTGGGGATCTGGCAAGTTGCCTTCTCGGCTGCGATGCGCCGGCGAGCTGTTCAGGAGTGACGGCCTGTCTGGGCCGGAAGCTGCCTTCCCCGCATATCTACTTGCAGGTTATCGATCGCGAGAGCCACGCACTGAGTGACCCCCCACCGGTCGAGAGCGTGATGGAGTGGACAGCGCGGAGTGCCGAGAATGCTGGGGAAAGGAGACCGGGGGAGAGCGTGGTGGTGCCAATATCCTGACCGGTAAGGTCAGGGGGGCGGCCCAGGCCGGGATCCGCCAATCAGGCGCCGGCATCGTTTACGACCGTCGAACTTCCCGGCTCCGAGTTCCCCGAGCGCGCGGCTCCACTCTTGTCTCCCGAACTCGGGTTCCAAGAACCGCTCGCCGCTCGCGTGTTTCTCCACCGAGACGTGACGCTCCTGACACTAGAAGTTCTTTTCCTTCCAGACGTCCGTCGTTTCTGGTCCCGTGCTCTGTTCGCGCCAGCGCGCTATGGAAATACAGCAAGATTGATGATCTAGAATCTGATATTCGCCCGGGGGTCTCGGAGCCGGGCAACAAATCAGGTGAGGCCCTCGGCGAACCTCCTGCGTCGCCCCCTCGTCAACTTTCTCCAGACCCGTCTCGACGTCCACCCGCACAACTGCCCCGTGTCAGCTGGTCGACATGAACCCCACAATGGCTGGAGAGGGGATCGCCGGCGCGTTGCAGCGCCATGTCCAAGTTGCCAAGGAACTGAGGCTCCAGTATCTGGCCCCCCCGCCGAGATATTTGGCCGACGGAGCTACTACCCGATATTCCCGTAGTTCCCAGCGTCGCAGCAACCACATGGCGATCCATACATAGTGGTAAGTATAAAAGGCGTAGGAGTGTCAGGCAAGTAAGCAGTCATGTGTATCGCCCGTTCATGTCCGAGAGAGGAACCGCCTTCCTCAGTCCTTCTTTCAAACCGCTGAATCTCTCCCCCAGAGTCCAACCTTACACCTCTGAGCCGCCATATTTTCTGGTTGACTCCTCCCTTATCTGGCTTCAATGGGCGACGCCATGGCTCCCAGAGGCATCCCTTTACAAGAGGAGGATGGCAAGCCAGACTACTGCAATGAGTCTGTGTTCCGCAGAAACTGCCTCCCTACTCGCTCCTACTTTATCCCCGAAACCAATTTGCTCCTGAATGGCGCCTGGGACTTCCAGCTCGCCGCCACCCCACTTGATGCTCCGGAGCCGGACGCCGCTGTGGGCCCGGAGGGCTGGGGTAAAATCAATGTGCCCGGCCACTGGCAACTCCAGGGCCACGGGGTGCCGCACTACACGAACACCCAATTCCCCATCCCTACCTGCCCACCGTATGTGCCGACGGAGAACCCGACCGGCACCTACCGGCGCTCGTTCTACGTTCCCTCTTCTTGGGACTCTAGCTCACAGTTGAGGCTGAGATTCGACGGCGTAGACAGCGCTTATCACGTCTGGGTGAACGGGGTACTCATCGGGTACGCCCAGGGGTCACGGAACCCCTCCGAGTTCGATGTGACAGAGCATGTATCGCGCACTGCGGCAAATGAGCTCTTTGTGCGCGTCTACAAGTGGTCCGACGCCACGTACATCGAGGATCAGGACCAGTGGTGGCTATCGGGCATCTTCCGCGACGTCACTCTGATTGCGTTTCCGTCCGAGGCGAGGATCGAGGACTGGTTCCTCCGAACCGAGCTCGACAGCAAGTACGAGGATGCGACTCTCCATGCTGCTGTCGATGTTTTGAGCAAGGAGAAGGGTACTCTGAAGCTCACCCTAACCGAGCTCCCGAAAAATGGTGGGGACGTCATTGGCACCGGCGAGGTCTCCCTATCCCCCGGCTCGAAAAAGCTCGAGCTCAACCTTCCCGTCGACAGCCCCAAGAAGTGGACTGCTGAGACTCCTTACCTCTACCGCGTGCAGCTGACCTTGACGACGGCCAGCTCCCGCACCCACACTGTGACCCAGAACATCGGCTTCAGGAAGGTCGAGCTGCTCAACGGCCTCATGTGTGTTAACGGGACGCCTATCCGCCTGCGCGGTGTGAACCGGCACGAGCACCACCCATACCTCGGTCGGGCTGTGCCTTTCGACTTTGTTAAGAGAGACCTGCTGCTGATGAAAACGCATAACATCAACGCCCTACGGTGCAGTCACTACCCGTCGCACCCGCGCCTGTACGACCTCGCCGACGAGCTCGGCCTTTGGGTCATGGACGAAGCGGATCTCGAGTGCCACGGCTTCTACGACGCTGTGGCCCGCCCACAGGACATCCCTGAGGAGATGGACTACGAGGAGCGCAAGAAGCTCACTTTCCCCCAGGCCGCCAAATACACCTCCGACAACCAGAGCTGGCGTGCCGCCTACATCGATCGCATGGAGAGCCTGGTGCAGCGCGACAAGAACCATACCTGCATCATCGTGTGGAGTCTGGGCAACGAGGCCTTCTACGGTGCCAACCACAAGGCCATGTACGAGTATGCTAAGAAGGTGGACCCCGGCAGACTGGTGCATTACGAGGGAGACGCCCACGCCGAGTCAGTGGACATGTTCAGCTACATGTACCCTTCGATAGAGCGCCTGACCAAGATGGCAGAGACCGCGGGTGTGGACAAGGACGGCAAATGGGAGAAGCCTGTTGTCCTGTGCGAATACGGGCACGCTATGGGAAACGGCAAGTTCTTTCCAGCTCTTTCTATGCCTAGCCGTGCTCAAGCTAACACTAACCTGCAGGGCCAGGATGGCTAGAGGACTACGAGGAGCTCTTCGAGAAGTATCCCAGACTCCAGGGAGGCTTTATCTGGGAGTGGGCCAACCATGGCCTATGGAAGGAGGAAGCCAATGGCAAGGGTTACTACGCGTACGGAGGCGATTTCGGCGACAAGCCCAATGACGGCACCTTCGTCATGGATGGTCTCTGCTTCAGCACGCACCAGCCTACGCCGGGCCTGACGGAGTTCAAGAAGGCCATCCAGCCTGTCGGGTTCTCGGTGAAGGATGACAAAATCCTCGTGGAGAATAAGTACGACGTGGTCGATCTCGGGCATCTACAGGCCACGTTCAAGGTCGAGGAGTTTGGGGAACAGTAAGCAGGCCCTCCGCACACCTGTTCAAGCGTCATTGGCTCACATATACTGCCTCCAGGGCATCGCTCCTGTTGTCCGGACCCTTAGAGCTTCCTTCAGTCGGCCCGGGTCGGACCGGCGAGGTCGCCCTACCGTCATCACTGTCGAAGATAAAGAGCTCCGGTGAGCTCTACCTGACGATCTCGCTGCATCTCCGCGACTCAACCCCTTGGGCGGAATTAGGCCACGAGATAGCGTGGTTCCAACACAAGCTGCCCAATACTATCACGGAACAACGCGTCCTGTCAACGGCTCTCTCCCCGAGGGTTAATGTTTACACGTCCGGCACGTCCGTCAAAGTCTCCGGGCCCGAGTATACCTTCTCGTTCGACTCTGCGCGCGGCGTCATCACCGGCTGGAGCCGAGGAGGAACTTCTCTGCTCGAAGCGGATCCTATCACCGGCGCGGCAATCATCCCGTCCTTCTGGCGTCCGGCCACCGACAACGACGTCTCCAATTCTCTGCCTTACTGGAAGAACTTCGGCGTGGACGCTCTCACAAGCCAGCTTCGGTCGTTCAGCGTGGACACATCGCACCCCGACAGGGCCATCATTAAGGCCCGGACCTTCATCAGCCCTCCCGTACTCGCCTGGGGCTGGGACTGCCATATCGAGTACACCATCTCTAACAGCGGCACGCTGGCCGTCGCCGTCGAAGAGCTCATCCCCACCGGTTATGCTCCCACCCACGTGCCCCGGATCGGCCTCAACCTTCACCTAACTAGGGCTCTGGACAAGGTCCGCTGGTTCGGCCTCGGCCCTGGTGAGAGCTACCCGGACAAGAAGTCGGCACAGCGCGTTGGCGTTTGGGAGGCAGGATCGGTCTCTGAACTGCAGACGCCGTACGAGGTCCCGCAGGAGAACGGCAACCGAATGGAGACCCGGTGGGTAAGCCTAGCGGAGGACCAGGGGGTGGGAATCCGAGCCCGGTCCCTGGACTCTGCGGCGACCTTCAGCTGGGCTGCTAGCCACCACCGCACCGAGACGATACAGGCGGCGGCACATCCGCCCGACCTGGTCGAGGAGGACGCCACGCTGCTGCGGTTAGACGCCAAGGTCGCCGGCGTGGGGACGGGCGCCTGCGGGCCGGCGGTCAGGGAGGATCTGAAGGTGAAGGTGGAGCCTACGAGCTTCGCATTCATACTGGAGGCCATGGGAAACTAAGTGAGTCGACCTTGCGGAAGGGTCAGGTTTAGGGCCTTGGATGGTTTTGTGTATCCTGCCGCCTTTGGCAATTGTGTTAGGCGTCGAGAGGAGGTCCAAGTCGATATCGCTAGACAGAATGAGTAGACCGGCAACCGCAGATATGATTTACCATTTATTTGCATAACTGACACCGGAAGAAGAACATTGTGCCAGGACTTGGGGGAAAACCACTCGTAGCTTCTTCAACTACCTGATTTGAAAGACAGTATGTCTAGTATTATCTCGAAGCAACACGGTATCGTTGTTCACCGCCTTTCCCTATCCATGCGATATGGAGTCCATCATCCAGATCTCTACCCTTGGGGATTACACAAATGCGGCGCCGTTCGCCAACAAAACCTGCCCCGCAACCCAGCTGGAATCCGGGCCACAAAGGAAAGCGGTTGCATTGGCAATATCTTCCGGGGTCCCCAGCCTGTTGAAAGGGCTCTGTGACTTGATCATGTTGACGAGCTGCTCGCTCTTGCCGTTGAAGAACAGCTCGGTGGCGGTAGGCCCAGGGGCAATTGCGTTGACGCTGATGCCCTTGGTCGCCAGGTCCTTGGACATGATCTTAGTCATGGACTCCACGGCGCCCTTGGTCGAGCCGTATAGGAGGTACGCGGGTAGCACGGCACTGTTGTGCACGATGCCGGTGGACACGAAGATGACGCGTGAGCCGGGGGCCATGTGGGGGAGGGCCTTCTGGACGAGGAAGTAGGGGCCTTTGACGTTGAGCGCAAACGCTCGGTCGAAGAGGTCCTCGGTCGTGCTCTCGACGGTGGCCATGGGCATCACGCCAGCATTGGGGATCACGACGTCGATCTTGCCGAACCTCTGCACCGCTGCGGCTACCAGCGCCTCGACGCCGGAGACGGTCGAGACGTTTGCCTGCACGGCGACGGCACGGTCTGTGCCGATAGACGAGACGACGGCGTCGGCAGCGGCGGGGTCAGAGTTGTAGTTGACGACGACGGAGGCGCCGTCCCGGGCGAGACGTTGCGCCATCGCTTTGCCGATGCCCTTGCTGGCACCGGTTATTATGATGACTTTACCCGAGAGAGACATTATGCGTGCAGCAGGCCGCGATTTGGGCTGGAGTGGAGTTAATTGTTTGCAGGGACAATCGGCGGCGGATCTTGATCTTCTCGAACTGACGTGAGGAATCTCTTTGACACGATATCGCAAATGGTTCTGCGAAGACAGATGACAGTGAAGATGGTAGCGAGTAATTACGCCCTCGACCTCCAGCGCGTTAGATAGGGCTCGAGCCTTATATAGGGCTACCTGGAGAGATCAAGCTGGTGGCTCTGCATGCCCAGATCGCATTGGAAATCCGGTCGACTTGACCATGGTCTATCTACGGCTTAAGTCCGGAGCAGAGCATTCGGTCGCACAAACATGAGTAAGCCACCTGCGATGAGACAAGCAAACGGGCGGGGGAAGCAGGACGCCCGGAATTGCCCTGTGCCCTAAACAGCCCGAGCCACGGACAGCCGCAAGAATGATGGGCGCTCTCGACTGAGAGCGAAGTGGGGATCGGCGTACGGAGCTGTAGCAGCTTATAATTCCGACGGACCTTGGCTGGCCTTCGGCTTTGTGCCCCTCGCGCTCTCGGATTCCCACGACGGCGAGCGGCTCGTTCCCGGGAAAAGCGGGCCATCACGTCCCACTGCGGCGGAGTCACCGAAGCGGAACATGTGCCGAGACAGCCGCATTTGTCGTACGCCAACTGCAGCTGATAGACAATTGCCTGATCTTTGCTCCGGTTGCTTCGGATATTTGACCAAGACCCCAGTCTTCTATGGACCTTTCGTGCTCCTCAACTCGTGGGCCCTAGCTTTCAAGTGACATCGCAAATGACTCTCATAGGTCTAGCTGGGGAGAGAGGATTGAGCGATCTCAAGGTCGCAATGATTCTGATAGGCTTTGATCTGGTCTATCTGTAGCAACAACTGCTTTCATCCTTCAGTGAGAAAAGAGCTGGTAGATCGGCGGACCTGAAAGAGGACCTGCTGGCGGTTTTGAATGCTCACCCACCCCCCACGTGTTGGCCGCATCTGCATAAATCTGGGTAAGCCACACCGTAGAGAAGTTCTTTGCTACTGAGCAAGACCGGTTTGCTGGAGCTTATCGGGAGCTGCCTTCAAATTTCCTCTTTCCAGTAGAACGTTTCCCCCGCCGCGTGACACGGTGGTTTTTATTCATGCGGTCGGGCTCTCATGATGGGGCATTTTTCACCTCGTCTGTTACATCATAATCATCATGTGCAGTACTCCAGAAAAGACTCCGCAGGAAATGTTTAATGTCTCGGGTGTTATCGAGTTCGAAGATCCCGAGATGCCCTTGCTGATCGTAGCACCCCGTCGCTCCCGCTGCGGCACCTCGGCGGCTCGGAGGCTCGGGAGACACGCCAACAGCATTGTCTCAAGAAGATATTTAAATTTTAGATTCGGCAAAGTGATATTACGAGCTGTGTCGAGATTGGATGTGCTTTAATGAGACTGATTCATTTTATATTCTCATCGTCCCCATCCCATTATCGGAGTAACGCGGCACGTCAACTGTTTGTGCACCCCACTCCTTCAGTTATCCAGTCGCTTTTGAACCAAGCTTGGGCGCCATTCCCGCTCAGTAGCTCAGTTACCAAACCAACAGGACCAGCAATGAACGGGGGATCCGTTGATTTAACATCGGATCATGTTCGCAATACTCGGAGGCAGAAGATCATCGTTGCCATAACCGGGGCCACAGGGGCAATCTTGGGCATTCGGGTCCTGATTGCCCTTCGGCGCCTGCACGTTGAAACGCACCTTGTCATATCGAAATGGGCGGAAGCAACTATCAAATATGAGACGGACTATCACCCGTCGGCCGTGCGTTCCCTGGCGGATCACGTCTATGGCAGTAACGACATGGCCGCTCCAATCGCCAGCGGCTCATTCCTGGCTTCTGGCATGATCGTGGCACCTTGCAGCATGAAAACCTTGGCAGCCATCCACAGCGGCTACTGTGACGATCTGATATCCCGCGCTGCGGATGTTATGATTAAGGAGAGAAGGAAGCTGGTTCTCGTCACGCGTGAGACCCCGCTGAGCGAGATACACCTTCGGAATATGCTGGAAGTGACGAGGGTTGGGGCAGTCATTTTCCCGCCTGTCCCAGCGTATTACACAAAGCCAGGTTCGATCGACGAAATGGTCGACCAGAGCGTTGGAAGGATGCTAGATCAGTTCAGCTTGGATACAGGCGACTTCGAGCGATGGGAGGGCTGGAAGAAAGACCGGGAAGAGTAGACGGCTGGAAGTTTGCTTATTGGAAGTACGGTCCATCATTGGGCAAACTATTTGTGACAGGCCCTGCAGATTCTGTCAGTAAGTTCAAAGATATAAGCCGCTGGCTACCCACCATTCATAAAATAGTTGAGATAGGCCAGAGGGGAGAGGCCGTCCATACCGACCTCTGAAAGGTCAAGGCCAAGGGGTTGGTTGCTGCTCCTATTGATCGTTGTAAATCAATATATGTCAGTTTGCGAGGAGTTGATGATGCTGACCCTAGTGAAGGTTGAAAGAAGTAGGGGTCGGTGGCGTTGGACGTATCAGCGTCAGTATAGAGTCCTGAGCTAGAACCTGTCGGGTTGTAGAGGGGTGGCTGCTCAGCAGGTACATGCTGCGGGTGGTCCTGGCCTAGAGCTTCTCTTAGACTGAGCAGTGTTCTTATGTGCTGAGGAGACAACCATCTGATTTCTCCGGAGCCCAAGCCATCGTAGGCAGCATTTGCTGTGTCGGCAGCGAATACGTCAACGACTTGTTGTTGCAACCGCCGACAATCAGTATTGTCCCTGGTTTCGTCCCAAGCATAAAGCAGCAGGGCTGCGCTCAGTGCTTCATGCAAGATTGACCACGTTCGCCTTGGGACTATGCTCAAGGCCTGAAATTCTAGAAACGACTCGCAGACATTCACCAAATTCTCTCTCGCCTTTACTCGTAGAACGTTGTTGCTCGGCTGCCCGCTCGTTCGCGCAGAGTTGCGAATCGCGGGGCGGCAGACGTACGTGACAAAAAATGACACGTGCATCTTAAGAGCATAGTGCTCTAGGAGCTGAGCCAAGTCCTTGCAGTCGCTAACCTCGTGTAGGTGACTTGAAGCCCTGCCGTACGCTTCATCAACATGTCTCAAGATGTCGGCCGGCAATTGATCGACCCGCACATCCAAAGCTTTCCGTTGCATAAACTCGATACTCAGGCAACAGATAATATTCATAACACTTGCATACGAAAGATTACTGGCTGCGGGAACCCGTGATTCTGATAGCCATCCATGGCCGTAGATTGCTGGAGGTCGATCGTGGCAAATACTAAGCAAAGCATCCTGCCATACCACTCTCGACCTTCTTGTCATCAGCCGAGATGGGAATACGTATAAGCAGGTCTTAATAAAACTATAATCTTACCTCAATAGCTGGGTTTCTGTTACCGCCTCCCGGTTTATACCAAGATCACCGTCGGAGGTAAAGGCGATTGTTTGGGCAAGTCGAACAGTTGTGCCTAGTAAAGCCCACGCAGCATCTGACTGACCGGTATTTTGGAGTGTATTGCCCAGTATCAAGAGTGTTTGGATGTCAGAAGTAGAGGGTTGAAATAAGAAGTTCGCTAAACGCAAGGCGTGGAAAGACCTCTTTGCTACATGAACGAGTCAGTTTCCACGACTGGCGAAAGAGTAACAGTGGCGAAATGAAAAATCTGTACCGAAAGTGTGACTGGCACTTGTGCTTTCTCGGTCATCTGAGAAGTGTGCTCCTGATGCGACAATCGAAAGTAGCAGTGCGATGAAGCTAACGCCATTTCGTGATGCCCACTGTCCCTCTACGAGCTTTTGTCGATTTCTCAGTTCGCCAGCCGCCTCTGCCTTCAGGTATGCAGAGAGATCCAGCTCGAATCGGTCCGTATTTAGGAGTATGGGATTAAACGGGGCGACGTGTGTGCGATAATGCTGATAGAATCTGGTCATACCCCAACCCCTGTTAGGACCCATCCTACACCCCGAGCAGCTGGCCGTTGCATACCTCACAATGTCATTCCGCTGTGGGGCTATCGCCATCAGAGCATCAACGGCATCTCCCTGGGCATTGTGCTCCATGAAGAGGTAGCTCGTAAGCGTGTTCTGGAGGCCGAGCACTGCTCTCACGTCCCGAGCCAACGGCTCGTCGTTTGGAGAGGACACTTTTGATGTCAGGATAGCCGAGACCGAATCTTGTCCCGGGGAGGCGATGCCCGCTGCAGATACTCCCGGCCGAGTTGCTTGGCGTTCCCGTTCTCCGGCCATGCCAGGTGGCGTCCTCCTTCGGGAGGAATCCCGGCCAGGGCGGCGTTGCTGACTCCCCGAAGTCTGAACATCAAACGACGTACAGATCTCAGGATGGCCTCGCCTCTGACAGGTGCGACACGGCTGAGATTTGTCGCATTTGACCTTCGCGACTGTCAGAATCGCCGGGATACGGACGCTCTCACAGCCATAGGACGTCCTCACCTTGCGCTGCTGGCACGGGTAACAGGCCCGCGCCTCGTGCGCTCTGCGTCGGTCCCGCAATACTCTCTGGACACTCTCGCGGTCCATCACGCCGCCCAATGGAAGTATCACAATCAAGTGTACTGGGAGCCTGTTTCTGCCGTGCAGCTGTGGTTTCTCTGGGTGGTTTGACCTGGCACGCGGGACTGGTCATGACGTAGGTACCTTAGTAACATACCTACCTAGGTAGGTAGGTAGGTAAACAAGCTTAGCTTCGAAGTTACGAGCGCCGGAAGTCCCGGCGGCCCGAGCCTCCGAGCCTCCGAGCCTCCGAAGCGGCTTCCGCTGATTGCTTCGGACTCAGCTGTGCGGCATCGATTCGCGGTTTGGAATTGTCCAGTGCAGCTTGATCGATGTGAGGCCTTCCGAGGTTGGATAAGTGGGGTGCAGCACGATGAAAAGATCTCTGGGTATAAATAAGTAGAACCGTGCAGGTTCCTTCGCTGGAGCTTGGCCTGAGTTTCAATTTATAACTCTTGTAAATTGTCCAGGATATCAGACACAGACTCTCGTTGCAAATAAGCTCATAGTAGAACGCAATGGCGACCGATGCAGACCCAGCCCTTTCCTTCCGTGCTTTCGTGAGCGCCCTTCGAGCCGATGGCGATCTCGCCGAAATCAACGCGCCGGTCGATCCCCTTCTCGAAGCCGCCGCCATCACTCGGCTTGCATGCGAGACGAATGACAAGGCTCCTCTCTTCAATAACATCATCGGCAGGGAAGGAAATGGACTGTTTCGTATTCTGGGAGCCCCTAACTCGTTGAGGAACTCGAACAAGGACCGCTACGGGCGGTTGGCACGCCATCTCAGCCTTCCACCCACAGCTGGAATGCGCGAGATCCTCGACAAGATGACATCGGCCAGCACCGAAGATCCAATCGAGCCTACACTTGTGGAGGATGCACCCTGCAAGCAAAACTCCTTGGAAGGAGACGAAATCGACCTGACGGCTCTCCCTGCGCCGATGATACACAAGGACGACGGCGGAAAATACATACAGACGTACGGCATGCACGTTGTTCAATCCCCTGATGGCAAATGGACCAACTGGTCCATCGCTCGGGCGATGGTGCACGATAAGAGACACCTAGTCGGACTGGTCATTGAACCCCAGCACATCTGGCAGATCCACCAGATGTGGAAGAAGGAAGGCCGTGACGTACCCTGGGCCCTGGCTTTTGGAGTGCCGCCGGCGGCCATCATGGCTTCTAGCATGCCAATCCCGGACGGAGTCTCAGAGGCCGGCTACATAGGTGCAATAACTGGCTCGTCGCTCGAGGTCGTGAAGTGCGATACCAACGACCTTCTCGTGCCTGCCAACAGTGAGATTGTCCTTGAGGGCACTCTTTCTATCACAGAAACCGCAACAGAAGGCCCCTTTGGTGAGATGCACGGCTATGTCTTCCCGGGAGATAGCCATCCCTGGCCGGTGTACACCGTGAACAAAATTACGTATCGTAACGATCCTATCCTTCCCATGTCATCCTGCGGAAGGCTCACCGACGAGACTGTGAGTAACATGGTCTGATCTGCCGTATGGTATTGAAAAGCTAATGGCATGTAGCATACAATGATTGGGGCGCTTGCTGCTGCTGAGATCGGGAGGCTCTGCAAGCAAGCTGGCTTGCCTGTTCTCGATGCCTTTTCACCCTTTGAGTCCCAGGTGACCTGGGTAGCGCTAAGAATCGATACGGAGAAGCTTCGCAGCATGCAAGTGTCACCGAAGGAGTTTGGCAGGAGAGTGGGGGACCTAGTTTTCAACCACAAAGCCGGCTACACAATCCACCGCCTAGTACTGGTCGGCGATGATATCGACGTCTATGACGGCAAAGATGTTATGTGGGCTTTCTCAACCCGATGCCGGCCCGGAACTGATGAAATCTTCTTCGAGGATGTCCGTGGTTTTCCACTGATCCCATACATGTCCCATGGTAGTGGCAGCCCCGTCCGAGGAGGGAAGGTTGTCTCGGATGCGCTGCTCCCTTGCGAGTACACAACTGGTCGAACGTGGGTGGCTGCAGATTTCCAGAATTCTTACCCCGAGGAACTCAAGACCAAGATCCTCCAGAAGTGGAACGCGATGGGGTTCCGGAAGCAAGACTGATCGGCAAGAGGTCACGCTTCAATACAGCGCTACTAATGAGAGAAAGAGAAGTGATGGAGTCCACTGATATTCGCAAATCTCATGCTTCCTTCCTTTTGTAGGTCATTTCATTAAACAATGATCAGTATGTCTATATTGCAAGTGACTTTCTAGTTTTGCCCCAATACTACGAAGATAGCTCAAGACTCGGTTCGGATAGAAAGATGGTGTCCTTCTGCCCGTTTCTTTAGAGCAATGATATCTGTACAAGAAGCCGCCCAGTGGTGCTGTAGGCCAGTGTTCTGTGTTCGCGTGTGCGAGAAGACAAAAGGCATCGCCGATCAGTGAGCTGGGAGTCGCCACCTGTAGACTTTCTTCCCCTGGTCAGTAGGAGGACCTAGGGAAAGGACAACGAGTCTACCGGCCCCCATCCTTCCATCTTACAGGAGTTCCCCTCGAAAGTTTACTCGTTCCCTGGTCTTTCACAGAGCCACAGATCGTCGACCTGCACCAGTCATTATTGGGACATATCACGGATACACGTCGGAGGTCCTGTGGACTTCACACAGCCTTGCCGTTTATCGCCGTTAGTAGTGAGGGCGGATCGGAGATACTCAAGCGAGGTAAGTGCTGCCTGACTTTGAGTATCGCCTACGAAATATCGTCACTTACGAAGATTACACCGCGGGATGATCCCAGAGGCTGGCTAGAAGCTTTCTAGGTCTGTCCGATGGTTAGTGAGACCCTGACTCTGCTTTGAGCACATGGGGATTTGCTGACCCAGTCCACGGCTCTCTTGCATGCTGAACCGCATGGTTCTGGATTCGAGTCAGCATAGGAATCCACAAACCGGCTGGGTTACTTACGTCGAGTAGCAGGACATCGCCAGCGGTCCAAGAGACAAGAGAACGTGTTTCGCTGTGGCTTGTGAACTGACAGTAGCAAAAGAGGGGTGTCCGCAATCGCTTACTTGATAATTTCCACGGCCGACTCAAGGTATACCCGAGGAATCAGCGTTCCGTCTCCGTACTGAGGTCAATATGAGTAGCAGTTATAAAGAGGGCTATAGAGAATTCTTACGTATGCTGGTGGCTGATATCTGCCGTCTTTATTGATATGTGGCGGTTCTAGAGTATTACTCGAGAGAGCAGTAAGAAATCTTGACACAATGTTGTTAAAGAAGGCAGGTTCCCCAATCCGTGGGTGGTTTCGAATAGCTGCAGGTAAAAACGTCAACATTGATCGATCTTTCCAATTACAAAGAGTGGTGGGAATACCGGGGAGTTGTTGCCAGACCCGGAGATCGCCTAAGGGGTTTGTTTCCGAACGGTTTTCCCATGCCCATGTTGCGGTTGGCAGGCGACAGATTTCTTTCTCAACCTTTGCCCTGGCAGTTTCCGTGCCGTCTGTGTCAAGGATATGAAGGCCGTAGGATTGCCGTAGCGTGGTCCTGGCCGACTCTGTCTGGTCCTTCGGACCGTTGGGGTAGAAAAGCTGGTATTTGACACCCTAGCAGAATCAGTGGCACGCTCGAGATGTCCGCCATCTTTCGCACCTTTTTCTCCAGCTCATTTATGAACACGGGATGTTTCTCCTTCAAGCGCTGATATAGAATCACGGAGTTGTTAATAGGCGTTTCGCCTCCTGAGAACGAATGTCAGCTGGCCTAGAGATTAAACGGACCAACGGTTCTAGACATACCAGTCTCTGGTGCAGATATGCAAAAGAATAGCACGTATGAAGGATAGTGAGGGCTGAGGCCAAATTCATTGTGTGGATAAACTGGTTGAGTATTCGGTCCTTCGTTGGCGGTAGCGACGTTTTTTGCCAGAACGGTCCGCCTCACGGGGTTGCCAATGTCTTCATGCGGAAGCCAGTGGAAGGCGTGGGCAAACCTGGAGAACTCCTGTGCGTCCTCGAGCCCCAGGTTCTGGAAGTAGATAGCGCCATGCTTTCTTAATAGCGCAGCAATCTGGCCCGCGTTTGCGAGATCTCCGATGCTAGACACCAGATCGTCCGTCGACACAGCCCGGTCGGTAGAACTGAGAGAGAGTGGGAACACCGTGCCCTCAACATAGGGAGGCGGGAGCGTCACGGCTGGCTCGTAAAGGGCGGGACGGAAGACTGCAGCTGCCATGCTTGCAGAGATTTAAGGCTGCTGGTACCGTCTCCGTGGTATTCGGGTGTTTTACGAATCTCCTGTCATCGCTAATGCGATTTCACTTTTCTTTATATCATCTCGATCCACCTTTACCGGCGCAAGTTCCTCAACTGTCCGCGCTACTTCCCGCTGGTGGTGTTTAGGATGCCGGATCCCAGCGCCGGTCGATGTCGCCATACCATCCTTGCAAGCACGATTCGGTCCGCACCACCACGGACTTTCTAAGCCGGCCCCGTACCTCAGCAATGAATACCAAACGGCCGGGGCTCATCGGCAGTCTGTGCCTCGGCTTAAAATCCTAACAGCTTCGGGAATGCAAACCCGCGCTTCTAGACCCGTACTACTAGGATTGCCTCATACACGCCGAGCATGGCAACATGAATGCCAAGCCTGCCGAGTGACCCCTTTCTCACTTTTCTCCGTCCATACATGTTGTTCTGGCCAGACATTGTCGGAGGGAAGAGGAAGAAAAACCAACTAGCGTTAACCATGGAATGATAAGAACAGATTCAACCCTGGCGATGGAGGAATAAAAGGATCAGGTGGCCCGGTAATAGTATGAGATGTCTCGCGAGCATCACCTCGCCTCTACTTCAGGCATTCGGGAACGAAGATGTCCACCGCAGTAGGCAAGAATGACGAGGAGAGCGCTGTTCAGGCCGTTGGGGAGGCAGAACAAATCTCACGGCTTAAGAGATGGTATCGCAGCCCACTCTTTAACGTCATCCTGGTCGGCTTGATCTCTTTCACTCAGCCAGGCATATGGAATGCGCTGAACAGTATGTGTAGCAACCCAATAGCTCACACTAACGCTAACCATAATATAGGCACTGGAGCTGGAGGCCAACAAGAGCCGTATCTCGTAAACGGGTCAAACTCGCTGACGTTCGGGTATGGTCGCAGTGTGTGGAAATTATTGGTGTGCTGAATGTTTCGGCTGACCTGTTGCAGTATCATGGTTTTCGGCTGCTCGATCTTCTCGATACTTGCAAACAAGTACGGAATCAAGAAGGTTTTGATTCTCGGAACTCTGGGCTATGCGCCGTACTCGGCATCCCTCTATGTTAACAATCGCTATGGCGTTGAGTGGTTCGTCCTGTTCGGAGGCGCGACCTGCGGAATTGCGGCCTCTGCCCTGTGGGCTTCTGAAGGTGCGATCGCTCTGGGCTATGGAGATGTCAAGGACAGGGGCAAATATAGTAAGTTGACCATGGTCATCGCGTAAGTATCTCTGCCGGACCTAACCTGTTGCAGCCGGTATCTGGCTCGGACTCAGAGAACTCGGCCAGCTCATTGGAGCATCTATCCAGTTGTCACTCAATGTCAACGACAACCATCGTGGAAAAGTGTCTTACACCACGTATCTGGTTCTCATCAGTCTGCAGTGCCTTGGGCTTCCGCTCGCGCTTCTTGTCTCGTCTCCGAACAAGATAATTCGCCGCAATGGCAAAGGCATCCGTGATCCCACCGAAAACAAGGCGGTCTTGGGCGAGTTCCGCAGGATGTGGGCTCTCCTGAGGAAACCACAGATATATTTCCTGATACCGATACTGGTCGGGTTCAGCTGGAACGGAACCTATATCGGCATCTACCTGACCAAGTACTTCTCAGTTCGGTCAAGGACCCTTGGCTCGCTGACTTCTGGCATCGTGGCTACATTCGCCAACATCTTTTGGGGTTGGTTCTATGATCTCAAGTATTTCAGCCGTCCCACTTTGGCGAAGTGGACCTGGTTCTTCTTCGCCGTCTTCATGGTCTCTCTGTTCGGATGGCAGTTTGCAAACGAGAAGCTGTACTCCAGCGCCGTGCCCAAGGTGACGCTCGACTGGGACAATGCTGGGTTCGGCAGGGGATTTGCTGTAATGGTGCTGATGAGGTTGGTGCTAGCCAGCCAGAGAGGTGGCAGGCGATCGTGCTGACAGCAATCCAGATTCATGAATGAGTCCCACTACATGTTTGTGTACTGGATTATCGGCGCCTTTTTCGATGACATCGAAACCCTGACACTCGCCGTGGGAATCGTGCGGTCGTTCGAGTCTGTCGGCTCCTGCCTCGCTTTCGGCATCGGAGCCGCCGACGTGGCCCCGATGGTCAACTTGATCATCGCGTTCGTTATGTTCTGCCTGACGATACCCGCAACCACGCGTGTGGTCTTCTTGGTTCCGGAGCGCCCGGTGAACAACGCAAAGACGGAGGACGACGCTTCATCAGCGGACCTTGCAACCGACCCAGTCACAGTGAGTAAGGCGGCTGATGCAGTCGACGGTCCGCATGCGTGATGAGTTGCATCAAAAGAATAAGGTTAGCTCCTCTCTGAAAGACTGATGGGAGGTACATGCAGGATAAAGCACCAAGATCGTATTTCTCTAGCGAAAGGTTCTAGTAGAAGACTCAATTACAAGCTCTACTTAGCATTTGCGGACTACATAGTGCGACATACTATTCATGTTCAAGAAGTCCAGACTGACCATGAAGTTCCCATATGACGTCGAATTCATCCGGACGAGGCGGCCCCTTTTAGAAAGGCGTCCAGCGACTCTGACAGCGACTTAGCAACGTTCTTCTCCTTCGGCTCATAACCTAGCAATTCCCTTGCACGCGCGCTTTGACAACGCATGTTGATTCCAAACATGGTGATTATATGGTCGCTCCACTCATGAATGTCCCGGTCGTTCCTGTACTGGGCCGCCTCGGTCGGGTCTCCGACAGCCAGAGACTTGATCTCGTCCGTTGTTATGATGCCACTCTCTTTAGCTAGAGGCACAAACAGCTCCATAAAGTCTCGAAAACTCATTTCTATGTCCCCGCCGAAGTAGTACGCATCTACACCCCACAGCCTCGGATCGTATTCGTCCGGTCCGCAGAGAGCGTCATCAACCAAGGCGACGTACATCCTAGCTAGGTCGACCACGTGTACGAATGTCTCCCTATTTGCGCCCTTGCCAATGACAAAGCCCGAGTCGAAGGCTCGCATGGTTGATACGACATCCGGCAGAGTTAGGAAAGTCGGATGATTTGGGGATGGGCTTAGACCGTGGACATATGCCGGTGAGATGATGGCGACGTTCATGGTCGAGGCGTAGGACCGTACACGGCTATCGGTGTCCTTGTGTGTTGTCCCCTCTGGGCGGTTCTTGATTGCATCGATGTCCGCGATGTCGTCCCAAATCATTGGGCTAGATTCGCCACACGGCTGCTCCCATATCAGGGCGGCGCCGGCAGTATGGATGTAGAAGCCTCTGGTAGGTCGGGAGGAGAGGCCGCGGGCGACCGCGTCCGTCACCCGCATGTAGAGGTCAGGCGCAGTGTCTGGGCGTTGTGTTAGTGTCGGCAGGATCCCGGCCAGCGGCACTCACTAATCACGATCGCAGCGGCTCTAGACTGTTCCTCGATCGTGTAGAGGTCCTCAAGGTCGCCAATCACAGTTTTCACGGCTGGGAAACGTTCCTGATATCTCATTGCCTTGTCTGGGCTTCTGAAGAGGGCGGTAATGCTTAAATTAGAGTTCTTTGACAATAATCCGTCGATGACTGCCCCTCCGATGTGGCCAGTCGCGCCAATGCTGGGATGGCGTCAACCTAGCAGCAACCTACTTCGCTGGATACTACTCACAAGAAGATGTTTGCCATTGTATTTGTCCTCTATGGCTTCGTTGCTCTGCGGAGCATGTACTGTAGAAAGTGCTACCGAGAACTTGCTTTAAGGTATGGTTGTCCACATAACACAGGTATCTCAAATTCTCCAGGAGGCACGATCTTGGCTTTTAAGCCCTGCAGAATGCCTTTCTCCCTGCGTGGACTCCGTGGAGGATGTGATGAATAAGCACTTCTCATACAACAAGTGTGAGAGAACAACAATTGGGGCTGAAGGTTACACTGTCTAGGAATGGGGTAGCTCTGCGTCGGCTTCCTACATGTATGCCACCTATTCTGCCATGGCATGCGGGGAAGATTCGTCTGGTCAGGACCTCAGAGCGAAACTGAGAGCTTGAACTGTACCTGGCGGGGCCACATTTCTCAACAGCATCCAGCAGTACAGTGTTAAGATGCATGTGCCGTCACATGTCCGATTGTTCTAAGGCTTGATGTCGAATGTCTCTGTGTCTGATATCTACAGAACCGCGTAAGAGGACCTCCGTCGGAAAGCTTCTGGCGGTGCACTTGATGCTGGAATTAGCTCCCGATAAGCTCTCGGGAGCTTAGGCAAGCTATAAACGGGTAGTGAATAGTGTGACAGCGGCAGCCGGGGCTTACCGTACCCGCTGAATTGTCCGGGGACGCGTGCCGGTGCAGCGCGCTAGGTCAAGAATGGTCTTCAATGCGTCTGCGTCTTCCTCTGCGGCTTCTGAGTTTGAGTGATATACGGGAGGCTCACTGGAGCAACACCAGCTGGGCAGCAGCCTGTCACATCTCACAATATGCCGGAGAGGGGTTCTGTAGGAAGCAGAAGTTGATGAGGGATAGATGTCTATCCCGGCCCCTTGTGCTCCTCTGTTCGCGTTTGCATCTTGCCCCAAATTTTGTCTCCTGTGCGCGGCTGGTCCAAGCAAACACTTGTGTCTTCGACTGCCTTGTCATTGCCCCTTTGCTGTTCTTGTTCTCCGGCCAGCCTGCGACACATTACGGGAGATAGCCGTAACACAAAATGGCAGGTGGCAGTCCCGCCAGTGGTGCAGAATCTTCCCCGCGCGACCCTAATCCGGCATCGCCGACCATCGAGGCTGATCCTGCCATCGAACACGCTGATGACGCCGATTCGGCCGTCGGCTCCGGGAGCTTTGTCTCCAGTGATTCCCTGACTGACAGCATCTTTGAGTACCGCCGTCTGCACGGTCGTACCTTTCAGAATTCCAAGACGACCGAGTACTGGGCGCCGAACGACGAGCAGCAGAATGAGGGACTCGACATTCTCCACAATGCACTCGTCATGATTCAGGACGATAACCTTTTCCTAGCGCCTATCGGCGATAACCCACAGCAAGTCATAGATATCGGTACTGGGACCGGTATCTGGGCCATCGACTTCGCGGACCAGTTCCCCAGCGCGGAAGTCGTTGGCACGGATATCAGTCCAATCCAGCCCAGCTGGGTGCCGCCAAACCTGAAATTCGTCATCGAGGATTGCCTCCTGGACTGGACATGGACCGAAGACCACTTTGATTTCGTCAACATTCGCAGCAGTGAGACATACCCTCTTTCCCCCATAGGGCCGCGAAGCAGTGACGCTGACTTGACACACGGCATACAGTGTATGGAAGTATCCCCGACTTTGGCGATCTATACAAGAGCGCGTACAAGCATCTCAAGCCCGGCGGCTGGATGCAGAATCTGGAGGTGGAGTGCAAGTTGAAAACGGACCACGTCGACCTGCCCGAGGACCATATTTTCAATAAATGGGGTGATTTGTTCTATGAGGGGGGCGAGAAGATGGGGCGGACCTTCGCCATCGCGTGTGACCATCAAATGCGCGACTACATGGTGGCTGCTGGGTTTGTCAACATTGAGGAAAAGAAGATTAAGATGCCCACACATGGCTGGCCGAAGGATAAGAGGCTGCAGCACGTGGGTCTTCTCGTGCAGGCGTGCCTAGATGAGAGTCTCGAGGGTTTCGCCCTGTTTCTCTTTACGCAGGTCATGGGTTGGGAGAAGGCAGAGGTGACTGTCCTCTTGGCAAAGATGCGGAGGGAGATGAGGAGGAAGGATCTCTGTGCCTACACGATATTGTCAGCCGCCTACCCTTACCCCTTTCTAGGATCTTCTTCCCGATACTGACCACAGGAGACTCTTAGGACAATCGTGTATGGACAGAAACCGCCTAATACCGAAAAGGAGTCGGAGACCTGAATGTCTACTACTGCACTGCTATCCTGCCTTGGAACATTGTGTGATGCGGCTACTATGACGACGACGACAACGATAATGATTATGACCTTGGTAGCGGCAACCATGTCGAGGTGCGCACCCGCCAGTAGGGATTCCTCTTCAACTTTGGTTGCTTTGGGACACCGATGGAGGAATGCTTGACTCGAATAGCAAGGGTCGAGCTATTACGTCTTGGCTTACAAGGAGTCAGCAGGCTCCGCGGCCGGCTCAGCAAAGTCTTCGCTGGACAACTTTGATTTTTACCTCCAGCTCGTACAAGAGACTGTGCCAAAATCAGTTCAGGTTGGAGGACCTTGAATCGGCCCTAAAACATGGACTCGTTCTCTTTCTTTCACCTGAGTCAAGCGTTTCTAGCTCTGGTTAAGACATCTGAAGATGGCTCGCATAATATTCTTCTTGAAAGATGCTGAGACAGAAATCAGTCTTTAACAGGTGTATTGGCGGAACCTGTGCATATTTTACGAGGACTTCGCCTCCGATCCTTCGCGTCGTCGGCGTTGCCAAGAGATCACAGACGTAGCCGCCGCGGCATCCTGAATAAGGCTGACGAGAACTCGCTAGGTAGCCAAGCCAGTATACCTTATAATG
Organism: Pleurostoma richardsiae; assembly: GCA_030052745.1. NCBI lineage: Eukaryota > Fungi > Ascomycota > Sordariomycetes > Calosphaeriales > Pleurostomataceae > Pleurostoma > Pleurostoma richardsiae. Next base: position 124,731 of record JANBVO010000061.1, read on the forward strand.
AGCATGATGTGTACTATGAACACGAGACCAAATATTGCCCCACGTCTTCGATCGAATCAATCGTATGCTTATAATTGACTGTTTCTCGGGGAACTTCGGCTTCGGAACCCCGCTGTGTCAAGCAGCCTGAGCCGGAGCCGGAGCCGGAGATAAGAATCTACCCTACGGAGCCGCGATCAACACGCGCGTCAACGCAGAAGGTCCTAGGATAATACTTATTATAGCTGATCCTTCAACGGCCATGCCTGCGCGGCCTCTTTTACCGATCATTTTCACTCCCCTTGAACAACTTTGATCCACTGTATTGGTTCCTCGCATCGTGTTGAGCCTACGGTAGTAAGGAGATCAGGTCCAGGGTATGCTTCATTATTAACTTCTAGCATCTAACGATGGCAATACAAACTCCACAGAGGCATGCCACCCCCCGGCAGAGAAGCATGTCTACCATCTTTCACGTGGTTGGGCTCCTATTCTTTGCGGCATCGCTCTCCTGGCTCCCTAATATCACAAACCCTCTGCATAATGGATTCGGCGGCTCGTACCAGTTTCTAACCATCATCGCTCTCACAATATCCACCATAACATTCGGGCTCGGTCTCCTTGCCGATGTCTCTCGAAGCAAACAGCTATTTATCCTGAAGAACACGCTCTCAGTATGCGCAACGCCGCTCGAGGTCCTCATCAGCGTGGCATATTGGGGCCTTGGTGCTGTTGATAAGAGACTCTTCGTGCCTCCTGGGTACGAGCTTCCGTTTATTCCGGACTTGGGGTTCCACGCCGTTCCAGCTGTCATGTTAACGCTAGACTTGATGCTCTTGAGTCCTCCGTGGTCAATTAAGACCTACAGCGCTATGGCCCTTAGCTTGGTGTTGGCCTTTCTATACTTGGGCTGGGTTGAGTACTGCTTTTCGCTCAACGGATGGTGAGACGTCCTAACAGCTCACTGATCGGCAGTAACAAGAATTGACACTCCTTGCAGGTATCCTTACCCATTCCTTGCACAGCTTTCCACCTGGCAAAAGCTATTTCTTTGTGTTATCTCGGCGTCCCTAATGACGGGAAGCACCATGGTTCTGAAGTGGATGTATGGACTAGTTCGCGGGCACGAGGAACCAAGGGGAAGCGCCTTCGATCCCGTCAAGAAAGACTGAGCAAAGAAGGGTCAGTGATCAGGCAAATGCGGCCTGGCATGGATCATTAATTACTAGCAAGGTCAACACTGTTGACTATATCCCATCGTCCATGAAATGGGAACTTATTGCAGCTTTGGATTTACTGGTCGGCCTGGAATCAGACAACATTGTCTTTGCACGGATGGTCACCACTAGCGGGAAACGCATCATAGTTCTAAGAAAGAAAGATTTGTCCCTCTTATACACTTTCCGCACCATGGGACGATACTTTGGAAATGTCACCATCCCGAATGCCAGGCCTCGCCTCCGATCCATATTGGGAGGCGGAAAGGCACCGATACAGTGTTTCTTTCTTACCTCAAAATCACTGAGACGATTGTAGCGACCCTCGATCTCAACAAGAAAGAAAAGTGCTTGCACTTCTGACGTGACCGTGGCGTCGCTGACCTCTGATCCAAACCCCCCTGTTAAGGCCATATCCCTCGAGTCAAGAAGAGAGGGGTTACACGTCCCAAAAGGGATTACAGACCTAGTGTCGGGTCATCGTAACAAGCAAGTACGAGTCTCTGTACGCAATTCCATGATACGTTTGCAGTTTCTGAGGGCGATGGCATCTTCAATGGGTGGCTCACTCCAACCTTGACAGACTTAGACGAATACTGGCCAAAGGACATGTCCTATTTCATCGAGATCAAGTACTCCAGGCCATTCAATACTGTCACACCCGACAACGAAATCACCTTGACACATCGAGAGGCCATGGGCTGGATAGAAGTTGCCGCTTTCCCCACGCAGCTCGTTACGTACTCGGTTGATATGAGTGTCACTGACACCCGCTTAGCTTAACCGGCGGTGGAGAGTCCATCAGTAAGGTTATTCTGTATGCGAAGCAAGGGAGACGTGCTCAAACTTGCACTCGAGATTTAGCTCTCCGGGGCTAATGGCTGTGGCTGCGAGTTTCGTACATCTCTCGGTAACCGAATTTCTCCGGCTTGAATAGGCTATTGAGGCGGAGTCCTAGCTATGTCACATGGATATTTATGTGCGACCTGTTACACCGTAGTCTGCTAACACTCCCTTGTCCCCACGGACTTCCGGTTCTTAGTCTCAGACAAGTGTGAAATGGAGAAGACGGAGTCTTTCCTCTTACACTGAAAGGATGCACAAAACAGGTTGATGAGATATATATATGTGTGTGTGTGTGTCCATATACCCTCGCCGCATCTTCTGGACCTTTTCTGCACCTCGTGTACGGCGATGTAGTATGGCTGAACGACCTCCAACCAAAGATCAGCTGGCGGGGAGCCTCCCCGGCCCCATCACATATTTGACCGGGCACGACGGCTCGGGGAAAGCAATAATGCATTCAAAACATCCAGCTAGGTGGATTAAGTATGACAACGATCGTCTCAACATGGCCGTTGCATACACCACTACCTTTCCGGCAGATCTCAGCGGAGATGCAGACATCAAGGCACACGACGACAAGATCGGCCAGGGTCCGATTGGTCTTGTTTGCGGAGGCGGGACTGTTCTCCGCTACGTCGATTTCGCCCCTGGGTATGAATGCATGATGCACCGAACGCAGAGCGTTGATTACGGTATCGTGGTGGCAGGCCAGATATTGAGCGTACTGGATAGCGGGGAGGAGACTATGATGTTCCCTGGCGATGGTGCGTGTTAACAGCACTCTCCCGTATCATTGCTTTATAACTACTTGACAGTTCGCTGGGCTCGTATGAATTATCCCTAGCCCATAGCTAATAGATGGCTAACTTTCTTGGGCAGTGATGGTACAGCGCGCTACCATGCATGCGTGGCGGAATCCGAGCAAGGCTGAATGGGCTAGGATGATCTTTTGCCTTCAAGACTGTAAACCGCTCACTGTATGCGGCCAGAGGCTAAAGGAGGACCTTGGAAGAGGAACGGATGGAGTACCCCCTTCCGGCAATGACTAGACCAACAACCCTGAGATGCTATAGAGTCTGGTGCGCTGAACCTGGAACTGCCTTGCTTGCTGAGTGCTTCAAGGCTTTGCAGTGGCTTGCGGTTGGAGGCATCTTCATGGCGCTGGATCTTGGCACTTGGGACTCGACTCTAGAAGGCTATTAAGGACTCGTGCTTTTCAAGCGAGTCTTTCGAACCATGGCAAGAAAGAGAACCCGAATCTCTCAACTCTGAATATACGTCCTTTCATGATCATATCCAGCCTTTCTTGCACCTGTTTACCCCTACCTAGATGGTCTGAAGGACGTGTTGGGAAACAACAGCACTGATGACCAATCCGCATTTCACTTCGCATCAGAATGGCAAGTTATTGGTAAGCCTTGTAGATTGTATTGTTTGAGAACGTCCGTGGTCTATGGACTAGAAAATCGAAGATTTCTACGATCTTGATGCTCTAAGTACTGTTAAGTACCGATCTTACCAACCTAGGTAGATATGTACCTATATAGGTAGTACCGTCGACATTGAAGCTCCCGCTCACCGAACTAACTTTCACGCAAGGTCAGGGAGATCACGTGATGTAAATTGTTACTCACCGAGGTTTTGCCTATCTACCCACCGTGGTACCCAAGTTGCACTACCTAGCTAGGTAAAGGTACCTCAGGCAGACAATCGAAGTCGCTTTGTCGGGCTCCGGCGTTAAGGCCTTGACAGAGAAATAAAGCAGACCACAACACCCCCAGTCTCGCGAAGTGACTTCTGACGGGCAGGTCAAAGCAATGGACCCAGGACGCCAGGCGATGATTGAGGGATGGAAGTCTCCGAGACAGCGAGACATCACATCGCCGCGGCGGGACCCCAACAACCGCATCAGCAAGCCCTCGCGCCCGAGCTCGAACTTGACGCAGCCCTCGAAGACCTCGAGCAGCAGAGTCACCACCTACCTCAGCCAGGACGAGCAGTCGCGCCGGTTCGTCGCCGATGAAGACAAGTTTGTCCTCAAGCAGGCCAAAAAGAAGGCTGACATTCGGGTGCGAGAAGGCCGCGCGAAGGCAATAGACTACCTCGCCTTTAACCTGCGCTTTGTCGACACCGATCGCGACGTATTCGAAGACGATGATGCCGACGTGGACATTAATGTTCCCGCACCCGTGCAAGTGCTAGAGGCACTGGGCGAGGCCGAGCTGAAAGAGTTGGAGTCGGACATTACCTCATACTACACGCTGGAGAGCAACGCGAGAAACCGCGAATACTGGACGGCGCTCCTGGCCCTGTGCAAGGACAGGCGACAGAGGCTGCAGCCTCAGGGCCCTGAGGGGCGGGCGGTTAGCACTGTCGCCGCTGATGTCGACAGGATCCTTTCGCCCAAGTCGCTCGCTCAGCTTGAGGCACTCGAGAAGCAGATCCGAGCCAAGTTGCAGTCCAACGAACCTATCGATACCGACTACTGGGAACAGCTGCTGAAGAGCCTACTGGTCTGGAAGGCGAAAGCCAGACTGGCAAAGGTGTACGAGGAGATCATGAAGAGCCGCATCGACATGTTGAGGGACAAGGACCCCGAGGGAGCCAAGGCTCTTGAGGAGGCCGGCCGTTCTGGTTTCGCTGCTACTGCCGGCAACGCCACTACCTCGCGGGCCAAGACAGCGACCACGGCAGCTGCGAGGGGTACATCTTCTACCGAAGACGCTAACCCCCCTCCTGGCACAGCACGTTTTGCGACGACGCGCAACGAAGACTTTTCTCAGGCGACCAAGGCCCTCTACGACCGTGAAGTCGCCCGCGGCGTCGGGGAAGACGAGGAGATATTCACCGCCGAAGAAGCAGTGCCAAGCATGTCGAAGCCGCTGTGGGCGGATAAGTACCGGCCGCGCAAGCCGCGATATTTCAACCGTGTGCAGATGGGCTACGACTGGAACAAGTACAACCAAACTCATTACGATCACGACAACCCGCCCCCCAAGGTCGTACAGGGCTACAAGTTCAATATCTTCTACCCGGATCTTATCGACAAGACCAAGGCGCCAACCTACAAGATTATCCGTGAGGGCGGCCGGCGCCGTGGCGAGTCCTTTGCCCCGGCCGGCGAAGAGGATACATGCCTGATCCGCTTCATTGCCGGCCCTCCCTACGAAGACATCGCCTTCCGCATCGTCGATCGGGAGTGGGACTACAGTGCCAAGAAGGAGCGCGGCTTTAAGAGCAGCTTCGAGAAGGTGAGTCATTGCTCCTCCGTTTCTCTCTGATCGTTTGGCTTCGATCTAGTCTCATGGGCCGTCTTCTTCCCCCCTTTTCCCCACCCAGAGTAGGCTGGGCCTTTCCCCTCTTGAGCTGCAGCCCAGTTCGGGCTTCCAACTCTCAGCAAGGGCCGTATGGCCCTACATAATCGCGCGTATGCGCAAGCCAGACTCCTTTCAGCCCGCAGTCTTTTCAAGACCTCCTCGACTGCGCATATTCTGATCTCCCACATTTCAATATAGGGCATCCTCCAGCTTCATTTTCAATTCAAGAAGGTATGCACAGCCTCCCGATTGATTGCAGGCTTAAGATTGTCCTGATATTGACGCCGCATGCACAGATCTACTACCGGAAGTAGTTGTGGAGACACCATGGACGGCACCCAGCTTTTCCTGAATGTGCTTTGGCGAACTGGCATTCCTATTGCCATGGGGTGGACGGCAGTGCAGGACGGCGGTCATCGAACAGTGCTGACGCAGGCCGGCGGCACGCCATGAAAGTAGACGCAGTGGCTGATTCTCAAAGAATAGACCAACCTTCAAGCAAGCAACAAGTTTTCACCGCAACTCCCCGTGCGCATGCGAGTCCCCAAGCTTGGAATCAAACATGTGATGTAGTCTTCATGACACCTCTGGGGATGCGTATCCTTGCTGCTACGCCACTAGAGTCACAGAATGTGAGGCTGCTTTGTCCACCGGAGGTTCATGTGCGACATGCAGTCACCGTCAATCAGTGACGGCATCGGCAATGCCAAGGGAGCAGCAGCTTGATCACGCCTACGCCCTCACTGACTCCAGCTCAGCAACAGCCACTCATCAGCAGTATTGAGAGGCTTCACCGTCTCTTGACGGGGCTGCAGGAATGGGTACCGCAGGTGGTACTTTTCCAGGTCAACAAACGCAGCGACCCGGGCCGCGGGAGTCGGCCCCATCTCCCCTTGTCCCCCCTCTCATTGTCACGCCCAGACCTACGTAGCGACGAGCGACCAAGCAGTAAAGACCATTGTCTTCACGTCCCGACTACGGTCGAACCATCCGCTTCCGCGAGGCTTCTAGATACCTCCAGACACCTGCGGATGACACGCAGCCAGAAGTAGCCTCCCGTGAAGCTGTCTGCCCTTTGCCTTTGCCCTGGCGAGTTAATGTTACCCGGCGGAGGGTCCTGGGTGCCGATTCCCTGCCCTTCCCTGGTCGGATTAGTCCAGTCATCGAGGGAGAGAGCGCAAAGCGATTGGCCACCATTAGACGAATGCACCTTTCCGGAAAGGGGGACCGTCCTGATGAGCCCCTTCTAAGTTCTGTGCCAAGTCAAGTCTTCCCTCTCCCTCACTTCATCGTCCGCGTCTACAACGCTTCGACATGCGTCTGGAGCTGTCCTTCCAGACGTGGTAGCGCCGGCTCGTGGCAGTGATGACTCCCTGTGCCTGACTGGCATCGGCGGGTTGGTACAATGGGCTGCTCTGCCACCAAGTGTCACATTCGACCGCGTTTTTGTGCGTGTGCATTCCCCGATCTTGTTCCATCCGCTCCTCTATCCGGCCTCGCTCGCCGCCTCTGATGCACCTGCGTCTTCCAAATATGGTGGGGCTGGGGGTGCTCTCCCCTGCAGGGCCGGTGTTGCTTACCGCGGGACCTGTCACTTCTCTGCTCTACATGTGGCAGACAGCGCGCCTCCAGCAGGCTGTTGAATTCATGCACGTGTTACTTGCGGCTTGCACAGCGAGGCCAGGCGAGGTGTCTGCTCTTCGCTGGACCCCTGCCCCTGTCTCTCTTCTCTGTGGATGGAGGCAGCTGAGGCACCTGTCTCCTGCATTTCTTCATTGTACGACAGGCGTCATTCATCATATCTCTCTTTTGACTGCTACAGAATATAGGATACATATTGTGCGGCGCGCAGGCAACTGTTTCGTTTGCGCTGCCTCGAAACTCGTACGCATAAGGCCCAAACATGGCGGCACACCTGCACACAGACGCAGACACACACACACTTATATGCGTCCGTACAAGCAACACGCACACGCCCACATAGGTAGGTAGACGCACACGCATGGTGCTATGTACAAGGCAGCACACACGCATAAGTACCGTCCCCGTCTGGCAGACCCATGTCGCGGGAGACAAGAGGGAGCCGGTCCAATGCGTTGGCCGAATCACTTCTCATCTGCATATCTGGTCTGCCCTTGCAACGAGTGACCCTCTCTGCCTCGCTTATCGGCACACGCCCCATCCACCACATACGCCTCCTCTCCCACCCCTGCTGTCCAGGCTCTCGGGGATCGAGGGAGGCGTGCTTTGTAGATCACCCCGGAGAAGTTAATCTCCATACTAGCTGGGGCCACTACCACAGGGTTCCCTGCTAAGAACAGGGTTGGAAACTTATCAAGGGTGTTTTCCTGGTTCCCGGGCCCATCGCTCGTCCTGATCTCCCGCCCTGTCTCCGGCTGAAGGTGTAGGTTACGACTTCGAGCAACCTATTCTACCTCATCCACTGCCACCAACGCCGAGCTGAGGCTAGACACCAGCACCTGACCAACAACAACACGCTTTCTAGGCTTAAATCTTCCCGCAAGTGTCTTTTCTATCCTGGCGCAGTTCCTCGCTCCTGCTCCTCCTCCTCCTCCTGCCTCGCCCCGTGACAGCTTCTCCCATCTGCTTCTCTCCAACAATACACAGAAACCGGCGGCATTTTCAATTCTCGCTCTAGTTGCACTCATCTGAAACCGGATGACTCAATACGCACTGCTTTCACGCGGAGACATAGCCGCAAGTCTTCATATCTCCGTTCGGCTGTCAGGGCTTCGCATCGCACTTAAGAATCAAGTGATGGAACAGCAGACGCACGAGCGTTTCGATTTTCAGGACGGTTTAGCCGTCCAAGCCTCATACTCTCCCACTCCGGACCTCTCCTGCGCGACGCAGGTGCCTTTAGGGATGACCAGATACCCACCAGTAGGGGGTTTTCACGACTCCGAAATAGCTCCGCGGAGCCCATATTCCCTGGCCGACCCAACGGGAGGAGCGTTTCCTGCTGTGCCTCAGCAGACGCAGCATCAACCCCAGCTCCAAATGGAGGACGGCCACGAGCAGGAATACTACCATCAGCAGAGATTGATGCCCACCGCCAGCCCAGAAGGATCACCGGTAGCTGCGTCAACACGCATTCAGAATGGCCCTGTTCGCGGATCACACGCAGTTGGAGACCTTGTGGACGTTCATACACCTCACTTGTTGCAGCAAACTTCTTCCTGTTCCTCTTCTGACGCGTGGACTTATTCAAGAGAGGAATTGCTCCTTCAACAGCAGCAACAGCAAGAGCAGTGGAAGGCATCTCCCCGAAATATACGTCTCTGCACTCCCGCCTCGATGGACGGCGTAACCAGCATGACCTCTACTGGCTGCGAATTACCGCCTCAGGTGCCGTATGGGTTCTCCCAGGACGACTTCAGCCACTATCCTCCTGTGCCTTCCCCCCTTGACCAGGCACACATCCAGCATTCCCTCCAGTACCAGCGGGCGCAGCAACTAGACGGGTTACCGGCCACAATAACCAAGAGCGAGTCGCCAGCCTACAGCAGCAGCCCTGTGGTGTGCTACCCGCTTGTTGATGAGGACATATTCAACAACACGGCGCCACCGTCCTCTGACGGCGACGGACTCTGCTACTCGCCGCAGCATGCGGGTGGCGGTGTGCCAGGGATCAGCAGTAACAGCGGCACTGCAATGAAGACGGATGAGCCATACGCGCAGCTCATCTACAGGGCGTTCATGAGTAGCCCACGGTATGCTATGACCCTGCAAGAAATCTACCAGTGGTTCAGGGAAAACACCGACAAGGCAATCAAGGCGGACAACAAGGGGTGGCAGAACAGCATCCGGCACAACCTGAGCATGAACTGGGTAAGTCCTATTTCTTTTCCCGCACAACGGGCACCGGACCCCATATCATCCATATGATGTGGCGATAAGAACATGGACAGGCTCGCTAACAGGGAGGACTTGTCGGGGTAAAAGGCATTCACCAAACAAGACCGTAAGCCCTCCAATGAAGATGACACACCCGAAAGAGGCGGCGGAAGTAGCGGCAAGAAGTCAACCGAGTGGGTACTGGAGCCCTGGGCTATCGCCGAGGGCGTGCAGAGCACGACGAGATACCGCAAGGGCAACGCTAGCCGCAGGCACGGCTCGGGGCACGGCTCGTCAAGACATGGGCACGGTGGTACCAACAGTAGTAACCCGCGAGTGCTATCGGGCAGGAAAGGGGGGGTCCAGGCGAGCAAATCCAAGAAAGACGCCGCGCACAGGAACGGCGGGGTGCGCAGGTATCAAAACACCTCCGCCCCAGCGAATGCGGGTCTGTTTGGGAGCTTCCCGGCCAGCGGCGGCAGGGACGTCAAAGACGGACAAAACGGGCAAGCAGCTCGCGGCGTCAGGGGCCAGAGCCACATCATAGATATGAGTCTAAGCATGGGCATAGACCCCCACGGCCTAGGTCTAGGTTCGACGGCTTCATCCGATGGCTACAGCGGAGAAATATCCGCAGCCTACTTCAACGGCAGCACGTCGGAGACAATCAAGAGCGAGCCCTGCATGGACGAGCCCGTCACCCCGGAAAGAATGGGCACCCCAGACGGCCTTCTATTCCTGAGAGGCTCTGCTGGGTGCAGCGGCAGCGGTAGCGTCAGCGAGAACTACACATTCATGCCGCAAGCGGGACTGGCCGGCAGCAGTAGCAGCAGCGGGCTCGAGGCGTCGCCGTACACGCTCAGCGACGTGGTGGTGGGCATGTACGGCGAGAGGACAGGGGGCATGGGTGACGGGCCCCCGCTGTTTTGCGAGGCAGATGAGGTGCCTGGAGAGATAGCCCGGTCCATACCGGCTTACTGTGAGTGGAACGGGGTCAAGTACGAGTTCTGAAAGCTGGTTTTCCCGAGGGAGGAAAGGTTAACACATGGCCCCCGCTCGCGGCGCTGGATGGTAATGTCCGCTTGGCCTCTGCCGAGATGAGTGTGTGTGGGCGAAGAATCCATGTGCCATCGGATATGTTTTGGAACAGAATGGAAGACATCAAAGTGTGCAGGCAGGCTTCCGATTGGAGAGATAGACTCGTCCGTAGCGGGACATTCTGGATATTGCCAAAATCCGTTGGAAGGAAGCTGTATGGGAGTGAAAGGAGCAACGGGGGAGTCTATCTAGCTGCATGAGGTGTGTTTGGGGGGTGTTGACAGGGTAGAGGACGCCATGCAGGCGGATGATTCCAGCCAGTCAAAACGCAAGTCAGTTCAGCCAAAGCAATAGACAGGAAGACGGAGGAGAACAGGTATGAAGAAAGTCTACCCCTGTTAGTGAAGGGAGGGATTGGCCGTCCACAGCGCAGCCTAGTCGTGTGTGTGCGACCCAATTGCGAGTGCCGTGCCGCTGTCAAAGAGCTGACAGCAGAAGGCTGCCGATCAACAAGGAGTCGAGGGTGTGCGGTCGAGGGCTTTGCAAGTGCAGTTTTGGGCAACTGATGAGCGTGCAGAGCAGGGATCAGGGATGGAGATCATTTGACCATGTAAAGCGGAGACTACGGTCTCTTGGAGACCCGGTAATGGAGAGGCTGAACGTAAGAAGGAGGAGCAGGTTGGCTCGGGTAGCTCGCCCTTGGACTCGCCGACTCAAGGACATTTGGGGATCCAAAGTACGGAGTACCGCTGCTTTTTCCCCTCCCGGGACTCTCCCGCCGGCTCTTCTTCCTCTTGCCTGTTGTCATTTTCTTCGTGATGCAAAGAGTCTAGATGAGTTTCTCAAGATCAGGCGAAATGGATCTTGGTAAGAACGGGATTCAATCCCTTGGGTTTGGGAGTGGTTAGCGGCTAAAACCTCTGTTTCCCGCAACTCGTCTATCTCAGGTCATAAACGAGCCCAGATTCGCGATCCTCTTGACCGCCCTCCTCTCGCCCCCGGCATAGATACACCCAGATCTACGTGCGACTGGGATGTTCGCATATCGCCGCCGACCAGGCTCTTGATCCCTCCTTCCCTGCCCGTGAAAGGTGAAAGTGCCTGCTTGATCGATGGGTTTCCCCATCGGATGGGAGGTCGGCGACATCCCCCCTTGCTAGAATTAGGCGAGAGTCCTTTACTGGCTCGGTTGAAGAAGCCGGTGGTGCTGCTGCATGATCTACGGGCAACAAGCTGAATTGGGGCGAGAGGGTGTCTGGGAAATGGCACGTACATATCATTGCCATTTAAGCTTCCCGGGTGAGTTCGTAACAGATGTGGGAGGGAGGGGTGTCCAACTCCAACAGTGTGCCTCTGCCTTCCCCCGTGGCTTGATACGGTGCAACGCAGAAGAAGCGCGGAAATATTGCGCCCCTTGACTTGACCTCTGAGGTGAGTCTTCTTAGCGTACGCTCCACGCCGTTGAAACTTGGGGACCTCACCAATCCGCTGAACAACGTTCTAGACCGTGGCGGTTACCTCAGCTGACTTCTTTTCTTTTGCCGCTCCTTTTGCGCTGCGAAGGACAAAGCGTGGCTGCGGGGTGTTTCTCTTCTGGCAAGGATGGGCACTGTAGCCCGTTGCTCGAGGACTCACTAGGTATGGTTAGCATCGCTGTTAGCCTAGTTCCTATTGGTGTGGGCGTCTCTTTGCTCATCTCCCTGGATCATCATTGGCAAGTCTGTTGGCCTGGAGGCGTCTGGGCCCTTGGCGCGCAGTGCTGGCCAGGGAGTCCTACCCTCCAACCGCGACAACTCACGAGTGGATTGGTTACCGACTGCTCGGGTACGGCTTGGTTGGCGGTTGAAGCCCCAGCCACAATATCTAGCAAGGGTGCAGACGAAGAAATCGGGGCTCGACTGGTCTTAATACGCCGTTTAAGTGTCCTGGGAATGCTGGGAGACAGAGTGTGACACCAGGGGCGGAGCAGGTAGAGACAATCACTGGTGTGATACAAGCCAGGGGTCGCCTTTGTTATTGAGCAATGCTATGAGTTCAGGAATGCCGGGGCCGCCGGCAGTGCTCGCAAGTGACGATGGCGCTCTCAGATGTGTTGTTGGCCTTGGTTTGGACGAGCAAGGATGCCGCGTGCAAGGCAGAGCACATACCAAATACCAAGATTAGACACAACCTTTCGTGGAACAAGTATATTCTCATAGCGCGGTCTAATAGAGATAGGGAATACGAACTTCGCCAACAGGATGTTAAACACAAGGATTCCGATTTATCAATGGAGTACAAGATCTCCCTGCAGGATCTGGCGTAGGGGCGTCCATCATCTCAATCAGGTCCGGCTTCATCGCCCGGGGAATTACATGCTATAGTTGACAACTTTATCGTGGGTTGGCGGCAGCCACGACATTCCTCCATGGCTGACAGAAGGTGCTCCATCTCCAGCTGTGGTGAAACCGAACTCAGAACGATAGAGATGGCTGTGAATATTGCCTGGCCACAAGCAATAACGAAGTGACTTTGGCTGTCTTGGCGTCCAAGGCTGCCCTCGTGATTGATCTAGACGCGGCAAGGACTAATCCCTCAAACCCCTGCGCCAATTTTCGGCCAGGGTAGATGATGGTATACATGTCAGAAAGCACGAATTCGCCTAGGCCGGTGGGCAATTAGCGGTTAGACCATCGCCATTTCAAGTGGCAGCGGCCGTGGCTGTCAAGAAACTGTTTTTCGAGGTACTCTGATGATGAGTTTACTTTGATCGCGGCGGTCTGACGAAGGTAAGAGGACGTCGGGGGCTAGTAAGTTACCTCTCACACGTACAATCGTGCGCTTTCCAAGGAAACCAGAGCGGATCGGCATTTTCGAAAGGTGTAATGGTGTAAACTACGTGGCCAGAGAGTTGTGGTATGGGCATGGGGTAAAACCCATCCGCGGACCGGAAGAGTAGCCTCTCGGCGACCTTCTGCCGAAAGAAGGACAAGCCACAGACGGGCGTACGAGTAGCGGGCGGCAGACTCGTACTATATTGCATCATTGTGGTACGATTCCCACGTGCAGCCACGCCCTTGAACTGTGTCTCAGCCGTTCGAGGCCCTGGGGAGCTGCCGGTTGCCAAAGCCACCGTAGACTGTTCCGTAATAGGCAAACCATTAAACGGCGGCATGTGGACAGAAACGCCATGTGTGCCACGAAGGGCGAATGACGGCTCCGCCGACTCTGTCAAGTCGGTGCGTTGGATGACATCCGTCACCCTTTCAGGAGGGTGTGAATGATCAGCTTGACCGCATTCCGAAAGCCTTTGCCTTCAAGAAGGGGGATGCAGGTCTGACCGGTCGTGTAGGCCAAGGAGGCTTGCAGGCTACGGCATCTCGGCATAACACGGCCCCGTTATGCATCATCTCGTCGCTGAGAGTGGAATAAGGGATGAATCTCTGACTATAGGAGGGTAGGCGGACGAATGACAGGTGCCGGAGAGCGCATACAGATATCTGCCAACGCGCCCATTAGCTCTGCGTCTGCCACATCTACTCTGTCAATCGCGAGAAGGGGGGAAGCTCGCGGCCAGCCCGACGACGTCAGTCTTAAAAGTCCGGCCTGCACTGCGCCAGAAGCGGAAGTATAGCCCCCCACGGTAAGCCCCGGAGGTCAATAGTGTAGACGAATCTCTACGATGCCGATGTTTAAAGTGCAACTGAGAGGCGAGCCGGTTGTAATGACCCGCAACAGAGCGAGATGTGACAACTCGCATCGACCAGTCCAAACCGGTATTAGATCCAATGCACCGCGGGCACCCTAGCAGAGGCTGATCAACCGGTCACGGACCCCTCGACCGGGTACGTGGAATCAGCTAAATCAATGTAGCGCACCTGGTTTCCGAGCTGGTATCGAGATCGATCTGCCTCTCCCCCACCACCGCCAATCGACAGCGGGGATGGTGGTGGTAACGCGAGATTCCGTGGAGCTCCGCTTCGGTTGCTTCTCAATACGGCACGATCCGATCACTGACGGCATGAAAGATGACAGTGGTTGATGCAGCTGCAGAAGCAACAGCAGATAACGGGAACGGTTTCAGCATAGATAAGCGCAGAGGCATGTTGGCAGCAGCTGGTGACTAGACATGGTCGTTTTGTTGGGAAGGGTCGGCGACCATGGGATGCCGAAGTGCTCTCCGGCCCGAGGAGCTGAATCGTGACGATCCGACTGGTCCGGTAGCGAAATAGGGAGCCACAGACTGAGTTCGAGACCGGCGACGGCGCCTGGCCAGCTGCCGGAGCTGGCCACCATGGTCTAGCACGTACGTGCGAAACTGGGAGATAGTCTCAGCCATTCCAGGTTTGAAGAGTAGTCTTGGAGGGTAGCAAGTCTGTCCGCTTCCTCAGTCTGGACAGATCCTGGTCCGCCAAGAACCTGCATTGACACACTGTCCTGTGAGAGGCTGGAGACGCCAGAGGCTGCTCGATGACAGGTTGACAGCTGGGCGGGAGGGGCCCAAAAAGCGCGGCTTGCGTTCCACTGCGCGGCTAGGGCGAGCCTCGGGCTACACGCAAAGAGACAGAAACCTCGCTGTCACCTGCAGTAGGAGGATCTGCAGTGCTCCCGTTCCGTACAAGTTTGTAGAATCCGGACAGCCTCTTCCGCATGCGGTGGTGTAGGCGTTCCCATACATCTTCCGGATTGGTTGTGGACGGATATTATCTGCCGGTTTCCCCTAGCCCATACTGACGGGATGGACGACCGCATAGGCGTCTACCAAGATGAAGAAATGGCCCGAGGCAATGAGGCTAGCCCAGTGATCTGAGCAACAAAATACTACCTGTCGTCCGCAGCGTGCAGCGAGATGAGATGTGATCAGCTACAGTCAATTGGATGATGAGATGCAATCCGGTGGTAAGGTGGTATCCGGCATTATGCCAGGCGAAGGGGGATAATGCCGGGAAAAGGACAGCACTTCGGACGAGAAGAAGTACTACGTACACACTTAGGTAGAAATAAGATCTTCCCTGCAGCTAGTGTCCTTGAACGGCCGCCCCTTCCCTGATCTGGTATTGTCCGCGAAGGGAGGTCGAGTTCGAGTCCGCACACTCCTGCGTCCAGCGGCCATGACTGTGGTGCCACGTCCGAGATCGACAGATGACGGCGACGGTGAAGGTGTCTGACGAAGATGAACCGTTTGAAGCCGTGAAGATGACGTGCGTTTTGCATTCCGCTTCTGACGGTGCTCGCACCCTCCTTCGATACCGGCTAGGTCCAGATCCAGGCCAGCTGGAGTGTGAAGGGCTAATGCGCCGCAAGGTACCCGAAACTTGCTCAAGAGAGGAGTTGAGCATGGATCCCCACATAGCTTAGGCCGGTTGTCATGGCTGGACATAGGGAGTCAACCGGAATTCAGATGGACCAAAGCGTTATGGCTAAGCTTGACTCGAGCCAGCGTCATTCTCGTCCTGGAATGATTATCTTAGAGATGCGAGATGGCGGAGAATAACCCTGGGTATCACTGCTTTCAGTACCTAACAGAGTCAGACATGTAAATGGTGACGCGCAGGCCATGCGACCTCTACAAAACCCGAAAGAAGGGAAAGATCCCATGCTTATCTGGTTGACCAGGATCGAAATGAGATAATACCAAGTATGAGACAAGAGAGGCTGTAGAAACGCCAGTGACCTCCATAGTAGGCGCGGGAGGAGCCAGGAAGATGTCTCATGGAAGTTAGACATTTGTGAAGCGAGCGCTGAAGATGGTAAGCGTGGAACATAGAAGGAAGAGTCTCGATAAACTATTGTCCGCTTCAAACTCCGTTCCTACGAACTACCTGAGCGCGTTCGGGCTTCAGCAGCCGAAAATACCCGAGTTGATGAAGCAAGACTTTCCCCCACTTCCCCGGACCCACCGGAGGTGCAGAGCCCGGGGGGACTATGGGGCTTCTCCCACGGGGCCGGCGCCGTTTCCCTCCTCTCGGATCAAGGTACCGTGTAAAGGTACCGAGTGACTTCCATTTCTAGGCTGTCCGGCATCAAGACAGACTATGCCGGAATGTTGGCCTGTTTGAAAGTCGGTGTCCTTCGCTTAGTACGAATGGCCAGCCTATGGCAGGCCTCTTGTCATATTCTTCGAGTGTAGAATATGCGAAGAGGTTGTAATCTGCTTCACGTGTGGAAAGAAAACGATTGCCTCTCTACCAGGTCGGAAAGCTTGGAGCTAATATGAACGAGATCCACAGGCATTTAGTCGGCCAAGAGTCATCACTTCTCTCCTCACACGTCATCGTCAGCACCTGCGACGCCTACGTTGGTGGCGGTCATGCCGCGTTCTCCGGGACCAAACCTCCACCACGGTGATGGCTACGGCAAGACCTCCCTGAAGAGTCGACATGCGGGACATCGAGGGAAGGGGCCTTTCAGCAACAGCGCCGTGCTGCGGTCACAGCAGGTCGAGGCCTCGCATTCGCCACGGCAACCCCATGCCGTTGGCAGCGGGCGGGAAGGACGAGTCGCGCAATAGCTTTGCCGACGGATAGATATCCGCGGCAGGACCCAATTCCACAGCGACGTTCCCTCCTTGAAATCCGATGCCGTCTAGGCACTCGATTTCTAGAACGCCCCACGTTCTTGGAGCCCGGCGGCGAAGGATGCCTTCATCCGACGACTAGGCGGGAGGCGAGTGACGAATATCTCTTGATCCACCTCCAGCTGTCATTCATACGCTGTCACCAACGCCGTTTCGGCCGTAATTAACGCGGCTGAGGCCTCGTCATACCTGACAAGAAGGCCTCGACGCGCGCTTCGCCTGCGATTCATCGGCTGTGTCACATCTGGCGCCGCGGAGAGCCGGTTCCTCCGTCATGAAACGGTGTACCAGGATGTAATTAGAAGAGCGAAAATTCCCCTATTCTCCTTTATCCAGTTCCATCCACACGGTTTTGCCTTCTGTGGTACAATAATCTACAAAATATACACTTGCCATCTACCGGCGTTGCATGCTAGACAAGGGGTCTTCGCTGCTGCAACCCCGTCTTCGAGTCGCACCCAGAGCGGCAACAAACAGGCAGGGCACGGCCTGTACGATGCCCACATGCGCCCTCCGGCCCATCTTCATCGGCATCGTGGCTCTGACACTGCGGTACCGCCCGGGGTGGTACCATAACTAGCGAATGCGAGCAACACCGTAATCTGAGGCCATGATATCGCTAACACAAGGTCGAAGTCGGTGCTAGAGCCAGCCCGTGACTACCACAAGATGATCATGTGCCTTTCTATTTCTAGAACGGGACAGTCCACCCTTCGGCCTCGTCTACCAGGTGGAGGAGCAGGACAAGACAGGCAAGCTGCGCCTTACGGATGCTTGAATGTCAGTGAGACTCTAGGTCTTCCACGGGAGCGAGAGGAGAGGCGACGGCTGGACCCTTAGTAGTCTCTGCCTGGTCCCTGCTGGTGTAGACCCCATCAAGGACATCAACTATGCAGTGGAGAACAGGCTGTGTCACGGCTCAAATTGAACATATTGCCCGTTATTGTGCCACACAGACCAGCCCGTAGTCCATCAGCAAGACTTGCGGTCCCGGAGTGCACTGACGGCGAGTACGCGCTTGAGATTGGTGCATGCTGGAGCCCGGAAATCTGCGCCCATGTTCCTTGGTTGGTGTTGGCGTCGTAAGCCTGGACCTCACGGACAGAAGGTTCTGCCTAGGCATGGGTGAAACGGCCATGGATGTTATTTAGATGAGCACCTGCCGTGGTCTTTACCGAGAGCTCCATCTCGTCGCTGAGTTGAAGGGAGGTGCGTTCGCACATGTTTGGTTGGACATACAGCTCAAGAGCAATAATAATGTGTCTACAGTGGTATATTCATAGGAAAGACAACATATTAAGGGGTTCCCCTGCGGAAATGGCATAGCATGAGGGTATCGGGCAGCCCATTTGCAGCATATCAAACAGAGGACAAATCGTGTTTGGAAAACCATTTAGAACTTCCTCTTCTTCTTCACGGGTCCAGCCGCTGCCTTGCGATCGAGTTCTCTCTGGAGTTCACTGCGTTTCCGATCAGCCCTCTCTTCTGATGTCTCTCGAGGTCTTTTCTCCTGAGCCTCGCTGCTGCCGCCGTCGCCGGCGGCCGGGGTGCGGCTGCGTCCCCTTTCAGAATCCCTCATTGTCTGGGAACTCTGTGAGCTGCCGGCAGGGCCAACTTTCTTGCCAATGTGGCCAAGCTTGCCTTTAGCACTCTTGGATACCTGACTGCTGCTGAGATGGGTCTCAGGCGACGTAGACATCGCCAGTTGACTAGGCTGCGCTTTCGTCTTACCACCGATGCGGCCAAGACCTCTCTTTGGTAGCGAAGACGCCTGCTGCGGCGGAGATGCCTGTAGGGGCACCTCTTCCGCGTCTCCGGCATCGGATGCTGTCTCTGAACCGTCACCAGCTTCATTCGCTTTGGCGTATGTTGGAAATGAGACTGTCGGTGACTTCGGCGTAGGGGAAGCCTTCTTCTTGCCAATATCCCCAATTCGAGAAGGCTTGGCTGACTGGGAGGCCTTGAGTGGTAATGATCTTGGAGGGGGGTTGCTGTCCGGGATTTGTGACAGTTCTTCGCCATCAGTCGTCTCATCATCATCGTTTATGGTGGGACGTGATGCTATAGCACGCTTCTTCGCCGACATGAGGTGCGGTGGTGTGGCTTGCACCTGGAACTCATCGTCATCGTAGTTGGCTGGCTTCGATAGCGGTGGCGGAGTGCTCTCCTTCGGGGCCTCCTTTTGGCGTTCGGTCAGTGTCACCAAGCCTTTCCCAAGCTTCGTCCACCAGCCGTCGAGCTGTGACGAATCGGGTATTTCGAGCTCAGAGTGGTTTCTCAGGCCTGTATCACTGTCGAAGACATCCTGGATCAGTTCAGATAGGTTAGCAGCGGAAGAGCCTTCGCCTTGTGCCTTGTTGAATTTGGTCCGGAATTCCGCCTCGTCGAACTGCGCCAGTCCTTTCACTCGCTCTTCTGCGACAGCCCTAGTAACCTTCTTCCTGCCGGGCATCATGTTAAAGACGTGCTCCAGACCCGTCCCCGTAACCTCGAGCTTATCGACTAGCTTGGTGATGACGGCATCTTTCTCTCGGAGCGTCTCCACCAGTGCACCAATCTCTTGCTTCCTCGCATGTTGTGCCTGGACGAGGGGGACCACAAGCTTCGTGGCCATTGTGGAAGAAGGACACTTCTTCAGATACATAGGCCACTTGAGAGGCTTCAGTGGCCTAGGAAGCACGCACGTGATGTGAAGGACGAGGTCACCGGCGGTATCATCACCTACTGACAAGCTCAGGCTGATCGTACTGTGCTCGGGATGACTGATGTCGAACGCGGCCCGCAGCTTGTTCAGGAATGCGCGCATATTCTCAAGGTCCTCGCTCGGGTCGATAGCAGTCTCCTCATCGAAACTCCGCCTAAGAATCGCCCGGCGGTCTAGAGACTCGGACCACATGTTGGCCAGGTCCGTGACGTGTACCGCGTACGACGCAGGAGTGGGCGTGAATGAGGTGGACACTAGCAGTGTTGGTACGCTGCGGTGAGCAACCGGAAATTGGTGCCAGGATGGTTGAGCCGACATTGTGGAGGCGGGAGACGGTCAGAAGACCCGGGAAGCAGAAACAGTGGCAAAATAATGAACTAGTCCGCCAAGTTGGGAGAGGGGTGGGCCGGTTCAGCAGGAGTGGGCTGGACGTGGTGCAGGGCGCGCAGTCCGAACGTTGTCTTCCGTGTGCCGGTTCGTCCGC
The DNA here is from genome assembly GCA_030052745.1 of Pleurostoma richardsiae. Taxonomy (NCBI): domain Eukaryota; kingdom Fungi; phylum Ascomycota; class Sordariomycetes; order Calosphaeriales; family Pleurostomataceae; genus Pleurostoma; species Pleurostoma richardsiae. Next base: position 144,730 of record JANBVO010000061.1, read on the forward strand.
GGGGCTGCCGTGCAACGGGCGAAAGCAGGCGAAAGTCGACGGGGACGAGGCTGTCAGTCGCCTCAGCACGCAGCCGGCGCCAGAGAACCGTACTGCTTCCGGAAACAGCAACAAGATAGGCTCCCACTGAAGGATGTAGAGCCTTGGCTGTCCCTCCCTGCTTTCTCTCTGGCCTGATCTGAAGCGGCTGCGAAGATGCTATTTGGGCACTTGGAAATTGCGCCTGACGTGAAACCGAGCCCAGCTGTACACGCGTCAGCTCTACCAAAGCCTACTTCGAGCGAGTCACTGGTACCCTGGGTAGAGAAATGGTGTCACCGTGTAGCCCGATCCCTGTAGAGCCAGAAACTCATCTCCCTCAGAGGTGTCAGCAACCTCTCCTAGGCCGCGGCGTCAGGAAGCGAGGGAACACTACACGTCGTCGTGCAACTGAATGTCACTGGTTCTGGATCCCGCCCGGCAGCCAAAGACCAGGCGAGGCGAGGGCAAGCTGGGGCGTGGGCTCTGGAAAGATTCTATCACTTCGCACAAGGACAGGCGCGGGAGGCAGACCCCCGACTTGCGTGGGTGACGCTGCCACTACAGGCCCAATGTCGCAGCGCCGCGCGCGATGGCACCCACCACGCAATGCCGGCAGATCCTGGACGTAATACAAGGTCACCCTGTCAGATCCGGATACTTGGCAATACCCTTATGGAAGGTAGAGTTAGGTACCGGAGCTTGCTCGAAAGTGTGGCAGATGCGGCAGATGCTGGCTCGATGTTTGCGTCACATGCTCCGAGAGAGTTTAGGCAGACAAATCACGTGCACTTGCACGGGACCATCTTGGTCCTTGCCTCTGAACAACCAACGAGGCTGTCAGATGGCTAGAGACGAAGCAGAACAAGTAGATCAGCACCTATGGCATGGAGAAGAGGAGTAGAGGAGCAAGAGCTAAAGTTATCACATCCACAGACAACCCCGACGACCTAAACAGTCGATGACGAGGACACAGTATCGTTTTTCGATAGAACAAACATAAGCAATCAGATGCTGAGTCCCACTTTAGTCCCTTAGTAGCAGAGACAACCCGCCAGACAGGTGTGCTGTATGTGAATGTGTTGTCCTGACTGTCGTCCGTTCTGCATCCTATAGTAATGCGTCTAGGACGTAACTGAAACAGCACAGATATCTCATCCCCATCATCCTTCTTCACATGGTGACGACCTTGTTCCCGTCCTGGTCGTTCTCCTTTATCTGAGGGAGGTTGTTTTTCTTCTCTTCCTCATCCTCATCCTTCTTCAACTGGGTGACGAAGGAATGCAAGGAAGACTTGCCCTGTTCGGCCTTCGGATGACCAAAAGGTTCCACCAAAGCCACCGGGGCAGCTACAGTCGCAGAAGTTGGGTTCGGAGCTTTAGCGTGAGAAGTAATGGGAGGCTTAGGCTGCACATTATGTGCTCCTCCGGTCACTAAGGACTCATCCCGGTAGACTTTCGCGGCATAAGTGTAGTGACTACTGCCGGAATCAACGCGCATATTGTGATCAATCTAAGGTCGGTCACGATTCGTTATGAGTAAGAACCACGAATGAGCCGGGAATGATATAACATACCCACTTCTCTGTCCGCTTATCCTGCTTCTTGAGAAATCTTTCAAGGAACCCCCAACGTTCGTGAGGAACAACAGGAAAGCGCGCGGCGTTCAAGCGTCTGAAAATTTCTTGCTCAACATCCTTGGAGATCCAGTCATGACCATGAGACCTGCTCCGGACGATGGTGAAGGTGACGACCTCAAGGTTCCGGTCATAATGCGCAGAGACCTTGTCGTTTCCATAGCCTACAGTGATCGAGTTGCCATGCCAACCCCTCTTCCGCGACTTCTGCTGCGCTCCTCCGGATGGCGGTGTTGGGCTGCTTTGCGGAGGTTGAGCCGGGCGTGCCGCAGTGACCTAGATACCAGTCGGCGGGTTAATCATGTGTTATGCGTGATGAAGTCAAGGGTAGCGGGTCGTTCGTTTTGCTGCCAGCACGGGGATGTTGCTTAGCTGAGGGATGGCAAGGACACCTACCGGAGCATTCAAGGTTGATGGCGTCATGGGAATGGCTGACAGGTTAGGTTTGCTGTCGTACTCATCTTTGATTTTCGGACGCTTGAGGGAGCCTGAGTCCTGAGGGAACTCCGACGCGTCACGCTTTCGCTCCATGCTGGGCCACCACGGTAGGCTGGAGATACGGGAAAGAGGACAAGGATGGCGCGTGCGACGTCGTGACGAGGAAGTGCTTCGTTGACGAGGATATACCAGCGAGGAACAATACGATAAGGGGGAGGGCTGGGTGTGAGACTGGCAGTGTCGGGAAGATGGAATCGGAGAGGACTAATCGAGTGGGAATCGGTGCGGTAAGGAATGGTTGAATTGTAAGGGCGGAAAGGCTCGCGTTGTGACAGCGGCGCCTTCGACGATGAGGTGAGGTCGACTCAGTGGACGGTGCCTTCCGTGATTGGTGCCTGCCCTTGTCGACCGTATGTAGGTACCCAAGTACCGCGCGCCTTCCTCGCTGAAGCCGCTTCACCTCAGCAGGGCGCCTTTAATCGTCCCTTCCTAAAATGGATGCGCCCAAGGTAAGTGGATGTTCAAATGGAAGGCACTTAAGGCACCCGATTTACGTACCTATGCATAGGTAGGTAAGGTACCTTATGGCAGGCGCTGCCTCCTTCACCTCCTTCAACTGACGGCATCGCCCATATCTTGGAGACCGGAGAGAGTAACAGGCGAGGCGTCCCTGCCTGCGCATTCACTTCGGGGACACTGCGTCGGCCATGACTGACCCATCTTCCTTCCATACGGCATTCCCGATCCTGCGCGCGGTCACCATTACATGTCGCTCTCGATGCCTTTCTTATACGCCGCCAGCGCCGTCTCCCGGCTGCCCTTATGCTCCACGATCGGCTTCGGGTACCCTCTCTGCCTTGCCAGCTCTGCCGCGCCCCTCCCGTATGGGTCATGCACCGCCTTGCCCTCGACGTCCCGCAGCTCGGGCACCCATTTCCTGATGTACTCGCCGAGAGGATCGAACTTCTCGCTCTGCAGGAGCGGGTTGAAAATGCGAAAATACGGCTGCGGATCAACACCCACCGATGCCGCGAACCCCCACCCGCCGTTGTTGGAGGCAAAATCCCCGTCAACGAGGTGCTCCATAAAGAAGCGCTCGCCCATGCGCCAGTCCAGCAGCAGGTCCTTGGCCAAAAAGGACGCCACCACCATGCGGCACCGATTGTGCATCCAGCCGCAGTTGTGCAGCTGCCGCATCGCCGCGTCGACAAGTGGGAACCCCGTCCGGCCCTCGGCCCAAGCGGTGAAACGGGAGGTGTCGTATGACCAGTCGATGTTGGAGTACTCGGGCTTGAAGGGTTTATTCATACTTGAAGTGGATGTGAGTGTTAGCCCAAGTGAGGCAGTAATGTAGCGACAACATGCACAACGTACCACACATAAGGCCAGTTGACGAGCACATGCTTGTAGAAATCCCGCCACGCCACCTCGCTGATCCACGTCCGGATCCCCTCGTCGCCGCCGTCGAGCTTCTTCGAGCTGTTCGCATCCCTCGCCGTACGCACGGCCGTTCTGGCGCTCAGGGTACCACTAGCAAAATGTACCGATAAATTCGATGTGCCCGCCTCGTAGGGCAGGTTCCGGTTGTCCTTGTAGCCTCGAATCTTCTCCTCGCAGAACATTGCCAGCCTCCTCATCGCCTCGTGTTCTCCAGCTGGCCAAAGAGACCTGTACCGCTCTTTCTGCTCCGCAGTAAGACTCTTGCTCGTGGGAGCTTCCGGGATATCGACAGTGAACAGTGTGCCGTACCGCTCACGGACCGCAGCCGGGTTCCTTGACAAAGGATCAATCGGCTCTAGCAGCTCCGGGTTGTCCTGGACATGCGACACCCACGCCCTGAACCACGGGCTATACACGGCATACTGCCTGCCCTGCCCGCTCACCAGTTTTCCAGGTGGGACGACGCAGGTATCGTGCTCAACCTCCATCACCAATCCTTTCTCCGCGAGCAGCGTGACCATTCGTGCCTCCCTTCTCAGCTCGTCCACCTCATACTCCATGTTCGCAAACAGGTGACTGGCGCCCCATTCCTTCATGAGCTGCAAGATCCGTACGGGCACGTCCTTCCTCTCTGGCACCATCTCAACATGTAATGGAATATCTAGCCTGGCTAGATCCTCTTGCAGCACCCTTAGTGTTCGCAGCACGAAGTCGACGCGTACCGGCGCCGTCAGGTGCGCCTCCCAATCCTGTGGGCTGGCAACGTAGAGCGCTAGAAGCGGCACGCCCGCCTCGCGCGCCCTGTCACAAGCTATCGAAAGAGCGGTGTTTTCAGATAGGCGGAGGTCCATCTTGAACCAGTGCACCACAGCGCCCCTGACCGGCACTCGGGAACGGAATGCGGCGGTGTCGGCGAGCACGGACTGCAGCTGTTCGATGGGCCGGTGGATTTCATTGCTATTATAGGCCCGAGCCCGGGCGTTACTCATCTCGCGAGGGTAAAAGTTCCGCAGGACGATGCCGTTCTCTTCCGCGGCTTTATACAGCGGGTGAGGTCGCCGCAGCGGGTCGGGAGAAGAAAAGGCGCCCGGGGAGGAAGGGGCAATGACAGCCTCTGCACGCTTGTTTGGCCTGCCATTTGCCATCCCATTTGTTGGCGCTTTACGCTTTGCGCCTCTTGCAGGCATCGCTGCAGAGTGTCGGCCAGAGAGCGAGGGGAAAGAGTTAGGGGATTCAACAGCACGGGGACCGCAGCGGCGAAGCAAGAGACACGGTCGGGTACGTACGAAGAAAAGGAACGACATACAATCGAGAGCTTGAGAGAAAGACGAAAGGAACAGCGGTCGGAGACTTCTCCAGGTCTTTCACACCGTATGAATGGAGACCCTTAGATCTAGCTCGACGGAATGCGAAACCTTGAGATCCGTATGCCACCAAGGCAGGATAAACAGTGGGTCGATGCGGCTTTGAGACAGCTCGATGATGGTCTGCGTCATGAGTTCCTGAGATCGCGGGGACCCATCATTGTTGTCCCGCGCGGTGGCTTGTCTAGCGTGTTAAGGAATCGATAGCAGCAGCTCAGCAGAAGCCCAGGCGATCGGAGTCGGATATGTCATATACGGGGAAACATAGCACCAACTGCCATTGATCAAGAGGGCAGCGGATCATCGCTCACGTGCTGGCGCGGAGTGCGCCCAAACATCACGAGCACCGGCAGCAGCACGCATTGAGGCTTTTCAAGGTCTCTCGATATTGCCTAACCTCAGCGGCAATTGAGGCTACATCCCTTGGATGGTAAATGACAGAGAGAGAGAGAAAGAGACCAATAACTGGCTGAAAGCTAGAGGGCGAATGCGTAGTCCGTACCGGTAGGAATAGGATACCACTCTCCAGGGCCTCTGAAGACATACCCTTGTATCGTCGTCAGACGCTGAACCTGGTAGGACGGTGTTCGGTTTCTTGGCTTCAGTGGTTGGGTTTTGCACGTCTTGACATACCGCCTGTCGGTCTAATGATCACTTTGGACAGCTGAACTGCGAAGCTGACATTGAAATATTCGTCTAGTCGAAGAGGCGGAGCGTTGTTGATACGGAGCACTGCGGGTGGAATTGAATACTGATCTTTGGTGTGTTTGCGGGAAAGTGAAGAATTAGCCGCGGCGGTCGCCTGCAGGTAGGCTGCGCCGTGTTTCTCCCCCAACAAACGAGGCCCAGTTGCTTGCCGGTCTCGGTGCTGCGACCTCCTCGCAACCAACTGCGCGTCTCCGTGAATGCCTCCATGTCGCACCAGCAAGAGCCGCGATCTTTTGGACTCTCCCCAAGGTCCAAGAGAGACAGGTGAGAGGTGGGGCGAGTCTGCAGACCACAGAAGCTGCGCCGGTCAAGCGCGCGCTAACATACGAGCTCAAAGTGAAGAGATTGCGATTGGCAGGGCCGTCTCCACCGGGTTCCTCGTTGATAGAAGATCTCCAACACCACGAGAGAGCACGAGACGCTAGGGGATGAAGAACCTTGTCGGCAGGATTCTGACTCGAAACCTCGCATCTGTCCTCCCTAAGGTAGTGTACCTATGCTGGATGGAGCTCGGCCCTCAGCCGGTCAAATGAGGGAACGAGGTCGGAGGTTGGTGAAGGTAGGGTAAAGCCTTCCGGTTCCATCTTCATCTCTTTTTTCACTGTTCGTGTCTTTGTGATCATCTCGAGTCTCCATAGATTCCTCATCAAAAGAGCCTCACCGGAGGCGCTTCGTAAAAGATGGCGAATACCGCAGCCGCAACCGTCACCACTGCAGGAGCTATCGCGAACGCCATCGCAACCAGGAGTACCACGCCGTTGTCATTAGTACAGACCTCCTTCGCCTTCAACCCTCTCACTACGACCTCACGCCGCCGCCCGCTTGTACCGGCGTCTACTGGGGTGAGGTGGCCATCATCGACCGGGATGCCTCATGCTTGCCCTCTGGCTTCAACAAGTCCGCCACCGACTCCTACTTCTCACCCGGCGTCGCCTGTCCCGCCGGGTATGTCTCCGCCTGCCACGACACCGCCGGCGCCGCGAGCATCACGACCGTGACCTGCTGCCCCTCCCGCGAGGACCTGACCCTGTCGTGCGTCGACCCGGCGACGCTGGCAGGGCGATGGAGCCTGTTGTTCTGCACGTGGATCGCGCCTGAGACGCAGACCGTCGTCAGCATCACGCTGTCGGATGATGACAGCGGAAAGACGAGCACGGTGCCCTACACGATGACCTCGCCGGACGGGGTGAACGCTTACGGCATCAGGATGGTGCACCAAGCGACGGACCTGGTCAGCTCCACGACGGGGACGGCGGCAGTGACGTCGTCGACGACATCCGACGCGACGCAGGCGTCTGCGTCCGCCACTGCACTGCCGGACTCGCCCGACGACGATGGTAACCTCTCAACGGGTGCGAAGGCGGCGATTGGAGTCATTGTCCTCGTAGTCGCGCTGGGGATCGCAGGACTGCTGTTCTACCTGTGGAGGAGAAGGCGGCGGGAGTCCAAGGCGGTTGAGCAGCCGGCCGCCGCGCCGACGTTCCTTGGGAAGGAACAGCCGCCGGTGGAGTACGACCAAGGGTACGGATACTACGGGGCCGGCGCCGGCAAGACCCCGGGGGTGGCGTTTATGCCATCGGAACTGTCCGGTCAGGGGAGGCAGTTCCATGAGCTGGAGGACCGTGGACCACCTGTGGAGCTGCCAGCTGACACGAGCATGCGGTAGTTACCCTTCATCTCAGGTGAGATGTAAAGTTGAACATATGCATAGCCGATTTTGAAGGACCGCGTGTCGAAGCGGTAGCTGAAGAGTAAGGTACTGTTACGGATACGAACAGCAAGCCTTCGGCAATAGGAGGCGTTGGATATGGATGCATAAAATGGCGGTTGCCCTGGTACGGCCCTGTATATTCCGGTGTACCTGTGTCTACTTTCCTGTATAATTCAGGTACGCAGTTCGCCTCTATCTAGCCATCATCCGTCATTATCATCATCATCTCATATATGTCTAGTATTCTGAGGCCCTGTTTTACACGCCGTCAATGTGATCCACCTCCGCTGCGAGGCCAGCGACCATCTCCCGGAACTGCTTCCCAAGGGCGTCCACGACAGCGGCTACGTCTGGAGCCTCTGGCACGACCGCGTTCTCTTTCCGGGAGATGGCCTCCGCATCCCAGCTCTCCTTCGCCCCCACCGCGCCGGTCTTCCCCGTCGGCCGTCGACCTCTGACGTCCCGCCCGCGCCTGACCAGGCCTCCGGGCGTGTCGGGCGTTATGAGCGTCTGGTCGAGGAGCGATTGCCACCGACAGAGGTAAACCCCCGGACCGCTCATGCTACTGCCGCTGCCAGTCTGGGGTACTCCGTTGCCGTCCCGCAGGTGGCTGTCGAGGATGCGCTGCATCCGATCGCCGGATATGCGTTCAAGGGAAGAGATGTACTCAGTGTGCATGTCGAGAGAGGCTCGCACGGATTTCTTGGTATCGCCTGGAAGGTCGGTGAAGATGCGCTGGAGAATCGCGCTCATTGCGCCGGCACCTCCTCCCTGTGGTGCTGTTGCCGTAGAAATCGCTTTATCCTCCGCTTGCTTGATATCCACTGCGTTGCCATTCTCTGCCACCTTCGAGCGATCACCCATAGGTTCGTCGCGGCTAAAGTTTCGAACGGCTTGCTTCGCCCATATTCTGAACTTCTCCGTGATACTAGGGCAGGTCTTGGCGAACTGGTGCAGATATCTGAACAGGGACTGCCTGTTCCTGCGCAGCAGGGCAACGTAGTCCTCCACAGACGGCGGGATAGGTCCGTCGACGCCCCCATCGCTGCCAGATTTGCTGTTATTCTTGTCGTTTGATGAATTCTTTGGTTTACTCGTCTGTATCAAGTCGTCTAGGAAGCTCTGGGCGGCGCTGATATGCTCTCTCAAATCTAAGCCGTTGTGCAAGGCCCGAATCATGACATCAAAAGTATCGACGGCGATACGGATGGCACCAGTAAATATATCTGGATTTTGGCGGCAAAGTACCTTCGTGATCTCCTCTCTGTCGCGGATGGATAACTGTGCAGAATAGTATTCGAGGCATTGCGTATGTTGCCCTTCAGTCAGTGACGTAGACAGTCTCGGGTTTGCCGAATCGAATATTATCACGACGATGGATTTACGCTGACGTATACTCTCGCTTCGAGCTTCGGCATGCTGCGTTCTTGGAGCCTGGACGTGTCTTCGTATTGCTGCCAGATGCTCCTTGGTGGGCCCATTTTTGCAGGCCTCGATCTTATCCGCCACTTTCTTGAAGTCGTTACTGTCCCATGAAAGCACGAGAGAAATGATCCTGTTTCTAGTCAGCAAGAGACACACCTGTCACGAGGAAGGAGAGATAGCAACCGGACCTCTGTAGAAGATTCATACCCTCGTCGGCGTTGCGGGTCCACCCCATCCAATTCGAAAAGGCGCCGACGCCTAGCTTGGCCAGTATAAGTCGGATCATGGCATCCAACATCGTTGCAGCGTTACTAATGCGCAAGGTCTGTCGTATTGCCGAGTAAGGGACCAGCTTGTGGACGTTCTCTAGCAGCTTGAGGAGGTACTGCCCTTCTGCCGTCAGCACGAGGACGTGATGAAGGAAGCTCGCGAGGTGGATGTCGACATAATCGGCGGCGGCCCGTATGGCTGGTGAATGATCCTCGATGCTGTCCGACTTCATCATGTGATCGAACAGCTCGTCTACCAGATTCCCGTGTATCAGCTCGTGAACGCAGTCGTCCCACGCGGAAGTTAGGCTGGAAGTCGAGCCCAAATCGTATGGCCCCTTCTGTAGGTTGCGTGATTCTTCTCTGGGGACACGCCCGAGCATTCCTCTGGTGACCGACTCGTGGATAACGGACGCCGCGGTCGTCAGGGTCTTTCTAGTACCCATGGCTCCCTTGTCGTAGCTTTCCGAGAGGTTGGCCTCGCCCAGCTTCTCCATGATTCCCTGGAAGTTGACGGTCCAGAAGTGCGATGGAAGATCCCTAACTCCTGGCACCGGGAGAATAATCCTGGTCAATAGCATGTGGAGGAGAGGCGACGACGACCTCGTGTTCCCACGGGGTTCGCCGGCCTTCGGGGCGAACGGATGGCCATATTTGGCGATAGCACTGGGATCTCTGAAGCTCTCTGCTTCTGTATACGTCTCGTAGTGGGTGAGGATGTCGAAGAGTGCACGCAGCTGCTCTGGGCTCAAATCCGGGCTCGTCAGCTGTGACGAGGCAGGCTGCGCCGGCTCCGAGGCCGCCATTGTCGCTGGCATAGGATTCAGCGGGGGCTGTTACCAGATAAGTCGTGTTTTGCGTCTTGCCCGCTTTCCTTTCATCTCTGTGTGGTGTCAAGGTAGCATCTCTCACTTTTCCCCGGCTTTGGTAGAGTGGCACAGGCGTGAGAGTGAATGACGATGATTGTCAGACTCGCAGTAGGTACTTCAGGCCTCCTGTGACGTAATATGTTGACGGTAGGAGTCACAGAGACAAACAGACTGGTGGTGCACCCAAATTAAGCTTATTGGGCGCAGCCGGCCAGCTGAGAATTCGGGGGCCACCGCGCTGAATGACCTGCTCTTCGACTCTGGTGCAGCTGACCTTCAGCTGGAAGCCCTACTGAAGAGAGATCGATTGTGATATGATGGTATCGTCTCCTAAGCAGCTTTTTGAATACCAGCCCCAGCTTGGTGAATGTATCTGAGCCCGTTCAGTTTATTGTCTAGTAAAACACACAGATATACCTACCCCCTTATGACAAGATTATTCGTTCCCAGGGCCCGATAGCCAGATTGTTGGGCGACATTGTAGGTGCTTCAGTGGGCATCTTTACCTCCATGAATGCCGAGAAAACTCAGCCACAGGCTTGCGCCACAGAGTCTGTTGTGGCTCGTCCGGCCAAGATTGAGAGTTGAGTACAACAGTAGGTACCCTGGGTAGTACCTTAGGTAAGGTGGGCTAGCCTCCTTTCTTATTCCGGTCTAGCGCCGATCTGTCGCGCTCGACCACAGAGGAGGCTGAACTTCTATCCCGTACCAAGATCGGGCTTCCCTCGCTACAGCTTCGCATCACCGTCTGTCCGTTCCGCAAAGCTCATTGACGCTTGAATTTGAGAAGGTTTCCGTTTGCGCCCCGAAGTTTTCTCTGTGTCTCTGATCACAGCGCCACTTCTCCATTCTACCTAGCCTCGCAGCTCTTCGGAAAAATGGGCAAGAAGAAGCGTGGTCACCCCGATGTCGAGGAGCTTCTCGCGAGGCCCTGGTGCTACTACTGTCAGTCCACAGGCGAGCGCTCGTGGCGCATTTCACGCTGACTCCTCGCAGGCGAACGTGACTTTGAAGATCTCAAGCTTCTGATATCCCACCAGAAGGCGAAGCACTTCAAGTGCGACCGATGCGGCCGACGTCTAAATACAGCTGGAGGTATGTCTACCTGCATTCTCTGCATGCTCGCGCTGTATCGCATCTTCTGGCCCACCTTCACTAGGATCTCTATGTGCTCCTTCTGACGTATGATTGTTGCAGGTCTCTCTGTCCATATGAACCAGGTCCACAAGGAGTCCCTCAGCAGCGTCGAGAACGCGCTTCCGAACCGGCAAGGCCTCGATGTCGAGATATTCGGCATGGAAGGCGTCCCCGAGGACATTGTCGCCCAGCACAACCAGCGCATCATCCAGAATTTCTATCAGGCACAAGCAGAGCGGCACGCCGCAACCGGAAACCCCCCTCCCGGCCAGCAGGGACCGACGAAGAAGATCAAGATGGAGAGCACGGATGAGATCAAGAAGAGATTAGCAGAGCATCGTGCTAAGATCGCCGCGCAGAAGGCGGGTGGTGTCAATGGTAGTCATGGAAACACACCTGGAGATAGGGGTAGCCCTGGCCAGAGCGCAAGTCCCGGCGCATTCGTCAGTCATCCTCCCCACGGTCCTCCATCCTTGTCAGCTAACAATTGTCCCAGAACTCGCCATTCCAGCCGCCCCAGCCTGGCTTTGACTATCAACAGCAGTACGCACAGCCTGGCTTCCCGGCTACTACATCTCAATTCCCCCCGCCCGGCCAGACTTTTCCGCCAGCCTACCCGTCTGGCCCATCTCCGCCACCTGGAGGTTTCAATCAATATCCTCCCACGACGCTGCCTTCGCGGCCCCCCGGTCTACCCTCCACACCAGCCCTGCCTCAGCGTCCTGGATACCCAGGCAACTACTATCCTGGCGCACCCAATCAGCCAGGCTTCCCGGGAGCCTCGACAGTTGACGAACTCGTGGCTGGCGCCGCTCGTGGTGGTGCCCAGGGTGACGATATTGACCAACTCATCCGCATGGCCGAGGCGGGAATCAAGCCCCCAAGAAAGGAGGACGGTACAGTGCCAGCTGCTGAGGAACACGGCGCGGCCCTGGAGAAGAGAGGCAAGAAGGACAAGGATAAAAACATGCGTATGGTGTACGCGGACACGGAGGTCAGCCCAGAGGAAAAAATGGCGAGAATGCCCAGGTACGCCTTCGTCCCCGAGGCATGATTCTTTGCTGTTGGTGGTTGCATTTACTCGACGCGGGCGGGAAAACCGATGGCTATCAACTGCTGGCATTGCGCGGGCTGTATATCTTGGGAGTGCGGGCTCCAGCACTGCCGCTGATTCGACTTGGGCTCGAGTTACGACCTCATCGGCTCTGGTCAAGAGCACCATTCGGGCGAGGTAAGACCTACTAAGTATGACGCTCTTGTTCTTCTTCGTCACGGTGTCTTAACAGCAATTGGACGAGCGTAAGTCCCGGGGAATAAAAATGGTTTTTTTATTTGATACCACTCCGTCATCTTCGTGAATTGGCAAAGTCGAAGTTGTTATCTGATCGCCATCTCTCTCATCGCTTGGATAGTCACGTCCTAGAGTCTCTCACACACTCCAGATCATCGGGAGCCTACAGTTGGCTTTGCTGGAGTAAGCTCAGCTCGGACTCAATATGTCTATTTCCAAGAGGAGCAGGGGGGTCACGTAATGTTAGAAGGCGGAAGAATCACTCAGTTGTCTCGGTTGTCGGGGTCCGGAACACGTTGCTCCTCTGCGTGCTCGAGCTATCCATATGGGGGAAGAAATGCAACGCAGGAGAACGATGCTTTGATCGCGGCTAAATGCATTCATCCTGACTGCTCTCCCAAAACCCCACTGCCCCTGGCTCTTCATTTCCCCGCACCGAGGAGGAGGACGCAGAGCTGGGCATCGTTCGCACTCACGCACATTTGACTCTTCAAGACCATGTACTGCGTACGCTGGAAACCAGAGCAGCGGGTCCAGAGTCATTGATTACTCGCTCATTGCTGAGACATTGACAAAACCGTCTGTGCGTTTATGCTGGCTCCAGCAGTGTCTTTGAGCGTCGAGGCCAGACTCAGAGCAAACATTCACTGCTACCGCGTACTCATCACACACAACTCCGTATCTTGGGCAGTTATCAAGTGCCCGAGTGTCCAAAGCTGGAGGATCAGCGTTATGGCGAATGCGGGGAAGGGAGCAGGGGCCAGCGGAACGACGGCTTCTTATTCCTTGCTGCCAAGCTCGCAGCAGTTGAGCCCATCACGCCAGCTGCCAGGACGTTCTCCACGTCTGTCACGAGGAGAAACAGTGTCTGTCTCCTCCAATGCCTAATCAACCCCGATAACGCCTAAGGCGGGATCGAGACTAGGTTCTTTCCAACTGGACCCCAAGTTCTACTTTACCCGTCAGCCCGGCCACAATGGGCTTGTCCAACAGTGACCTTGCTGGTGACCTACTCCAAGTGGCGACAGACTCCCAATCAAGACCTCCAAACAACGTTATGCTCATGCATAGCACGGTACTCGTTCCTTAACTTGGAAGCGAGGATGCAACATCACCACGATGCTCGTCTGTGGGCTCTGTCTATTTTGCCAGGAGCTAGTCTAAGATCCCTCCCGATGGAGTCGAACCGCGGTCGCGCCCGCATCCCCAGGTACACCGGCCTTGCATATCCGGCTCTCTGGATATGTGATAATGTTTATATTGCCGGGCCACTTCCCCGATTTCTGCTTCAGAAGAACCTTTGTTTGCTACGTCATGCCGAACGCGCTGCTGCGATCTGTCTCATGCGCTCCCAGCTTCCCCTTTGTGGGACACATCTCTTTCCATCAGCTTCAATCACTTGGCCTCTTCCTACAGCCAATTGGATGCCCTTTTCCGTAGCTCGGAAGAGGGGAGTTCCAAGGTCGGCAAAATGAAGACATGTCTTTTCCTCGCGCTCACTGGCGCAGCCTCCCTCGCCGCGGCGCTGGGCCAGCAGCCCATTGTCACGTTCGCCAACTCGACCGGCACCTTTCAAATCGCTGGTGACTCCGTGTCGGTTGGTCAGATCCTCGTCTCCAGTAACGACTACTGGGGAGTCATCCGAGCTGCTCAGGATCTCGCTCTAGACTTCGGCAGGGTGACAGGAACAAACTACACACTGAGCAGCGGCGTCAATGGGTCGGCGCCTGTGACGTACCAGTATAAGCCGGTTAATAACAAGAACAATACCTTTGTGAGTGCTTCATTCGGCAGCATTGCGCCACACAATGGCAGCGAACCGTTCAAGTCTCGCTGTGTGAAGAATCGTGTCTAGCCCTAACTGTCAGGGCAACTTGGAGACAGTCCCCGGCCATAGTTGAAGGCAGCTAAGAATGCAGTTAGCAATACAGGCAGTTACTAATAGACGTTGAGCAGTACACCACGACCAGCACGCAGAACTTACTCGGACCAAACTTCACGGACTTCTCAGCGTCCAGTGTGGTTGTCATCGCCGGCACTATTGGCCACTCAACGCTGATTGACAACCTCGTCTCAGCCGGGACGCTAGATGTGAGAGACATCGATGGGCAGTGGGAGAGCTTTGTCAGTCAGCTCGTCAGAAACCCGGCGCCCGGTGTCTCACAGGCCCTTGTGATTGCTGGAAGCGACCCTCGCGGCACCATCTACGGCATCTACGACATCAGCGAGCAGATTGGTGTCAGCCCGTGGTATTTTTGGGCGGATGTCCCGGTCACGCAGAATGCGAAAGTTTACGTCTTACCAGACAGGAAAGTTCAGGGCCCGCCTTCTGTCAAGTACCGCGGCTTCTTCCTTAATGATGAGCAGCCGGGCTTGACCAACTGGGTCGCGTGAGTGCTCCGCCCTAAGCCGAAAAGAAAACTGTCCCTTGCTAAGAAATGTAGATCAAACTTCCCCGATGCGGCCAGCGGTGCCGCGGGTTATGGTCCCGGCTTCTACTCGCTCCTGTTCGAGCTCCTTCTGCGACTGCGCGCCAACTACTTGTGGCCGACGATCTGGGGCAGCATGTTCGAGGTCGACTTCCCGGAGAACCAGCCCCTGGCGGACGCGTACGAGATTGTGCTCGGTAGCTCGCACACTGAGCCCCTGATGCGGGCGCAGAACGAGTTCGGTACCTTTTACAAGGGACCCTGGGCGTACAACCTCAACAACGCAACCATCGACGACTACTTCCGCTACGGCGTCGAGCGAGCTCGCCCCTATGCACGCAACTCGCTGTGGACGATGGGCATGCGTGGCACGGGCGACACTGCCATCGAGGGGCTCGGCGTCGACGCCATCGTAAGCATGCTGGAGACTCTGGTTGCGAATCAGCAGCGCATCATCGTAGACGGTCTCGACGTCAACATCTCAACGGTGCCGCAGATGTGGTGTCTGTACAAGGAGGTGCAGACGTACATCTTCGAGGGTCTCGAGGTGCCTGAGGACATTACCTTGCTGTGGTCCGACGACAACTGGGGCAACGTGCGGCGGTTGCCGCTGAGGAACGAGACGGACAGGCCGGGCGGCGCGGGCATATACTACCACTTTGACTACGTCGGTGACCCGCGCAACTACAAGTGGATCAACACGGTCCAGCTGGCCAAAACGGCAGAACAAGTAAGTTCTCTCAGGTTTCCAAGGTGGGAACATCTCAAGGTGTGTCACTAACGTAGTTGGACAGATGCACATGGCGTACTCCCGTGGCGCCGACCGCATCTGGATTGTCAACGTGGGCGACCTGAAGCCGCTCGAGATTCCCATTAGCCACTTCCTGGACATGGCCTACGACACCGACCGGTGGGGCGTCGACACTTCGGGCGACTGGGCGGCGGCGTGGGGGGCTCGGGAGTTCGGACCAGAGCTGGCGGCGAACATCTCAGACCTGGTGGTTAAGTACGGCATGTATGCTAATCGGCGCAAGTTCGAGCTCGTCGAGCCGGAGACATACTCGGTGATCAACTACAACGAGGCCGATGCCGTACTAGAACAGTGGGCGCTGCTAGCGGAGCAGGCGCTGGCTGTTTACGAGAAGCTGAATGAGACGGCCCAGCCGGCCTTCTTCCAGATGATTCTGCACCCCATTCAGGCCGGCGAGATTGTGTATAAAATCTACATCGGGGCCGCCAAGAATCTGCTGTATGCTGGACAGAAGCGCAACTCTGCGAACGATGTTATCAACGCGGTGCTGAACGCGAGCACGGACGATGCTAACCTGACGTCGACGTGGGATCGCTTGCTGGACGGGAAGTGGGAGCATATGCTGGATCGTGCGTCTTCCATTCAGACACTACGAGGTCGTTGTCGTGGTCGCATATACTGACCTTCCTTATAGAGACCCATCTGGGGTATGACGGCTACTGGCAGCAGCCCATGCGGAATACCCTTCCGGCCATGTCCTACGTTCAGACCGCGTTCGTGTCTCTGGCTGGCCATGTCGGTGTTGGTGTAGAGGGCTCTAACGCAACGGTTCAAGGCGACGACAAGTACCATTCCAATAGCGGCAATAACCTCGCCGTGCCTCCTCTTGATCCCTACGGGCCGATCACACGCTACTTTGATGTCTTCTCCCGCGGCACGAACTCGTGCACATGGACGGCATCACCTTGGCAACCGTGGGTGAAGCTGTCGCAGTACAATGGCACAGTCGGCCCGCAGAACGGAACCGACTCGCGCGTTTACATCTCCATTGACTGGGACGACGCGCCGCCAGCACCCAATGTCACAATTGTGAACATCAACATCACCAACGGCTGCAGGGCCGCCGGCTTTGACAAGTACGCGTACTCAAATCCGATGGTGCAGATTCCGGTTCAGCACCGGTATGTGCCGTCCAACTTCACAGAAGGGTTTATCGAGTCGGACGGGCACGTCTCGATTCTAGGCCCGCACTATCAGACCATCGTCCGGCCACCTAGCAACACGTCGCTGCTCAACGCCTCTTCCTCCTCCTCCTCAGCCACTAAGAATGTGACATACCACACGTTCGCGGACCTTACTCGCACGGGTGACGGCGTCGGGCTGTGGCCACAGAACACGGACAAGCTGACAATCGAGACTGCGCCAGCGCTGGAGTACCAACTGTACCTGTTCTCCAACTCGAGTGCGGCCAACGTGACGGTGTTCATATCGCCGTCGCATAACTACCTGGGCGATCAGACCCCGCTCTCCTACGCCATCGCGCTGTACCCCACCGGTGGGACACCTAAGCCCGTGACGGTGACGCCCGTGGGCCGGACGGTGGGCGCGGCGCTGCCAGACGGTTGGGGTTACGCGGTGGCGGACGGGGTCTGGGGCCGGGTCGGCAATTATACGACCAGCCGGTTCAATGTGACGCAGGAGGGGGCGTACACGCTGCGGATCTGGGCGCTGGTGCCGAGCGTCATTGTGCACAAGGTGGTGGTAGACATGGGCGGGGTGAGGCCCAGCTACCTGGGGCCGCCGGAGAGCTTCCTGCTAGGGAGGGACGCAGCGGGGAAGCGCAACGGGACGAGCTTCGAGAACGAGGTAGGCACCTTAGGCGGCACGGGGGATGGGAACGCAACGAGGGTGGTAGCCGAGGAGGAGAGCGGCGGGGCGGGGAGGCTCGGCGAGGGGCCCAGGGAAGGTTTTGTGATCGTGGCGATGGCGATGCTGGCGGTGCTGCTCGTGTAGGCAGCATACCATGACTTCTGTGAAGGGACATGAGAGTGTGAACGCGTGCACATGTACACGGCAACTTCATCTTCATAGTAACTGGCAAGTACTGATCCGCATTCGTATACTCCGAGGAAATGCAGGCTGGTTCGGCATAAGCGCCCTTACGACTCACCGAGATGCAAGTCTACTTCCCTCTGTGATTCTTCCTTTCTTCTATTATTTCCGCCGGCCGCTGTGAAGCCACAGTCCGCGTTGCATGCCGACTCACGATACACACATCTAGAAGCGGAGGACATGCACAGCGAAGGGACAACGACCCAGGGAGAACTCGAGGAGCCGGTCACCGCTGTGGTCGGGTCGTGGAGGGCCCAGAGACAACCAGCAGCAGCCCACACGCCTTGCAAGAATGACTGATCCTTGCTACTGTCTATTGCAAGCTCGTGTTCGCCCCCCACTTTTTTTCATTCCCCCACACACGTCGGATCTCAAGATGACCAAATACACGATTTTATCTGTTCTAAGATAGATATCTCGTCCAATTCTACGTTGTTCGGTTTCTAGTTATATTTGATATGTAGGTCTAACTGTTACGTACT
>JANBVO010000062.1:0-158310 GCA_030052745.1 Pleurostoma richardsiae
GAGTCGGAGTCGGAGTCGGAGGAGGCGGAGGCGGGGGGCGGGGAGGAGAGCAGCGCGGCGGCGGCGGCCACGCCGGGGTGTGAGCGGGTGGGCGCGGCGGCAGAGGCGGAGGCGGGTAAGGGTGCGGTGCTGGCGGCGGAGGCGGCGGTGTAGGCCTCGTGCTCGAGGCGGTCCTCGTAGGCGGCTATGTCCTCGGCCGTTATGGTCAGGACGGTGGGCTGCCGGCGGAGCATGGCGTTTGCTCTTTTCTTCTTCTTGTGACTGCTGACTGCTGGCTTTGTGAGAGGGGAAGTTGGTTGGTTGTAGGCGGAGGCTCGTGAACTTGGGGGATATGTGATATTTCTTATAGCTGGGGCGAGGAAAGGCTGGGCTGGTGTGGGAGATAGCTTGATGTGCGTGGATTTGGTTAAGGTTAAGACGCGTCCAGGCGCATGGGAGCGCGTTTGCGTTTAGCTTCCCCGGATTTTGGAGCGGAAACCCCGCTGAAGCTAAAAGTACAGTGGGTGGAGCTGCTCTAAGCTTATCTCGGCTTCGACCGTCTTGGAAACAAACACAGCAACGCCCAAGCCTTAGTCGAACGCTCACCATCATTCTCATTCCGAGTGTATCTTCCGTCCATATTTACTTGCACGTGTATTCTATATACTCCTGCCCTTGTGTCCGCCATGCACCAGGTCATACCCAGCATCGCCGTCCTAACTCCGCGAATATCGGACTCCCTTCTTGTGTTTGTGTATTTTGAACTCCTCATGGACGACTTTCTTAGGCGGTGATAAGTAGGAAAGGATATGCCCCGCTCAAGATATGCTCTCTTCAAGGGCCATGTCGAAATATGATGAGACGTCATGGCCCCGAAATTCAGCACTAGCACTGCATCACCACCACGGCCACTTCCATCCCCCTACTAGGTCCAGACCTGGTAGGTGAAGCAAGTATGTAGCAAGCCCATCCTCCTATTCCGACTCGCGGTACCAGCTCGCATGGACATGCTCCGTCTCCCACCGAAGGAAGTCCCCCAGGTCGTGGCCCAGGTTGTATCCCATGGGCACGATGTCGCCTGTCATCGCGGCATCCGACCCACCCCCCTCGCCGACAACGATGTTAAACATCGGGCTCTGCGGCAGGCTGTCGGCGCTGGCGCGGTGGTCGGCAAGGTCGCGCGGTCTCTCGCGCGCCCATTGCCGAATGGCGAGTCCGTCGCTCCTGGACCTGCCGCTGCCGCAGCTGCCCTCCGCGTACCAGGACCCGCTCCCGCTCGAGAGCTCCGCCGCCTTGGGGATGGATAGGCTCTGCGTCGCGGCGAGGGCAGTCCTGGGTGTCATGTCCATCGACGAGACGGGGGGCGCTGCGCCGTCCTCAGCGGAAGTCGCCGCCGCAGCAACGGTGTACGCCAGACTTGGCGGACTCCTTGATCGCCTGGCCTTCTTCCCCGCTCCCGTCTTCGGCTCAGGAACAATCAGCCCTCCATGCTCGAACCCGAACTCCGCAAACCACTCCGCCAGGTCCTCCGCGTAGCTGTCCTCCTCATCCTCCGCCTCATCGCCGCCGCTGACGGGCACCTGCGCGTCCCCCTCCCCCTGCTGCTGCTGCTGCCACCTGAACCCCGACGGGCCGCCGGCCGAGAAGAAGTCCCCCGCGCCGCCCAGGATCGCCATCTGGAAGGCCGTCCAGTCGAACATGTCGTCGAGGGCGAGGCGCGGCTCGGGCGCCAGGTCCGCCTTGGCAAGCCGGATGGGGCCGTGCCGAAAGCAGGGCGCCGTCAGGGTGTGCGGCGTGGACCGCAGAAAGATGAAGTCGGCGCCCGGCGACGCGGGACGCTGCGCGCTGGCGGTTGCGGTTTCGGGAGTGATGGTGGTGGTGGTGGCAGTTATTTCCGGGATTGTGGGCAGGGGAGGCAGTTGTCGCTTGGGGAGGAAGCGGAGCGGGTTCTTGCTGGGGGGAGGGGGGAAAGAAATGTTTTGGTATGTCATGCTGTCGCTGTCTGCTTTTACAGCGGCAGGTTCTCCGGTCTTAGAAGGGCCGATAGCCTTTCTGGGGATGGAGAAACCGCTCTGTGCAGTAGCTGGCGTAGCGGACTCGGACGATGGCTGAGATAGACTGTCGGCGACCGGCGACGGCACCGTCAGCTTCACGCCGGACGATCCGATCCGCGAAGGTAAGTCGTCCAGGTGAAAGGCATCGACGGGCGTGTCAGTCTCGTCAGTCCCAACCGTCTTAGCCGTCTCGACCGTCCTCACTGTCTCGCTAGAGTTCTTCTGCCTCGACTGGTCTATCCTGCTCTGCGTCAGCTCCTGTAGCTGGGCCGGGGTCAACATCTCATCCGCCTCGACGCGGCTGAAGATCCGCGTGCTGAGAAGCTCGGAGACGTTGTCCGTGAGCGTCCACCTGGTGCTGGACTTCGCTGCGGACTGATGCGCCTTCCTTCGTTGCTGGCTGGCCCTCTTCCGCTTCGGCTTGGGGACCGGCGTGACTCTCCTTGGCGACTTCATAGGTAGTGGGATGGAATTCGGCTGCTTCTCGGTTACAATCCGCGGCGGCGTCACCGGCGGCGGTGTACGTGTTGGCGCTGGAGGAGTCCGAGGGCGCTCAAAGTCGGGGAATGCTTCGGACGCCAGCTGCGCCTCGGCCAGTGCGGCGCCCACTGCCCTGAAGGCTTCGTCGGTCTCCTTGATCAGTTGCTGGACGTTATCCGACCAGTGTTCGGACGACTTCCAGTCTGTAGTGCACAGCTCAAGTGTGGGTAATTGCTTCGGTGCTACCAGCTCCTCTGGCTGCAATGACAGCGCCTCGAGAAGGTCGAAGGTGGACTTGATCGGATCGGGTATGTGGCATTCCCTCCCTCTCCGAGTGGTATAGTAAGGTGAAATTCTCCCATCGTCTCGAAGGCGAGGGTGAGGGGACCGCGACCTTCCCTCGGAGTTCTTTGACCGGACCGGACAAAGACCAGGGCTGGGCGAGGCGCCACGCACATGGTATTCGCATGAGCACAAAGAGCTCGCAGATGAGTAAGGCGTGTCCGGAAGAGGAGGCAACGGACTCGAGATGCGGTGCACAATTTGGGATTTCCGGACAACGACTATAGGCTTCGGGGCCTTCCTTGGGCTTTGCTTGCCCCCTATCCAGGAGCGACCTCGTTCCCGCTGCTGCTTGCTGCCAGCCTTCAGGCCTGAGATCTCGTCCTGCTCGGATGAGTCCCAGTCGTCGTCCCGGCTGCGCCGGTTATAGATGAGCTTTCGAATATTGAAGCCCGACCGAGACAGCATGGTCGTCGCCATGACTCGAGGATCTGCAGCGAGGTATCGGAAGGGAAATGAACAGAATGCAGGGCAGATCAGGTATTACATGACATAGACGAAATGATGCTGGTAGAAATGGCACACCTGTGTCCAACACAATCGATAATACCACTCGAGGAGGATAGCAAGATCGATATATTGATCAAAGGGAGAAGACTGCTCTGATCTATGAGGCGTCTAGAAACCAGGAAGACACAAAATAACTAAGGAGAGGCAGACAGCCATTCGAGTCCTTTTACCTAGTAGAAGCGCTGCCCCCAGGATACATCACTTGAGCTGCAGGGCTGAGCGTAGGACGAAATAGATTGCCACGAGCCGGAACGGCTCCCATAGTCTCTGAATATCCTCGCGCGGTGCAGAAGAGACCAGACCGGCACAACCAAGGGCAAAACCCGCACAAGAAGTGGCGCTGTGCAAGCAATCCTCCCTGCATGTTGTGCAGAACAGGCCCCGGTGGGAGGCTGGAGGTGAAGCAAGGGGTGGCCCGGCCGGGCCTGGCCACGGGAGGGCTGACGCTAACGACCACGCCCTCTGGGGCGGGATACAGGATCACCTACGTAATTCAGGACGAGTATTTTTGATTCCGATTCGCTCGATGCTGGCAGTTGTTGCTATTTTGCAACTCGTTGCTTTTGTAACGGATATGAGGAGGTTGGGTGGTATTGCATAGATCGCCTAGGCAAATCGCTCCCGCACTTGCAGCACCGATGGATTGAGAGTGGAGGGGGAGGATCGAAGAAACCACAATTAGATAGATTAACCGCTGTTAAGTTTGGCAGCAGACGGCACAGGTTCGAGATTCGAGTCGGTAGAAGCCTGCCTCTGTCTTCGACTCGGTGCGGCGAGATAAGTGTCGACTCTGAGGGGGGGTCGGATAGACAAGCCTTTGGCGTACAACGTCCAAAAGGAGAGCATTGCTAGGTACATTGGCTATGCTCCGTCTGCTAGAGGAAGACGCCAATGGGCAGACATCTTCAAGGAAAGCAGGGAAAGGAGAAACACGAAGCGGACGACTGCAGCGTGAATGGGAGCGATTGGGGGCCTGCTGCATCGACTACCTGTCGTCGTGCAACGGCCAGACGGCGACATGCATCGTCGAGACAGCTCCGTCATTTGTAGCACGTTGGATCCACGTAGCTGATCCTGTCTGTGGCCCCAAGTCATCGAAGGTGGCGGAGGCGATGAGCTCGGACAGCACTTGAGTGGACACTTCTGGAGAGGGTGAGAACACAGCGTCGATAGATAGATCCTCTAGTACCCGATGATTTCCGTAGCTCTGGGACCTTCAAGGGCTGCTACCTTGACTCAAGAACGCCAAGGGGGCTTCTGGGACGCTGGTCGTTGTCAGGATGCGAACAAGTACGTGCCCGAGCTGGGGCAGTAGCAGCAAACTGCACGCGGTCCTCGGATATACCCAGCGATCTCTACAAGGCGGCCAAGCTGCTTGCTCATGATGAGAGTGGCCGGGTGGCTATTCTGCATCACGGCTTGGGGCAGAGAGATGGATCGCGGAGCTGATAGTGATGCCGGCGACAACCAATTCCACAAGTCATCGCAAGCCACTCTGGAAAACCACGCGTCTGAATGTGTACTCAGAGCGGCGGTACAGAGCTGACAGCTCACTTCATGTCAGTGACAAACAATGACAAACAATATGGTAGAGCCCATTGACCCTGCATCCGTTGTTTGTTCGTTTGATCGCTATCGGAACGCAACTTGGAGAGGAAGAGTAGAGGAGATGGATCCCCGGATTGACCGCCGTGCACGTGGGCACCCATAAGGCCAATGACCGCTCAACGCAGCAATCGGCCCAACAACACCATCTTTGCCTCGGACCTGGCCAGAGCGGGACAGCATCTCTCTTACGATTTCCAGATAGCAGATCATGCCACATCATGAGGGCAGGACTATCTCCATCGGGCCTCACCTCATGGAAACGGTAATTTTTTCTCGAGCTGTAGTCTCAGAAGCCCCCAATTTCAACCTCGGCATCAAGCATCATGAGCTTTGAGTTCTGATTCTGTGAACATATCATGGCCGGCGCTAGTGGGGCATGCCGGGGGCCCTCTGCCGTTCCTTCATTGGGGAAACGAGTAAAGCTGGCGACGCTTCCCTTCATGCGAAGGTAGATTGTGTGTAAAGCAGGCAAGTCAATGGAACCGCTTCCAAATTCAGGAACATCAGATGCGGGCCTCTACCAAAATAGTATTGTCTTGATTGAGCGCAGGCTCAGCTGCAGCATACCCCGGACTGCCCGGCGGCTAACTGTGCTCGCTACCTTCTATGCTCATCTAAAAACAAGAAACTCTGATCGCTTGCTAGCGAGGCTTCTATCTTGGGGCTTTCACCAAGCGCTGCAGAGGGCTGGCCTTCCGGAACGTCGGGACTCTTCCATCATGTAATAAGCGCGGGTAAATTGGGCAGCGTAAAAATAACGAAAGCAGCCAGCCGCCGCAGTTCAGGGCGCAGCACGGGGGTCATCGGCAGATAGTTGAGTGGTATCATCTCAGGAGTAGAGTCAAAATCGGAGTAATAGTCCTTGCATTGGCATCCTCTAAAATTGGACGGCGAGGGTATCTCTCTTCATGGCAAGTTCCATGAGGTCTCTAAACAGTCCGGGTCATTCCCAATGGCCAGCCAACTCCGACAATCCGTTCCTGACCGACCGACCGACCGTGACCTCCCTCGACTCCCTACATGACCTGTTCCCCCCTCAGGATGCAGAGGCATGTTTATGTTTCGCCGTGTCCCGAACGCCGTTCCCAAAGCAGTGTGCCCTTCTGACAAAGCAGATTTATCGTCTATTCATGTCCTCTTGGGCAGGGCATATCATGAAAAATGAGTGTGCTGATGTGACGGTGAAGACAATAACCGGAATGCCGTTCTAGTATCCGAGATGTCCCTGACATGACCGTGTATGTGTCGAGGACGCCGGAACTCTCTGCTCTGAAGCCATGCTGGCTGTGACGTGTAGGGACGGCAGTGCCATCTTCACTTCCGAGGTCCCCTTATTATGTCGACAAAGGCAGGGAGCCGATGGAGACCATGGTGTGATGACGTGGTGTCATGATGTGTTGCGTTGGAGATGCCCTCTCCCACTCAGACGAGCACCTCGTTCGCCTTCTTCATATCGCGGGATGTCGCCGTCTGCATGAACGACGATGCGGCGTGCGAGGGGACGTGGACGTATCTCTTCTCGAAGACGATGAGCTCCTCGCGGAGGACGGGCGGTTCCTCGGCGGTCGGGTCCGGGTTGCTGCTCCGCGGCCGCCAATACTGGAACAAGCCGCCGAAGCAGTTCCACCGGGACACCCGCGGGGCGGAGCGAGGCTCGTCGTGCAGCGGAAGGCCCCTCATTTTGGGGTGATGTGTGATATATAGGAGGGAAGAGTATGTAGAACAAGGGTTGAGCACGAGGCAGATAGATTGCTTAGTGCCGTCACTGTAACATAAGACGGACAAATGCCCAGGGTACCACTTGAGTAGTTATATCTCTGCGTCCAACTGCTGATGTGTGCTGACGGCTTGGCCCGCAGAGGCGGATGAGGCTGTGTGGTAGTGGTGGTGTTGATGACTTGATACCACGCTGCAAGGAACGGGGCTGAGGCTCAAAGCTGACTGTGACAGAGCAAGAGCAAGAAGAGCAGGAACTCGAGGGCAGCTTTGTCCTCGGCGGGCTCGACGCGATTTAAAGGGAATTCCCACCACAATAGAAACAATGGGCGATCCTTCACATTCCTCACGCTCACAAGGGCAGAGAGGGGTGGCAAGTCAGGCTATACCGTCATGGAGCCTAGGGCGGGCCCTCATGCGAGACATTTCGACAGCGCAGGCATGTATTGAGCCTCAACATGGTTTGGAGCGGCGTTGACAGACCACCGGCGGCACATGCCAATTGGCCGGAAGGGATGGGTGATGGACACAAAAGCAAGCAGTTGTGGGCAGACAGACAGTGAGCCACTGCACCCTCTGCCGTGTCGGCCTGGGCCTTCGGGTCCGTGGTGTGGAGGGGCATGGATCGTCGAGCTTGGAGCGTAACCTGAAGAAGGTTTGCCGGACTGCACCCCAGCTCCCCAAGTGCCGGGCAAGTCCGGCCGGATTGAGGAAAGCGATAGGCTAGCCCGGAGACCGAGGCTTGCATGATCGCCTGGATCACCAGCCCGCGCGCCGACCCAGCGCCCCTCCTTGGAAGGTTGGAAGGGGAAGAGGGCAAAGAGGGGAGAGAAGAGGGAGGGGGATGACCAGTTTGCAACCCCTCAGTTCCGCATCAGGAAGTGCGCCGGCCCATCGAGGGAGGGAGGACGAGGATCCGTGGAATCGTCAACGAGGCAGACAATTAGAGACGACCGGGCCTTACCTAGGGCGGCCGTGGTGCGCTAGTCTCAGCTATGGGAGCGGGGCAGGCCGAAGGGCGCCTATGATTGCCCCCCGACGACCCTCGACTGAGTCTGTGGCGCCTGTCTCGGTCGCTCTGCGCTGCCGTTTCGAGGTTAACGCTGGGCCCAGATGCGAGCTGAACGTGGCATTCTGCGCTCACCATGACAGGCAACTGTGTGACATGTCTCCCCAATCCCTGCTTTTGTAGGCGAGGCCTCGAGCCTGCAGTCGCCTGGTCAGCTTTCTCCACGCGATCCGGCCCCCTGGGAGCTCATCTCGTCTTGTAACAGCGTCGTAGCACATAGGGCTGCAGGCAGCGCTGATTGGGAAACTCAAAATAAGATAATCAGGGGCATCAGCACTTCCTGACTCGGGCTCTGGGGACCACGGTAACCCACTCCTAACTACAAGTTCACAGACGGGCGAAACTCAATTCCAAACCTTGACACACGGATACGTCCTTGGTGTATTCCAGCAACGACCACCTCGGTGACCTCACTACCTCTGGGGCAAAAGGCGGGCAGCCAAAACCAAGGAACGATGCGGGCTAGAGCCCGATCGACCAAGCCATCGAGGGGTCGCCGGTAAGCCATCGCAGCGACGCCAAGCCACATAGGTCTCGAACGCCGGCATTAGTCTTGCACATCCTCGCCCTCGTCGCCCTCATCGTCGCCCTCGTCGTCCTCCTGCGTTACGTAGGGGACGAATGAGAAGATCAGAAAGTTGACGCCACCGCCTTCCACCTCGACCATAAACTGCAAACTGAGCACACCTTGCCCGTCGCCCCGCAGACTGACCTTGCTAGCAATACGCATCGCCTCGCTGGCGGATTTGATCATGTCGAACCGGAATGTCTGGGTCCAGCGATCGCGGACAGAAAAGGTCTCCAGCAACTCCCGTCCCTTGGAAAAGTCCACGCTTGAGCCGCCAAGTGGGCCATTGCTCGATAATCGCAGATAGGGCTCGCGTTTCGAGGCGGTGATGGTGATGCGGTCAGGCGAAGTCGGCGCCATCTCCACCAGTGCATCCAGTAGTAAGCGAGACTGCATGATGATCTTGAAGGCGAGATCGTCCCTATCGAAGGGGATCTCTTCCGGAGATTCCGGAAGATATGTGACCAGATTACATGTCGTGTTTACTCCAGACTCTTCGAGTATGATGCTGAAAGGCTCGCCTTCTTGGCTGTACGAGAGGCAGCATGTACCCGGCATCCCTAGGGTTTGGTTACTGAAGGCATCCGGACGGTAGTTGCGAAGATTGCTTCGGTAGGGGTCTGCATCAGCCTTAGCCTGGCGAGCAGCGACGTCGGCGGCCCCGAAGATCTGAATAGTCTCTAGAAAAGCCGGCAGAGAGATCTGAAAACTCGGGTAGTTGGGCTCCTCCTCATCTTCGCCCGGTGGGAGGTTTAGAATGTACGTGGTGAAAAGAGACTTGCCCAGATTGGCCACTCCTGTGCCGGCTGTCAGTATCCAATCGTTTGGCAAACGGACTTTTCGACAGTCTAGATTCACCTTGCATAACGCGTGACTGGTCGGCTGCAAATTTGATGCCCTCCTCCGTTATCTCCACGTGTACCTTGTTGGTGAAACTGATACATCTGAGGAGCTGATACAGCGGCCTAGTCGAGCTTGCCACCGCCCGAAACAGAGGGCTTGGAGGATTCGGGCTAGGAGTGGCCATGGTACGAGATGGCGGAAACTAGAGAGGGTCCGAGCAAAGCAGATATCAAGGAGACGGGCACAACCGAAAAGGCTGTACAAGCAGAGGACGATCGTTTTGTAACTATTGTACAGAGTCGGTGGCGGCTCGCCCCGGCGCCACGACTTCCTTGGGTATCTTAGACGTAAACTCCGACCGCGCACAACATGTAGACGGTGCCGAACCTGCTTAGGGTTAGCAATATGGCATGCCAAGAAGGAATTGTGTGCACCTACGCGACGGCTAAAGAGGCCGGAACACCAAGAACCGGAACGTTCGCAATGGAGCGGTCTAATAGTTCTGGTAAGCCTACATAACGCAAAAGTTGGGACGAGAGAGGAGGCAGCGCAGCCGAGGACATACTCAGGCCAAACACTCCGGTAAGCGCGAGTCCGATGAGCAGTAGTGTGGAGGCAACGAAGAACTGGCTGCCTTTTCCAACGGTCGGAAGGAATGGCTTGCCAGATGCTGTCTGCCAGATCTCGTGCAGTGAAGAATCCATGTGAGGATGCGAGGAAGGCTCTGTGGTGTCGTCTCGGGATGAGCCCTCGGTTTGGGATCGGAAGTGTTTTCGGTCGGTTGCTCAAGAAAGGAGTCGAGAGGACTGTGAGAACGAAGGAGTCTTCCTAGTCAATTCCTCTAATCCGGTATTTCTTTGTGAGATACGAAGTCGGGATAGCGGAGGCTGCTCGGAGTGCGGTCAATTGCGAGACAGGGAGGATGTGAAGATGAAGCTGTTCCTAGGAAGGTGCCTCGACTTCCTCGCGAGAGCTCCAGAAGCGATTCGTGGCAGCTTCACCAAAAGGGCTTAGCGCCGACGCGACGTAGGTGGACCGTGCACTCAGCCTTGTATGTAGGTATGTAGGTACGTACCTCCGTATGGGTATAAAGTGACGACCGCGCCACCAGCGGCCAATCACGTGCATCCTGAGGCGCCAACTCCTTGCCCCCACATCGCCATTCAAGGGGCTGACGTCCCGCGAAGACGAACCAGCGCCCCTCACAGCCTGCTCCCATTATCAAGTCTGAACTTGAAGGCATCGCGGTCCATCAAGATGAAGGATGAGAGTAAGTCCTCCCGCCTGAGTACCCCTACGCACGCCTGCTGCCATTACAGCGATCCACTAACGTTGCTCTCCCTCTCAGACGGGAAGCGCAAAGCGGAGGATGAGCCGCCGTCCCCCTCGGCGGCGAAGCGCATCAAGCATGACTCCCCCTCCGAGGCCGAGAAGAAGCCGGCCATGAACCCAATCCCCTTCCCGGAGAAGCCCGCGGTTATAGAGGAGCGCAACGGCGAGATCGAGTTCCGGGTGGTCAACAACGACGGCGACCGCGAGAGCCTCATCATCCTGACGGGCCTCAAGTGCATATTCCAGAAGCAGCTGCCCAAGATGCCCAAGGACTACATCGCGCGGCTCGTCTACGACCGGACGCACCTGTCCATCGCCATCGTCAAGAAGCCGCTCGAGGTCGTCGGCGGCATCACCTACCGGCCCTTCAAGGGCCGCCAGTTCGCCGAGATCGTCTTCTGCGCCATCTCCTCGGACCAGCAGGTCAAGGGCTACGGCGCGCACCTCATGTCGCACCTCAAGGACTACGTCAAGGCCACGTCGGACGTCATGCACTTCCTCACCTACGCCGACAACTACGCCATCGGCTACTTCAAGAAGCAGGGGTTCACCAAGGAGATCACGCTCGACCGGTCGGTGTGGATGGGCTACATCAAGGACTACGAGGGCGGCACCATCATGCAGTGTAGTATGCTGCCGCGCATCCGCTACCTCGAGATGGGCCGCATGCTGCTCAAGCAGAAGGAGTGCGTGCACGCTAAGATCCGCGCGTTCTCCCGGTCGCACGTGGTGCACCAGCCGCCCAAGCAGTGGAAGGCCGGCGGCGGCGTCACGCCCATCGACCCGCTGTCCATCGAGGCCATCAAGAACTCGGGCTGGTCGCCCGACATGGACGAGCTGGCCCGCCAGCCGCGTCACGGGCCCAACTACAACCAGCTGCTGCACCTGCTCAACGACCTGCAGAACCACAACAGCGCCTGGCCCTTCCTGGTGCCCGTCAACAAGGACGACGTCGCCGACTACTACGAAGTCATCAAGGAGCCCATGGACCTCTCCACCATGGAGTCCAAGCTCGAGGCCGACCAGTACCCCACGCCCGAGGACTTCATCCGCGACGCCAAGCTCATCTTCGAGAACTGCCGCCGGTACAACAGCGAGAACACCCCGTACACGAAGAGCGCCAACAAGCTCGAGAAGTTCATGTGGCAGCAGATCAAGGCCATCCCCGAGTGGTCGCACCTCGAGCCATGAGGGTCCTCCCGCTTCCGAGGTCCCTTGGCTTCTGCTTCTTTTTTGTTTGTTCCCTTATACAACAGCGTTTCTGAATGTGCATGTTCGGCGTTTTGGTTGGACAAGAAGATGGTACCTGGGACGGTTGCGTTGCTTTGAACTCCTGGGCCGCGTGAGGCGGGTATGTGTGTTTCCGAAAAGGGAGGCGTCTTGGCTGCAGACGGTAGAACACTGGGTGAGGGCGAAACTTTGCTATGATTTAGGGTACGATGATACTGGCCAAATAGGACAAAATACTATGCTCATTCATAACGCACATGCCTTGCTGAGGCCGCGTCCAGATTCGCTGTGCACGGTGTATACTTCGCCCAGTCTACGGGAGACAGAAGGCCACCAGGCCTCTTAGAGTGGTGTCAGGACGTTATGCTCACCACCACAGGAATCCAACATTTTTTGGCACAGGAATATTCACAAATGGGCTATTAATGGCCCTCTCATTTGGTATCGCGAGCTTTTCTGCTTTGGTCATACTTGACCTCTAAATACACAAGGCACTTTCCCTGGCCGGCTGAGAAGAAAATCAGATAACGCCACGTTGCTTTATTCCAGGGCATGACCTGCACCCCACCCTTGGAAGATACCCTCCGCCCCCTCGCGGGCTGGGGCCTTCCCTCGCGGAACTGTGCTGACCCCCATATGAAGTGGTGACCTTATAGCCCCGAGCTCTGCAGGGCCCACCGATGTCGAAAGCAGCTCGGAACGCGTTTCAGAAGCATATAATGGTATGACTCCAGATCCTCCACCATGCCAATTCGCAAAAGAGATCCGCGTCGGCAGAAGTGCCCGACATCCAGGGAGACACGCCCTTGTCGCGACGCCTTACTTAGTCGCTAGGCGGGTCGGAGTCCCCATCCGTATACCAGATCGACTCGACATGATCTGCGGTCACCGGCCGTCGGCGAAGGGCGCGCCTAGGGCTGACGGCTCTCAAATTCAACAGGTCGAAGTCGTCAAGATACGGCCCCAGCATAGATAGCCTCAGACCTGCATCTGGGTGAGGACGACGACGAGGTCTGGTGTCGGCGACGCTGTTCAGGGTAGAGGCCGCCTAGGCACTCGGCCGCATTGGGTTCCGCGCCGCTGAACGACTGCTGGCATCTTCATCTGTGGCGGGCAGGCGGAGCTCCGACTCCATCCGTCGCCAGTCGGGCGAGTACTCGCGGACCCACGCCTCCCAAGGGCCGTCGGGCAGCGCCGGCGGGTCGCGGGAACTGCGGGTGCGGAGCACGTTTGCCCACGCCTCCCGGCGACGCATGATATAGCCCGCGTTGCGCCGGCGCATCGCCTCCGTCAGCACCTCTGGGGGATTGGTCGTGGTGACTAGGTCACGGGGGTTGATGGGGCCCTCGGCACCAATCACCGCAGGGCGAGTCGGGGCCGGCACTGCGCGCCTGTTCTGCTCAAGCTCAAGGCTCTGGCGGATCATGTCATGAAGGAAGTCGGGAATCTCACCCCAGCGGTTGTCGCGTGCCGCCGCCACCATCCGCGGTGGGAAGATCTCTTCTGCGGTCATCGGGGGGTTGCGGTCGTTGGACATACGAGCGATCTGGTTGGCGACAAGGGGTAGCCCGCCGGTCTCGATGGCGTTCTTAAGCCACTGCTCCCACTCCTCATCCAAAGGCATCGACATGTCTCCAGCGTTCCGCGCCGCAACTCTCTCTCGCAGCCGCTCGTTCAGCGCCACTCCCACGCTCTCCAGCTCCTCGTCGCTCGCGCCGCCATCCATATTCTCGTCGGACGCCGCGTTGTGCGCCTCTGTCTCCTGGGTCGTTTCGCGCTCCGAAGACCGCGCCGGAGTAGTTCTGTCCTCCGGCTCGACCCAGTCTGGAAATCCATCGGCGGTGGTGTCTCTGATCTTGACACCCTGCTCTTTTTCGTATCTCTCTTTGGCCCACTTGGTCCCCTCCCACTTGGTCAAGCCCGCGATCTCGGAGGGGGTGAGGCGGAGGGCGTCGAAGGCCCGGAAGAGACGCCGGTGCCACTGCCAGCGGCTGAGGCGGATACGGTGGGTAGGGTGGCAGTAGTCAAGGCCAGGGTACTTGGCTTCAGGTGTATCCAGGTGTCCGTAGTATGCGTGGACTTCTTGTCGGACTTCGAGGATCAGGTGTCGCTGAAGCAGGGCCTGGAAGTTTTGGGGGTCCGAGGCACGCGCCTTCGGGAACATGTACTCGTAGACGAGCTCGTCAATGGGATGGCCCTTCATCTTGACGGTTGTCTGAGGTGAGTAGTGAGGTGAATGAGATCGTTCACGGGCTTGTTTTGGTCTTCGGCGGTGAACTGATGGCTCGACGTTGAGCGGTTTGAGAGTATCGGGTGCTGAAGGAGCGAGGTTGGAGTGTATCACGAGCTGAGAAAGAGAGAGGACACTGTTTTTGTGCTCAGAAGGCGCAAGGTGGGACAAAGAGCCTTGGCTTCTCGGTGGCCTTTTGAGTTGTCGCAGGATCTGGTTTGTGAGGAAGGCAGCTGTTGTGGAATGGCGAGACCAGGGCGGCGGGACAGTTGGGGGTCTGCTGACAGTTGGTCTACCCCGGGCCCTGCCTGGCCTGGATCGGGATGGCGTGGAAGTTAATGGATTCGTAAGATCCGGGGTGAGGCACGCTACTCTTTGAAGAGGATCGGCGCCTCTGAAGCAGCGAGAAGATGCAAATGAGCGTGAGGAATTCTGTTGACCGATGTCTACCTCGAGGTAAACAAAGAGTCTAGAGCATTAGCGAGGGTTGAGAAAAAGGCGGTGGGTGGAAAGGGAGCGAGGGTTGGAGAGTCGGCGAGGAAGAAGGACAGCGGGCGAGTTAGGCACGGCGGAAAGCGAGTGAGCAGAGCCAGCAAAGTGCGTGCGTGCGTGCGTGCCTGAACGAGATGGCCCGTGTCTAATCGGCCGGGATCCACCCACTCCCTCGCTGTGCCGTCCGGCAGCTCCACAGTGAAATTAATTATAGTCGAGGTATCTCGGTACCTGTGATTGTGGACACTTTATCTTTAATCAACCGTATCTCACCTGTTTTTATATCGAGTATCGAGAAACTACACAGTAAGGTGCTCATCTCTTCCTCAAGGGACAAGGAGATATCGGTTATTGTGTCACATCTCCTCCATGGCTCCTCCACGCTGCCAGTCCGACGGCCCGTGTCATGTCACAACGATGATGCCACTGGCGTGCGCCGTCTGTTTCAGTGAAATTCAACACCACCAGTTCTCTCCGCAGACTACGCGGCCGCCATGCTAATAGAGACATCATCATGTTGTTGCCACTTACCTGCAACAGAGTTAATAGTTAGAAGAGGTCGAACCAACCGAATCCTACGGAGAAGCGCCACGATCCCACAGGAAAACCAAAGGATGCTTACGGCCCAACTCCTCGGGCCTGGACTTCAGCGGGAACTATAGCGCTGGTCATCGAGGTACGGAAGATGTTAATCACAATCGGCAAAGAGATGCCTCTTCCAGGACTGTACACTGGATTGAAATATCGGCCTCTGCATGATCCCCCTGAGCCGGAATCGAAGGTCATGCTGGGATCGGCTTGCTAATTTTGGCACGGTTTGTCGATCACTTACATGCGGGTGCATTTTCGCTATCGGAGAGCTCAAGGATAGGACCGTGACAGCCATGGGTATGCCATCTTGAAAGATACCAAGCGAGGCGACGGCGGAGGTTCGGCGGCCGTCTGAAGCCACACCCGCTACCAGTCTTCAACGATATCACCAACGACATGTCCTGCGATCGACCAATGGCAGCGACAACTGACCAGGGTCCAAAGCCACACCGCTGCCCGTCATCCAGCTGACCGCCATAACCGCCTGCGTCTACTGCTCAGGAAGCGAAGTTCCCATGGAAAACATCAGCAAAGGAAGCGACTGTGCCTTGGCTGAGTGAGCTATTTCATCCACCACGGAGAGCGTACCCAAAAGCTGACAAGAGACTTGTCGTTTATTGCCCAACACCACTTAGCCTGCTCCTCACGAGTAGGACCAACACACCAAACCAGCATCCTCCTCGCTTCCTGTTCATCCTTTCTCCCTGTCAACACTCCCAATACGCGCGCCGGAATTGTCCATGCCACCCACTCTCGGAGGGCGGTGGGCCGGCCTTCCTCCGACCACGACTCCATCCCCTCGCCCAGCTAATCAGCTCCCGAGCTGCCCTCCGAACTCTGCAGTCGTCCCAAGACTATTCATCCCTCGCTGGCCCTCACGGGACCGGCCCAGTGGCCGCGTGGGCCGCTTTTTGCGGCGGCCTGTTCTCGCGGCCCGTTCCCGGGGAGACCGCCGAGTGGCTTCGGGTGCCTCCTCCGGACGACGGCGCCGCATGATGTGATTTTAGCACCGTGCCTGCCCCGTCGCCCTGGTTGGCTCCTGGGTGAGCGGGTGACCGCGTCGGGTGTTGATGCCCGCATGTATCTCGGGCGAGCTTGGCTGCACGGCGTGGCCGGACTCGTAAGCTCTTCTCTAGTCGTTGCTACGCTACAACTAGCATCTTCCCTCCAGACGGAGTGATGAATCCCTCTGCAAGTCTCATCCGGGTGGTGCGGCGTTGTTTAGACGCGGGAGGATCGTCGTAGAGTTGCTGGGAAACGGCCTTGAAATATCTCTAAATTCTCAGATGGGGCATGAACGCGTAGGAAGGTGAGAGATAGTATTCCCAATACCATAGCACCTGAGCTATCCTAAAGATTCTAAAAAGCTGTCCAACAAGGTGAAAGCCGTGGTGGAAAAGAAGAGACCCGACGCTTGCCATCTAGAGTACATCCAGAGAAGGAAAAAAACGATCATTAATCGTCAGAATCATCGCCTCCAAGTACTTCTCGTCTGCGAGGCCGTCGTAGCTGTCATATCTGTATCCGTCAAAGACCGTTCGTTTCGTTTCCAATCATGACATCATCAAGAAGGTCCTGTTCGTCCTCGTTCCCGTCCCCTCGCTCCTTCAGTTCCACGCACCCTCGGTGGGGTACCTCCTCCCCCCGACGCCCGTCATGATCGGGCTCGGCATGCGCTCCCTGCCCCGCTCCCACGCCCGGCGGTCCCTCTCCCTGTCCCTGTCCCTGTCCCGGAGCCTGTCCCGCTCCGCGTCGGCGTGGCTGCTCGTGCGCCGCTGCGCCTCCGGCCGCGCGAGGTACCGCTCCCGCTCCCTGCGGCTGCTGCGCCGGCTGCTCGAGTCCTCCCAGTCGCGGTCCCTGTCTCTGGAGCGGTCGCGGCCACGGTCCCGCTCGCGCTCCCGCTCGGGGTATCTGTCTCTGTCGCGGTCTCTGTCGCGGTCGCGGTCGCGGTGCCGGTGGCTGTCCGAGTCTCGATCGCGGTCGCGCTCCCTATCCCTGTCCCTGTCCCTATCCCGTTCCCTCTCGCGCTCGCGCTCACGCCTCAGCCGCCGGCGCCGGCTGCGCTCCCGTTCGGCGCTCGAGTTGTCCTCCCCCGCCTCCCCGTCGTCGTACGACCAGCTGCGGCTCAGCCTCGACGTCCCCAGGCTCTCGCGGGAGACGCGCGTTGGGGCCGCGGCTGGGGCGCCGCCGTTGCCGCGGCTGCTGCTGCGCGGCCGCTCGGAGCCACCGCCCCCGGGGAGGACGCTGGCCAGCTTCTCGCGCCAGTCGGGCGGCATGGGGAAGCTCTTGCGACGGGCCTCGCGCTCGCGGGAGTCTCGGTCTCTGTCCCGATCGTCTGGCCGGAGCTTGCTGCCCTCCGTCTTGATCGAGGGGATAGGGATGACCGGAGGGGAATTCGGTGCAGGAGGAGTTCCCACCCCGGCGGCGGCGGTTGCTGCTGCTGCAGCAGCAGCTGCGGCCGCTGACACTCCCACACTTGGCTGCATGAATCGGCGCACGGAGGGCGACTCCTTAGAGTGGTGATTGCGGTGCAGATGCCTCCGTTCCGAGCGCGGGCTCAGCGGCTCATCGTCTTCGGACTCAGAAGAGCTATTGCTGTAGTGCCTAGGCTGACTGTGGCGGCGGGGAGCAGGGGCCCTGCCTAAGGGGTCGAGATGCACGCCCTGCGCAGGTGGGGAAGCGTAATCCGACCAGGAGCGCCGCCGAGCGCGGTCTTCCGCGGATGGGTATGGAGAGGTTTGCCTGAAGCGCTCGGGCGACACGCGCAGGGGAATGGGACCCGGCCGAGCGGTGGCAGGGGCGTACCGGCTCGGAACGTGGGCGAAAGCAACAGGACGGGCGAAGTAGTCCGTCTCCGCCCTGGGGCGCGGCGCGGCCGTCGGAGGTGCGCGGACATGCACGTAGGCATCCTTAACACGGTCCGCAGGGAAGCTAGTGCCGGCCGAAGGTTTGAATTCCTCCTTCGGCGTTGCCTCTTTGCGGAGCTTCTCGGCGCAGGCCTTGTGCCACTTATCAACCTCAGCGTCGGGCTGGAAGGGGAACGCCTCCTTCGGAAGGCTCGGGGGGAAGGGCTCGCCAGTGTCTGGGTTCTTGAGAGACCAGTTCTGGACGGCGAACTGCATGAAGGGGACGTGCTCTTCGGGCCCCAGTAGGATCTCAATCGACTCCCAGCGAGCAAAGCCCTTGAGGGTCAATGCTGGGACGGAAGGAGGGGCAAAGTCGTCGTCAGTGGGCTGCAGTGTGTGCTGGCAACCGGTGACCTGCCAGATGTAGGAGATAGAGTCATAGGGCACCCCGAGGAAGAGTCCTGCCGAGCGTGTGTCAGTCAGGCAGCGGCCACTGACAGCTGCAGAGGGAGCTGGAAGTACGACGCCTCTGGCGTACCATCATAATTGCCGCCTACGACCCGGTAGAAAGCTGCGAGCTTCTTGGGCGTGAGAGCCCTGTCCTCCTTGTCGCCAATCTCATCGATCTGTGGGCGGTTTATCAGCACCTAGACGTGCCTCTGCTACCACCGCACTGCAGCATCATCGCTTCGCGACAGGGTGCGCCTCACAATGTACTGGCCAATAGCTCGTAGCAGAGCGTCGAGCACCTTGGTCGGCGTCTTGTCCGGTCCAAACAGGTAGCCGTAATAAGCTTTCGCGTCGACGTCTGGCTGCGCAGCGGACGCCATCTGATGCTTCTGCTGCGTCCTCTGCTGGTGCTGATGGGTGATGCCTACGCGGTTGGTGTTGAGCGGTCAGCGGCTGTGGACCCAGATAGCTTCATTGGGCAGGCGTCGCAGCTGTCGAATGTCGGTGAGACGGGATTCTTGCAAGACGATTTGCACGACGTTGCTCGAGGGTTTCCAGGGGACGCTGGCCACATAAATTCTCGTCCAAGCAGGAGGAAGAGCATCCACCGGCTGACTCGTGACTGGATTGTTGCGCGAATGCAAGAGCTCACAGAGCTCACAGGATGATGGCGATGTTGAGGATGGTGCTGGCGCAGGCAGAATCGCGCATGGTCGGGCGGCGCAGGCAAGCAAACAGGCCAAGGCTGACTCAAGAAGTAGCCGCGGGTAGCTGGCGCGCACTAACTCAAATAGCTGCCGCAGTTAGTGGCAGGACGGCCGTCATCTGAGCGGGTTTTGGAGGATCGACGCAGGGGACCGGCCAGGCGCCGGATGATGGAGGAGGAGTGGGTTTTGGCCTCAACAGCCCGCTCCTGTGCTGCCACGTGCATCCCGGTCAGCTTCACATGTCGCCCCAGCAATATTGGCGGGCGAGGCCTATTCTTGTCGCTGAGCACCCGTTTCAGCCTGGACTAAAAGGTGTGGGAATAGTGTTACTTACTCTTATTCTCCCTACACAGTATGTTACCTCTACCTAATCTTACCTACCTTTATTAGGTTATAGGTAGATACGAGAGAGACCGCCTGCATTGCCTGCCCGCGTCACGTTCACATATCTGGAAGCCGGCCCTGCAAACCGCCAGCTGTGCAAGTGCTCTCACATGATTTGGGCTGGCTACCTATTTGTCGATACAAACGGTACTTGATATTCACCAGCTAT
The DNA here is from genome assembly GCA_030052745.1 of Pleurostoma richardsiae. Lineage (NCBI taxonomy): Eukaryota > Fungi > Ascomycota > Sordariomycetes > Calosphaeriales > Pleurostomataceae > Pleurostoma > Pleurostoma richardsiae. The sequence goes on from JANBVO010000062.1 coordinate 19,601, forward strand.
GACACATGCTTTTTCGGGTCCGAGGACGCCTTGGGTAGCCTCGAGGCAGAAGTTTGCCTTCTTCGCCTTCTTCACATCCCGATCCACCATCCCATCCAACAGGCCAGCCTTGACCGAAAAAGATCGAGAAAAAAGAGTGAACAACTACACAAGGAAGACGCCGAACAAAGTGCCCCATTATTATCCAACAAGCCGCCCCAAGAATACGTTGAATACATGCAGCCTGAGCCTAACCGACGAGGCTCCAGAACCCAATGATCGCCCCTGCAAGCGGGAACACCGACCTCATCAGGTTGAGGCCTTTCCACTTCACTGCTAGTTCTCTCACAGTCGTCTCACTCACGGTCTTCGCCGCGCCGCTGGCGACAGCCAGCAGCTTTCCGTTGGTGGAATTCATGCAGATCAGCGTGAACGGCACGATGCCGATCGACAGCGCTGCGCCGGCGACGTAGCCCAGCCAAGGCTCGCCTCTCGATCTCCTCTCATACGCCAGGTAGCCGTACCCGACGAGGGAGATGAGGGCCACCCGCGGGCCTAGAGCCTTGCCCCGCGTGTAGATGCCTTCCCATTGCTGGGCGAGTGCCTGCGAGGGCACGCTTGCAGAAAGCAGGCCGGGAATTCCCAGAAGAGACAGCATTGCCGTTCCTCCTGATGGGATGTGTCAGCAGATACGTATTATGTCTAGAGGAGACGCTTCAGCAACATACCTGCGTTCCAAGCCGATCCTAGGATGCCGGCCGCAGCCGCGGTAGTAACAGATACGGGCAGGTCAGACATTGTCCGTTAGGTTGTAAAATAGGTGTTTTTATCGGTAATTGATTCCTGTTCTTTTCTCTGGATGCTTGGTGGGTGAATGAATCGTCCTTGATCCGACAAACGCCATCTCTCTTATAGCCCGTGACATGTTGCCCATCTCCCGGACTTCGGACTTTTGGCGGTCGGCTCAATGCGGGCGGCGGAACAACGGAAATCCGGACTCTCTGCCTCTCGACACCGGGGCCGGGACCCACACCACGGCCAGCACCAACTCGCCGGGGCGGATATGGGGACATCATTTCGTCGATGGGTCTCCACGATCTTATGGGGAGAAAGGCTGCGGTCCAATAGGTCCTTCTCGATCAAGGAGCGCTGATTTTGCCTTCATATAGGTACACCTGCAGCCCCCCGCTCCTTCGTAGCTAGGACCTTCGAGCAAACATCTATTTGGATGTCCGACCAGGAAAATGCCGGAACGCGACGAGATCTATCTTGCTCGTCGGATCGGCCAAGTCGTCCTCGACATATTCTAGGAACCGCTCAAGCCCACACTTATCTAGGATCTTCTGGCTTTTCGCATTCGTCCCCGCCGTGATGGCAACCAGCCTCTCCTCCACGACGTCTCCCTCCTTGACGTTCTCGCCCGCCGCCTTCCTGCTGACCTTCAGTTCCACCTCCGACCTTGGCAGGGCGTCCCACGCCCTCAGAAAGGCACGCACAAACTCCGTTGCCAGGCCCTTTCCCCAATGCTCCTGCCGCAGCATATACCCCATCTCCGGCCAGCCGTGGTCTCCGGTGAACTTGTGCACGCCGCCGATGCCGATCAGGTCGCCGCTCTCCCGCAGACATATGGCGCAGTTGTGGGTGATGGTGTCGTTCGGCGGCGTGAACCTGTCCAGCCGGGCTTGGGTCTCGGTGCGATCCGCGTCGACGCGGCCTAGCGCCGTCCAGCGCATCACTGGCTCCTGGGTCGCGAGTACATAAAGCGGCTCCAAGTCGTCCTGATTGAGGGGCCGGATGATGAGCCGCTCAGTGGTGAGTGTCGACCGATCTGCGTTGGAGGGCAGCGGGACTGTGGGCAAGGTCGTCTTCACCACCACCCAATCCGGGGATGTTGCTTCTGATGACGCCATGCTGTACTTCAGGACGCTCTCACTGACAGATATCTACTGGAACCTGGCACCACGGCATGAAATCTGCACAAATAGGTCGGTTTACTTATTATTCCTAGACTTGCTACCAGTACAAAAATTTCCTTCCAAGTGTCGTGAGTCACGTACTCACGGCTAGTCGCCCTGCTATCTATGCGGGCGGGGGCTCTAGCCAGCTTCTGGATATGGATAGCTCTTGCAGGAGCTGAGAGTGACTGCGGCGGACAGTATTCGGCCGTCTTATGCTTTTGAATCCTTTAAATCACTGCAAAAATGTTATGAGCTGCAGAAGTGGCATATTCTGCAATCAATCGCTGGGCGTAGACCCGACTCGTGTCTCCCGTCGGCGGGGCCCGGGATGGATCTTCTTCGCTGCCTTGCCGGACGCGGTAGCTGATGTGGGGCGCACGGGAGTACCTTGCTTCAACACCAACATCTTGCCATCGACTCTCACCACAGCCAACTCCGCATTTGACGGCGAACATGGTCTGATATGTCACCTCTCAGCTATCTGATCAACTTCCCTATTGCAATTTTCTCCGCAAGATGCAAAGCATAAGCGCCCTCTCGTCAGAAGCCGGCGACGCGAAGCCCTTGAGCTGCGTAAGTTGCAGGCAGAGAAAAGTGAAATGCAGCAGAGTGCATCCGTGCCCGCAGTGCACCCGCGCAGGGCTCGAGTGCGTCTTTCCGGCGAGGAAGCGCACCCGCAGGCCGCGGGCGAATCGTCAGAATGAGCTCATGAGCAGGCTCGCCAAGCTGGAGGAGATCGTGGGCAAGGTCGACCCCTCGGCGCTCGGCTCGATGCAGCAAGCTGGCGGACCGCCTCCTCGGTCGGAGGCACCACTGCCCGAGACCGTGCCACCACCTCCGCAAGCTCTTGCCGATGAGGCGCGGGAGCAAGAGCAGCAGAGTGGTGAGAGGCCGTCGCCCCCGAAGGACGACCCCGCGACGAAGTATCTAGGTGCTGAGTTCTGGGTGAATCTGTGCGGTGAGGTGCACGGCTTGAGGCAGGCCCTGGATCAACCCAGTGACTCCGAGGACGAGGACGAAGAGGTCAAGGATCAGTCGACGCCGGAGTCAGTGTACGATGTGTCTCCGGCTATCTTGGGCAACGACACGTCTACCGACCCCAAGATGCTACGACATCCGCCTCCAGAACAGATCCGCCAGCTATGCGATATATACTTCGCCAACGTGGACCTTGTGCTCAAATTTCTTCATCGGCCGAGTATTCTGAAGATATTCGACACCGTAATTGATTCACAGCCGCACCGCAGTCATGACTTGGATAGGGCTACCGAGGCTGTGCTCTTCGCGATATACTTCGCCGCGGTGACGAGCATTACCCCTGAGACATGCCTGGAAACGCTCGGTCAGGATCGCAATCTGCTGGTCACGAAATTCAAACTGGCTACAGAGGCCGCGCTCGCGAGAGCTGACTACCTGAACAACACCCGGCTGGAGTCTCTCCAGGCTTTCACACTCTACGTTGTAAGTCTCTACGCTTCTCATTGCTTCCACTGGACTCCTCCCTTACTGACACCGTGTCTCAGGCCTGTCTGCGCAGCCACAACGAGTCCCGCGCCTCCTGGGCCCTCCTAGCCCTTGTCCTGCGCCTCTCCCAGGCGATGGGCCTGCTGCGCGACGGCGACGGGGCCGGCTTCACGCCGTTCGAGGCGGAGATGCGGCGGCGCCTGTGGTGGCAGATCGTGGCGCTGGACGTGCGCGCCGTGCAGGACCGCGGCACCGAGGCCATGATCACCAACGACATGTACAACACGCGGCTGCCCACCAACATCGACGACGCCGACTTCGGGCCCGAGCAGAACGCCGCCGCGCCGCTGGCCGCGCGCCCCGACCACGAGGGCACCGACGTCACCTTCGCGCTGTGCTCCGCCGTCTGCAGCGACCTATTCCTGTACCTCATCAACCCGCAGTCCAAGTTCCGCAAGCCCGACGCCAACGCGCCCGCCGCGCCGCCCGGCGAGGATGCCATGCTGCGGCAGATACGCGCCCTCGAGGCGCGCTTCGTCGACGGCGCCGACCAGTCGCACTACCCCTCCGCGATGGCCGCGCGCGTCGTCCGCGTCGTCGTGCTCATCTTCTGGCTCGAGATGCAGTACCCCTTCCAGGTGCGGCAGGAGCCCGCCCAGCGGGCCGCCCGCGCCGCCGCCGCCGCCGTGCCCCGCGAGCTGACCCTGCAGACGGCCGTGTCCGTCATGGAGCTGCACCGCCGCGCCCTGCAGGAGGCGGACTTCGCGCGGCGGTCCCGCTGGTGGACCGAGACGTGGGTGCAGTGGCACCCGCTGGCGGTGGCGCTCGCGGAGCTGTGCGCGCAGACCGAGGGCCCGCTGGTCGACAGGGCGTGGCGCGTCATAGACGAGTTCCTGCCGCGCTGGACGGACAAGATCGCCGACTCGAAGAGGGGGTCGCTGTGGCGGCCGATCAAGAAGCTGCTCAAGAAGGCGCGCATGGCCAGGGCGGAGGCGCAGATGCGGAGGATGAACCTCGGTGGGGATAACGCTCTGGAGGAGGGGGCCAAGCCGGAGGCTCCGGCGGAAGAAGCGGGCGATGCAACGGGAACGGCTGGTGGTTTTCAGGCTGAGGTCCAAGATCTGGAGTCGTTTCCATCGCTTGATGATACTGTCATGTCACCACCTAGCTTCCTCTTTCAGGATGCAAACTTCGACTTCACGCAGGACCTGATTGGAGGTCAGGATCCGGATCTGATGGACTGGAGCAACTGGAACGAGTTTGTCACGGAAGCGTATGATGATCTCGCGGAGCCTGGAGCACATCCGACACCTGGTAGTTCTTAAGAGGACAAGTTCGTGAGAGGGAAAGCAGAAACGGATACCCAGGGCGTACGGAGAATCACGAGAAGCAAGGGTAATAGTTAAATGAGAGACGCCTCAACGCATGCCAATGATTCTTTTTCATTCGTTGCCCGCCGCGAGCAAAATGCTATTCACAGTTCCGTGAGCCCAAATGAACACCAGGAGAACCTCTTTAAGAACCCTCCACCCAACGTGACCTGCATCAGAACACCCCTTAAGCAAAAGTGGACGGCCGCTTCGCGCTGAAGACCTTCTTCGTGCTGATCTTGGGAACGCGGTGGGGCAGGGGGAACTTCAGGTCCTTGGTGAGCAGCTGGCGGATGTATGGCCGCTTGACGTCGTCGGTCTTCTCGAGCTCAACGACGCGGAGGATCTGTGGAAATTAAGTCAGCGCTGATCGATCATTCGCAGCTGACAAGACTGGATACGTACGTGAATGGACCGGAAACGGGCACGGTGGCGGGCAGCCATATCCTGGTACAGCGCCTCAACAGCCTCGACTCTGGACATCTCGCGGTACTCCTTGTACATGTTGTGGGTGCCGGACCGGGAGTCGTAGCGGATCCAGATACCGAAGTTCTTGACCTTGAGGGGGTGCTTCTCGGAGATCTGACGAACGAGACATATGAGTACGCTATCAAACAACTCATCGTCCACCAAAATTCTCGTCACATACCACGTTGACGCTGACGATCTCGCCAGTGGCCTTCTTGACCTTGCGGAGACCGCGCAAGAAGTACCAGAAGCGGGACTTGGCAACGACCGTGTTGGGGGCGAAGATCCGCATACGGTACATAGCCGGGGTCGGGTTGACCTCGGTGGGCAGATGGCGGCCGATGACCTGGTACTCCTGAAGACGACCTGAGAGAACATTGTTAGAAAACTAAAGGAAGCGAGAATTGTAGCTGCCAGAAGCCCTGAGACTGCCAAGAACAGAGTGAAGCTGTGCGCTGTTGAAATAGTAGCTTCGGTAGTCGTCGGTACGGTTCGTTACGAGTGGTTCGATGGTGTACAGAGCGAAAGTCGTCGACCGTCGCTTTCTTCTCTAACCTCATCACCATTGTCGACGACATAGCGGAAATTCTGCTAGCATCTGAAGCTGAAGTCCGAGGAATATGCTGTCCAAATTGACGCCTAGAATAGTGGTCCTCTCGCGGTCGGCCATCGTCGTTTCGCGTTCGCAGCCTTCTCCAGATCTCGGTGTTGTCCGGGCAGTCTCAGGGCGTTGATGGCAGGAATAAGAAAGTCTAAATGCTTACCCATCTGTGCTATTGTCAGTAAATGTGAGAACAATTGACTGTAGATGCGTGGAAATGCTGACCTTGAATGCTTTGCCGTCCAACTGCGGTGTGGTTGTCGATGTAGTGGTCCCGTCTGGGAAAAGTTGCTCAGAAAATTTCGGGTGTGCTGGGGAAAATCGAGAGGGCACAGAAAACCTAAGCGAATCAGCCACAAAAGTGCGCAACATGTGGCGGTGCATATTGCTTGTGATGGTCTGTGCTTCGAGTGGAGCCTTTTCTTGACGCTGTTGGTGCCTCGTTGCCTGAACAGTCCGATTTGGCTCGCCCCACTCTGAGCCAATCAGCGTACTGAATCTGGAGCTGCTTTCAACAAGGGCGAGAGCTCTCGTGCGTTGTAGCTCAGGCCTCACTCTCAGCCTCTAACATGGAGTGACTGGCTAAACTAGGCTTGGGCATACGAAACAAGTATTTCTGAGCCCTTCGGTACGTTACAAGTGGTTTCTTGAAGTTTTAAGAAGCTTCACATTCCGGTCAGGCGTCCGGTTCTAGCGCCGCCATGGACTTCATCTTTCAGGATTTTGGTGCCGCCATCGCCAACTACAATGGGCACCTCCTCGGCCAGAGCCTCTCACCCGAACTGCCTCCGGAGACCCTGGATATCATATGGAGAAGCACCAATTATCATGATGCTCATGGCTTCATTCGGCGAAATCTCCAGAGCTCTGCCTCAACTGTCAGACTCAGCCAACAGGAGCTTGAGGGGTGGACTCAGGTCTACCTTCACTATTGGAAAACAGTCGGAGAGATCCTTGCTATACAGGGTGCGGGAGGGGCGAATGGAAAGGTTAGTTGCTTGTTGTCTTCGGCACTGCGGACGGGCCTGTATTATCTGCAGAGTTACACGTCGTTCTTGGTCTTGTTGAACTTGTGAGCGCGCTGCTAATAGATCCATTGCTATAGCCGTCTTGGAAGAAAGTCTACGAATCTTGGAAGGAGATGGCCTCGCTCTTAATCCGAGGCTATCAGAGTCACGGATTCGAGGCATGGACGATTCCCTGCCTTTATGTAAGCGGGAAGTATTTGAGAGTCTTTGCTATCAAGGCGGATGATGAACGCAATTCCAGCACGAATGAGAATGGAGGTCCTACCTTCCAAGATGATTTTGATCCCGAGACAGAGAAGCATCAGCAGCTGGAGGACTGCGCCAGACACCTCAATCGATTCTTCACCCTCTGTCTCAACGACAGGTATGCCCTCCACATCTTGATAAAAGTTGCGCTCATGAAGCTAACTCTAACCTCTAGGGCGCCACTGGAAGAGTCACGAAAATGGGGGATCTTCTTCGTGATCAATCTCCTATTCAAGACGTACTTTAAACTGAACCAGGCCAGCCTGTCCCGAAACATCCTGAAGGCACTTAACGTGTACCGAGGAGACATGCCAGCCTTGGATGCATTCCCCAAGTCGCAGCAAGTTACCTTTAAGTATTATGAAGGTGTCCTGTCTTTCTTGGAGGAAAACTATGTTGAGGCAAGCTGTTCGATATTCCTTTGCTTACACTGATATTGACAGTCCTCAGGCAGAGAAACAGCTTACTCAGGCATGGTCGCTATGTCACAAAGACGCCAAGAGGAACAAAGAGTGCGTAGTTCGTCTTGTTTGCCAGCCATTTGACTCATACTGACTCATCCCTACAGGTTGATCCTCACGTACCTCATCCCGTGCCATCTCATCACCAACCATACCCTTCCCTCACCAGCGCTGCTCGAGCCGTATCCCCGGCTGCAGACGCTGTTCTCAAAGCTGTCACGCTGCATCAAGAGAGGCGAGCTGCACGCGTTCGATCTTGCGCTCCAGGAAGGCGAAGACGAGTTCGTGAAGCGGCGGATCTACCTGACCCTGGAGAGGGGCCGCGATATCGCTCTGCGCAACCTGCTGAGGAGAGTGTACATTGTGGGCGGCTTTGAAGAGCCTAAGGAGCCAGGCGCGGCGCCTATCCGGCGGACGAGGATCCCGATCCAGGAATTCGAGGCGGCTATCAGCATAGGAACCGGACAGCAACTCGATAGGGACGAGGTGGAGTGTCTGCTGGCCAATATGATTTATAAGGTGAGTCAACGGCTTGCATCTTCTGTATGCCCTCCAGCACGACATGAGCCTCTTTCCGGAGCAAGCTCCCGGCGCTTTTGCTTTTCCCCAGCGGCCCTTCATCGGCGAGAGTCCGCTCACTGACAGTCCGTGTGCCAGAACCTCATGAAGGGATACATCGCCCGCGAGAAGGGTTTCGTGGTGCTTAGTAAGTCAGGCGCATTCCCAGGCACTGGGGTGTGAGGCGTCACGATAGCGGAACAGGCCACTTCTGCGAGCCTGCGACGTCGAACGGACCGCAAGGCTGGTCTGTGTGGGCCATGCATGTGGCGTTCCACGACTGGACTTCAATATGCCTGGTGATTGGCAAAGTGCAAATGCTACTAGCTCGAGGACTCGATGGACAGCGAGACAGGCTGTGCGGTTCGGGCAGCCATTGGCCCTGGGCAGTTACTATGTGTTGGTATAGTACCGTTATGGGATTTTGCGTCCTCCGTAACGACGGTAGTCCTGTCTATTCCTGGAAGCGTGCCGCAGTTGGCCGAGACAACGGCCGGCCTCTGGCCGTCTTGAGGTTTACCGAGTACATGAAGACCATGAACAAACCTGAACCGAGGCAAGTCGGTGATCACCGGTCTCAAATATGTCTCGTCTACAGCATCACTGAGAACCTGGTAGCCCACAGTAGAAATATATCAATGAATGATTCAAGCTATCTCGTGGCTCAGCCCAGCATCGCACTTTTTTCTCTCTCTGCACATTGTCTTCATTAACTTCCTCTGACGAGCACATCCTCAGCACAGTACCAGTCATCGTTCTGAAACCCCCACACACCACTTTCCAGCCGTCCGGTCCCGAGATACACCGGACCAGGAGCCGCGGACCACACTAGGGCATGCGACATGCAGCCCACAGGCAAGGAGGGCTGCTATTCTTCTGTTTGCGCCCCCACGGAATTGTGCAGCGAACCCCCGGTACGGCAAATGGAGTCGCTCATGCAAACACTTTAGCTTTATTTTGTGAGTCATAGGAGAGACCGTTCCGGGGGTAGTGCCTAGAGCGGGCAAGGAGGGTGTGTCATGGCAGGGGTGGGTGGGTGTGACAAGATTAACTAGAACGGGTGGGTGTCCGGGGTGGGGGGGTGTGGAGGGTGTCTCGGTGTCTACTATCTTCTGTTTGCCTCAGGATGCTGGTCCACGGCGAATCACGGAATCACGACCCTGGAGATTTAGGCCGAAGCGGAGAGCAGGAGAAGATGGGCACTAATGCCGCCGAAAGGGGCGAAGGGGGGAAGCGCGGGCAAACGGGGGGGAGTGGTGCAAATGCATCTTGACTCCATGGGCGAGATCACGGCATATCATTCATGGCTGATGGGTCAGAACGTGGACAGATGACCAAAATTTATTCCTCTGCCTGGCGATTTGCTTCCGTGGTATTAGAAAACCAGATAGGCTTGAGAGTAGTCTCTGAACGAGAGTCGAGAATGTAATGATACAGTTGCTTCCTCGTGGTTGACTAGTAAAACTTCTCCCCTTCACCTTTTCTCAGTTTCAGTACAAAGACTAACCACAGAAGCAGCGGCGCAAATATCAAGTACTGCGACTAGGAAATACCATCGCACAAGTCCAGAATCCACAGTGGAAAGAAGAGCTTCGAGCCTCCTGGACAACAGCTTCTCCACTCCTGCGAGTGCTTCGCCTTTCAGCGAGGATAAGTAGTGATACAAATGCGTTCCTTTTCGAGGAATAGAACGCTGGGTATGAAGTGAAGTGACAACAAGATCCTTCCAAACGCCCTGGGTGTAGAAAGTCCCAGATTTTCAAGACCGTATATTTGTGCCGAGAGAACAAATGTAGTAGAACCGTCCAAACAGATTCCAAGTCTTTCCGAAAAAGAGACGCCGAGAAGGAGAAGAAACACAGAGATAAGGAGAACCATGAGGTCATTAGGAGTTATTGAGAGCGGGTATTTATGGCGGGCTTTCCCTGAAAGTGAGCGCGAACAGCGGTAGGAGAAGTGAGGGTGACGAGCACAGGGCACTAGATGAAGCGGTTGCTGCGAGGCGTGCTCTGGGCGGTGGAGATGTCGTCAAGGTGATTGCACAGGGCGACGAACAGGTCGAAGAAGAGCTGTGTGCCGCCGTTGTACATCTCCAGCTGCATCGTGCCACTGCGCTTGAAGGTGCTCCGGCTCCGAATGATGAGGGCAAGGTAGTGCGCGCGTAGCTTCGAGTCGGTGTCAGGTGTGTTGGCGTAGGCATAGCGGGCCGACGCCAGGATGGTGCTGCATTGGATACCGGATTCTGCGGTGACGTTAGTGACCATTCATTGACGAAGGCATCAGAAGGAGATAAAAGAACGACGACTTACGCAGTCCCTGCTTGCGCAGCGCAACACGCTTCAGCTCCTCAAGCCCATACTTCTCCGCCACGCAGTAAATAACTGTGTCCTTGAGCAGATCGCCATCGATCCCGTGATGGTATACAGTGGACTCAGCCGATCCACGGCCGTCGTCGGTGGGCGTCTCAATCTCCCAAGAGTTCCGTCTTTTGTTATGGACGAGGCGTGGGTAGTAGTCACCCTTGTAGAGATATTCCAGCACCGACGAAAAGATCTCGGGCTCCTCATCTGGTAAGGAGATGCGCTTCGTCTGAGACCGCTCCATATACTGGCTCCTCAAGGTGGTCGCGAAGTACGGAGAGGCGCATAAGACATCCTCGTGCGCTGCGAAGATGCGCTGCTCTTGGCCCACGACGAGCGTTACAATCGGGGAGACGTTGCTGGAAGAGAAACGGTCAGTTTGAAGTGGCTTGGAATAAAAAGACCGAGAAGGAAACTCACCTGCCTAGCGGCGGGGTGAGCGTCTCATCGGTTGATGCGGTGGTTGCGGTTGTTGGTCGCCTGCGAGACTCGTGGCGTCGCTTCGAGACTCCTGCTTCTTTACTGAAAGATGCGCTTGATTTCCCAAACTTTTGGCTCTTGGAGAAGCTTTGCTTCATCGAGTTTGACCGAAACATCTCGATCCGCGCGCTCGCAAATCCCCGCTGGAAATGGTGGGTGATGAATTCTGTGCTCGCTCCTCAGCCGCAGCGAATTTCCGGGAGAGCTGCGTGTAGAATTTGAAGACGGACAAAAACGAAATGGAAGAAAAAGAGGGCGCCGACGGGATTTATCGAGAAGGGCGGGCGTGGCTGTTTCTTACCTTTACTTCTGGGGCTGGCGAGCCGAATGAGAGGACAGAAAGAATGCAGTGCTGATAGAGGGGAAGCAGAGATATTTATAGTCCTACCGTTTCTATGTACCAATATGACTCTAGGAAAGAATCGGCATGATGCCTGCCGAGGAGGGATGTGCACACAGTATGTAGCAGCCATGTTGCCTTGAGGCCCACGTCGCGTAAGTCTCTAGATAAATGGCTGGACGCGTGAGTGGTCAACGGGATATAGCCACGAATTCACGTGATGGGTCTAAATGGAAGAAAGCCTAGCGCCACCGGCCCTGCAAGGGATGAGAGATAGCCATGTCCCTGCTAAAACAGCTAGAGCTGGGTCAATGCGGAAACCTCAGGGGGTTCAGGAGGCTGGTGGTGGGCTCATAATGCTCATGCCGTGGTCATAAGAAAAGCAGGAAGTGATTCTTCTTTTTCATTACAAGGCAAGCCGCTGCCTCCGGCTCGCATTGCATGCTCGAACCTGATTTGCTTCTTCGACCTCCTGTCCCTCTCCGCCATTTCTACTCGTTGGTGGCAGCGGGGCTGCGGCCTCGTCTCCGCGGCTCAAGGTGCAGCCACGTTAGGCTGCTATCCCCACGGCGAGTTGGTGCAGAGCAGGGAGACCTCGACCCCCAACGGCCAAGCCCTCGAGACACACACGGAAACAAAAGGAAGGCCGAGAGATAAAGGGGGCCAGCATTGGCTTCGGCCTGTCAGATACGGTCAATTGAGTCAATTGGCCTATCTTTGACGTGCACGCCCCGCATTGTCTTGTGAATGATGCACAGCCGCGCCTCAGGAGGCTGTTAAGGCACAAGCAAGGCGTCACCCGGTCGTGACTGAGCATCCCCCCCACCGTAGTTTCGGCCAAATAAGGAACATCACAGTCGGCTTCAGTACCACCAACAAACTGTGGCGAGGCTTGTGTGATTCTGGTTGCATATCCCCGCTCACTCCTTTCTTTTTCCCACCTGCCTAACCAACTACTGCATAGTGTATGGGCACATAGGAGATACTGTGTCTCCTGGGCTGAAAACCGCGGCCCCCGCCTCCCCCTCTTCTTTTCTATGCTCTCCTGAATCGGGCGTCATGGCCTCAGATCGCCGCATTAGCACGGCACCGGTGCAGTGGTAGCTGTACCGCACCAGTATGTGTTCGGATTCATCCCCGTCCCCCTCAGTTGTCAGTCGATCTCTCCAGAATGCTGGTTATCTCGCGGGCAAGGAAGTCCACCACAAGCTGCCTGCCTCGTATTATGGCGTCGTTATGGTAGGCATGACTGACAATCTTGGTCTCGACTGGGAGTCCCACCTCGGAACATTTTTGCTCCAGCTTCTGTGCATGTTCGGCAGGGACAATCTCGTCCTTGCCGGCCTGCAAGATGAAGACTGTCGGCTTCGGCACATGATCTTGTTCAAGACGTGATGCGAAGACGCCCAGATTGCTCCAGCTGTCCAGATGGTTCGTCAAGAAAGGGTACAAGTATCGATAGGGTATCCATTTGTTCGGATACAGCTCCCCAAGCATGGCTCGAATGGACAGAAACGGGGTCTCTAGAATGACAGCTCTTAGCGGGAAGTCCCTAGGAACCAGACCTGAGGCTGCTAGATTCGTCGCGAAGCCGGCTCCCACACTCTGTCCCCAGAGTATGAAGACCGGCTTCGTCGATTGGCCATCCTGGCCGTCCCCTCCGTAGGTGTTCTTGTGCAGTTGCCATATCCACTTCAGTGCCGCTGCCGTGTCCTGGTTGATCCCCTTCTCGGACGGCCGACCGCGAGATTTCCAGTATCCTCTGTAACTCAAGCAGACCTGCGTGAATCGGAGTTTGGCCTTGGATTTGGAGAACCTTGCTGCGGTTCTTCTGAGAACGAAGGATAAATCGGGTAGACGAGGCGGTATCGACGATGCATTTCCTAGAACACGGGTTAGACTGATGCCCAATTGCCCACGCTCCGGGGCGACGCACCCTGGAGGTAGAGTATGTAGACGTGCGCTGTTACAGGCTGCTGCTCCTGCTGCTCCTGCTGCTGCACATCAATTTCTCCCTCCGAAGAGGATAGAGAAGCCACAACCAGCGCCAGATCTGTCCCATCAGCGGCCCGGGTCCTGAACTCTTCCCAACGGACGCCGGAACCCGGCGGCTGGTAGTTTGATATCTCCTCGCGGCGCGCGTTTGGCGGCAGGTATGGCACGTAGATGATCTTATTCTGGAAGCAGACCATCACGAAGCACTTCCACGTCCATAGCGCGAGGAGGAGGCCCACGAAGTACGCGGGCGGCAGCAGCACAGTCGGGACATGCAGGTGTCTCCTGCAGCTCTGGGCCAAGGCCGGGGAACGGAGACGGTTGGGCGCAGGATAAGATGTTGGGCTGATGATAGGTCGTCGTAGGGAGGAGAAGCGGCGGTATGGACCGAGTGCGCAGGTTCTGGATAGACAGGGCCTGGGGAGGCGAGGGTGCATCCTGTCACGGACCCTTCATTGGGGGAGGGAACGTCGCGGGACTGCAGGGTCTGTCTGCGCCTGCATCCGGAGTGGTCAATTGATGCAGGAGAAGTAGCGGCGGCGTCGTTCGAGCTGTCGAGGAAAGAGCGGGCAGAGGTTCGATTTGCCCGAGCTGTGCTACGCATGACCTGGCATCGCGTGCAGCGACGCGGGCGCTGGCGTGGTGTGTCGACTTCCGACTCGCGGGCGGGAGGCGGCGATGGGGTCCAGTAGCCCCCGTAGCCAGACTCTCACTGCGCGGGCGCAAGGAGGCGGCGGATGCGGATCGATGTTGTCATTCTTCGATTCGCCAATTTGCCAGGTCCGGATCTGCACCGGCTCGGTGCGACAGCAGTTGGTTACAGGTTTTAGTGAAGGAAGCTTGGGTAGTTGCACTTAGGTGCATGGCCTAGAATCACCTGTGACTGACGCAGCCGCCAAATGGCCCGCCGCCGTTAGGCGTGGCGGGCGTATTAACTTAGAGGTACTACCATAGTAGGTAGGCGGACGAGTGCCCTTTGGGTACCCCGCTTTCTGCTGCTGTCCGCTCGTGCCGCCCACCCGCCACGCCGCCAAAGTGGGATGAAGCTGCCTGGGAGGGATCGTTAATAATGACGGCGAATCCTAAGCAGCCAGTCACTCCACCATCTTTCTCTGACCGGTAAACAAACCGCTCGTGCGCACGCTGTGATCAAGCGCACTCACTGCAGCCCTTCGTTTCCAAATCCTCTTCAACTCACCAACGACTGCACCCATTCAAAGACCACGGTATCCTGGTTCTTGACGGAGCCGCGAGATCCACGTTCGTCGTAGAGCTGCTGCTGCTGCTGCCGCCTCTCCATCCACCCGACCGCTCGTCGGTTCGATCAGCTACATACCCCGTCCCTCGTGCCTCGTTCCTCACAATGCCGTCGCCGCCGTCACCCCCCGCGGCTGACCACGACAACGGTAACCAGCCGCACCACATCGAGCTCGTCGACGACAACCCCTCTCCGCGAGCAGAGGGCGAGCCGAGCCCTGGCCTTCGGAACAGCAAGGGCTGGGATGGAAAGCTGCGGCTCCCAAAGAACACTCTCCTCGCCAACCCCGAAGCCTTATCCGATCCTGAATACTCAGACGAGGATAACGTTATCCCTGGAGACGAGATTGACCCCGACGAAGGTAAGGCTGATTGCGCTATCAAAGTCGTTGGCCGTTCGGAGCGACGCTGACCACGTGTGCTGCAGATCTACTCGAAGATGAGCCCTCAGATACCGACGATCTCAGCTGTACACACTCCAGGGTGCACTCCATCCCCGCTCTTGGCCTCGAGCGATTCAAGTGCGTCGCGCGACTCTCCCTAAGACAAAATGGCATCCAAGACATCGAGGGCCTGGAGTGCCTCGCCGAGACCCTGGAGGATCTCGACCTCTACGACAACCTCATCTCCCACATCCGCGGCCTCGACCAGCTGACGCACCTGACGAGCCTCGACCTCAGCTTCAATAAGATCAAGCATATCAAGCACGTCAACCACCTCAAGGAGCTGACCGACCTGTACTTCGTGGCGAACAAGATCAGCACCATCGAGAACCTCGAGGGCCTCGACAAGCTGCGCATGCTCGAGCTCGGCTCCAACCGCATCCGGGAGATCCAGAATCTCGACTCGCTGAAGGCCCTGGAGGAGCTGTGGCTGGCTAAGAACAAAATCACCGAGCTGAAGGGCCTCGGCGGACTGCCCAATCTGCGGCTTCTCAGCATCCAGTCCAACCGGATCCGGGACCTGTCGCCCCTGCGGGAGGTGCCGACGCTGGAGGAGCTGTACATCTCCCACAACGCGCTCGAGTCGGTGGAGGGCCTGGAGGGCAATGCCAAGCTCCGCGTGCTGGACATCTCCAACAACCAGGTGAAGAGCATCAAGGGCCTGGCGCCGCTCAAGGAGCTGGAGGAGCTGTGGGCCAGCTACAACCAGGTGACGGACTTCGCGGAGGTGGAGAAGGAGCTCGGCGACAAGGAGCACCTCAACACCGTCTACTTCGAGGGCAACCCGCTGCAGCTGCGAGCCCCGGCGCTGTATCGGAATAAGGTCCGACTAGCCCTGCCCCAGGTCTTGCAGATAGACGCGAGTGAGTATTTCCCTCCCCGGCCGGGTCTAATGTCACGGCAGGCGTGCTAAACATGTTCGACAGCGTATGTACGGGCAGCTTGAAGGAAGGTCTTTAGACTTGATATGATTGTTCCGCCAGGGACTCTACGGTACAGGCATGCATGGCGAAGGCGTTCAGGACGTACGGATTATGTCATTTGCCTCTAAGATGCAATGGACGGAATTGAGTGCCAGGGCCGCGCGGGGAAACCGAGGCGGAAGGCCCTTATTACGCATTGGCAAGGCGGATCTCGAGTTGAAGCTCGAGTTGCCGATTAGAAACGGACAAGAGGCGACGGCAAAGGCGGCCATGTCAAAGTACCTTTTGTATTCTACGACGGATTACAACTATGCCATTGCTGATGAAAGACGACCAAATACAAGAAGAAACAGTCCCGGTATCGTTCGTCCATATCCCATTTCGTGTCTCTTACAATCATGACCTCAGAACACCAGGGAATATCCACAGTTAGCAGGCAGTGAGGGGGAGAGGTTTGGATAAGGCATTTAGCCAAAGATCCAGAGCTTCTCCGTGGGGAAGTACTGCAGCACATAAGAGGGTCAGCACGGAACATCAGGCATCGATTCTCCATCGCAAGCGCAGAGCGATCAGACGAAGAGAACAAAGGGGAAAGACTCACGTTCACGGGCTGGTTGAACCGCGTCTTCTTGTCCAGCGAGCTGATGAGGTCGAGATCCTCCTGCGACATGTCGAAGGACGTGTGGTCGAGGTTCTCGAGCATCTCGGAGACCTCGAGCGTCTTGGGGATGACGGCGAGCCCGCGCTGGGTGGACCAGCGCAGCAGGACCTGGGCGGCGGGGCGGCCGTACTTCTTGGCCACGGCGTTGATGGTGGGCTCCCGCAGCAGGGGCACGGTCTCGCGGGCGGACTTCATGTCGAAGTCGAGGAAGCTGGCGGGGCCGAAGGACGAGTACGCCGTCACCTGGATGCCCTCAGCCTTGGCGAGGCGGATCAGCTCCGGCTGCACGTTGTAGGGGTGGTGCTCGACCTGCAGGGTCGCGGGGGGGATGCGCGCGTAGCGCAGGATGTCGTAGACGGTCTGGCTCTGGCAGTTGGAGACGCCGATGCTGCGGGCCAGCCCGGCGTCCACGAGGCGCTCCATGGCCTGCCAGGTCTCCTGGATGGGCACCTTGGCGGTGCGGATCTCGGTGGCGGCGTCGTCGTAGTGCCAGCCCGGCGGGTAGCGCACCGAGGGGTCGACGTAGGCGAGGGCCACGGGGAAGTGCATGATGTACAGGTCGAAGTAGTCGACGCCCCAGTCGGCCAGCTGCTTGCGGCAGATGGGCTCGACCCGGTCGCCCTCGTGGAAGGAGTTCCACAGCTTGGACACGATGAACAGGTCGGACCGCTTCACGAGGCCCTCCTTGATGGCGCGGGCGACGCCCTGGCCGCACTCGGTCTCGTTTCCGTAGTCTGGAGCCGCATTTCTCGAGTCAGCTTATGTCTCTTTTTCCTTTCTTTATTTACTTTTCTTTTCTTTTTCTTTTGTTCCCTTCTAGCAGGCCAAGCTGCTGCGTCGCGGGAACGTGAGGAAGAGATCCCGGCGCGGCTTATTGCGCCAGAGCTGTCATTCGCCATGTGTGACAGGGGACCAGGGGGCTTGCAGAGGGGGAGGGGAAGTGGCTCCAGTGGGGCGTGGGAAAGTGACAGGGGGGAGCTCCTGTTGAAGGAGGGGCGCGGGGCTATTTTCCGTCTGCTGTTCTTCTTTTTCATGATGCCCGTTCTGCCTTCTCTCTATCTGGATGCGCAAGAAACGCGATACAAACAGTGGGCCAGGCGAAGCAGGGAGAGGGCGGGGAGTCTTACCGCATGCGCCGTCGAACAGACGGAATCCGGCCTTGATGGCCTTGTAGACAGTGTCGGGGGCGAGCGGGTTGTCGACCTTCCACAGGCCGAAGCCCACCTGCGGCATGTCGTAGCCGCTGTTCAGCTTCACGTTCGGGACCTTTGGCGCCATTCTGAGCAGCGGGTGGTTGTGAGGTCGAGTTTCAGCTTTCTATGCCTTCCTCCTCTTCTCTGATAGCTTGGCTGGAGTTGGTTGATGCTTGTGGGAGGGTTGTCTATCCGAGCTCAGGAGAAAGGATGTCGACAACTTCAGGGGTATCACGATAGCAACAATGGCGAGTCTGGGAGGGAAGAGAGACCGGCGGAGCAGAGACACAGGGCCGGAAGGGTATTTATGGCCTCCATCAGGAAGAATGCGAAGAGCTCCGCGCCGGGGTTGGGCCACCTAGATGTGACGCTTCCCTGGGGAGATTACCAGGCCAGTCCGCGTCGCCGTGGTCTGCTGCTGCAAGCAGACAACCGTGGACTCGTCTCAGGCACCACCACCGTCTCGCCGAGCTCCATAGGGCCATACGTGATATTATCCGCCTGGCGTCTCCACGGAACAGCTGCGGGGGGACATCCCGCCTGGGCAGACCTGCGACCGTAGCTACGTAGCTTGGTGACCCTTGGGTAGCCTAGTATGGGTAGCCAGATCTCCAGGGTCTCTTGTCTCCCTTCTTAGCAGTGGCGCGGAATATCGGGGGTTCGAACCTGGCGGGACTGCCGGGCTCAGCAGATTCGGACGGTTATTCTCACCCCTGAGAGAGTCACGAGCATCAATAAGCTCTGCTAGGCCGACAGAATACCTGACGAGCCACCCATCATGCCACCTCGTTGAGCCTCTGCCGACAAAACGCCTATTCGCGCGGCACGACTCGTGCAGGCCCTCCCACCGCCCTCCCACCGGGTTCGCGTCTCTTTGATCAGGTCCGGATGTCGGAATAACCCCATACTCTGTGTCTCGTGTGTTCCCGAAAGGGCCACTCCTCGTCGAAAATTGCGGGTTTCGGTGCAAGTCGCCCGTGCCAGCTCGACACCCGCCTCTTTTTCTGTCCTGCTCATTCGGTCGCATAGAACCAAAAGCTGTCCCGGCCGGAAACGAGCTCTAGGCCGCTTTACGGTTCAGGTGATATGGGCATACAGAGCAAAGCCCTGAGGCCACGCATCGTGCAATTGTCGATAGGCGCTCGTATACGGTGTCGTTGTTCCCGTCGGCTCCTCAGCGAAGGATTCGAGAACATGTCTCTGTCCGGCTGGCGGCACCCGCCCGTCAGCCCCAGGGGCTAGGCCCAGCGCCCGCTGGGAAGGTGTGACATATCATCCGGCAGCCTGCTATTTAGCCTATTTACCACATCTGCGCCGAAGATGCGGCTAATTCGCACACCAAGATCCACGGCAGACTACACGCACCTTGCTGTGCTTACTCCGCCGTTGGGCCCCCCACGTGCGGGCTAAGAAAGTCTCTCGGGAGCCGATTGATAGTGATGCTGGTTGCGTGACCGGGGTTTGCCATTCACAAGTGCGGTTGAAGTATTGTGGCTCCATTTGACGGGCTATACTGGTGATACTACAACTTCTCTCTGGTTAATTCAATTCAATTCGAGGCCAAGTTTGCCCTCCTGGAAAGCAGTACGTGGAGGAACTAGATCATGGCAACAACTCGGCTCGAGTTGTGTCTGTCGGCTGCCCACTGAGACGAAGCAAGATGGGATGAACTGTTCTGCGGTCGCTGGAAATTCCAGTCTGAGGATATACAGACACGGCAGCAATTCATGGTCTCTTATAGTGTCTATCCAACCTCACTTCATACTAAGCAGCTCGTCCGATCACTGTAGCTGTCATTGGATTCCCCTATCTTCCCTGCTCTACGGAACGCTGCTACATGCAGTAGTTGAGACTCTGCAGTCTCTGCATCCTCAGACGCTTTCTCACTACCTTCCCCCGGGTGACCCGACGCTCACATCGTTCTCTTGGCCGCAAAGCTCTGATAATCGAGCAACGGCTTTATAACCACCCTCTCGAGCTAAGGATCCATATATCAAAAGTCTCATGGAGCCTCAGCGCAGACGCTTGGACTAAAGCCGAATGAGATCTCACCCCATGCTTGTTTCCATCCTTTCTAGAGCAGTTCTTGAAGTTCAAGAGTACCCAACGAGAGATGGGCTCCTATGTGCCGACGGGTGCTGTGGACGAACACATCTCCTGCACAGGGACTATACGATCTCTGCGGCAACTCTCCTTGACTCAACGTTTCTGTTTGGAGACTCAAGACAACCAATCAACTCATCACTTCCGCGACTGCTTCAGCGAAGCCGTCTAAATCCAAGATGAGTTGTTGTCAGTGTCCAAGTAATCGACATGTAGGTATGCACTGCCGCAGAGACCTTTCTATCCCTGCTTTGACCACTCCTACTTCCGGTTCTGTGTCGACGTAACTTCTAACCCTTCAGGGACCATGTTCACGAGTATCCCTATCTAGGGCACTTCCTCTGGTTATCCTCTTGCTTGAACGTCGATGCTATGATCCACTTATTCGTCCCCTAGCTGCCAGTGACGGTACTGACACCCGGGGCCCTTTGATGTCTGAATGTCACGCCCTCTCGACTACAACGGGATAGCGTCATTTCCGTTGGCGAGCTCTTGGACCATCCAAGATACCGGGCTACAATCAGCCCACCTGACCTCTCAGGAATAAGAGAGGCCTGTTGCCAAGGCCTCGCCTTCACACCAAATAGCCAGACCATTACCGCTCCGAGCTCATCAGTGCCCCGAACAGCTGGACTTCTTCTCTTTCATCCGTCCCACCTCCTCCCCGCAGCCACAGTGCCGTTGCCCACGAGGCCGTGATTCGCATACCAGCACCCACAGTCACCGGCTCCTGCTGCCTCCGCGAACGAGTCGCCCACCTCCGCCCCGTCCCCGTCCCTGCAGTCCGGCACCCCCGGCCCCGCCGCCGCGACCTGCCTGATCTCAGCGGCGTACGGCCACGGCTGGAACGTCGCCGACGCGTTGACCGGGTCGGGCACCGCGGCGACGCCGGGCGGGTAGGACGCGCGCGCCCGCGTCCACAGCGTGGCGCTCAGCACCGTCGAGTTGAACCAGCACGTCGCGGCTCGGTCCCCCGCGCCGGGCAGCGACCCGGCGGGGACGACGGCCTTGGCGGCCGGGACGCTGAAGACGAGGCGCTCGGTGGCCTGGTTGCCGTCGAGCAGGGTGAGCGAGACGTTGCTGAAGGAGGGGGCGAAGGGGTTGGCGGAGGAGGAGATGGTGTAGGCGTAGCTGCTGACGGCCGTGATGACCCAGTGGAAGGTGGCGGCGGAGGCGTTGGGGGAGAGCGGGGTGTACGTGGCGTAGGGGTAGCACCGGAAGGTGGAGGCTTCGGAGGTGCAGGCCGTGCTGGTGTTGACGAGGGCGGTGGTGAAGGCGTAGGAGCCTGCGGGGAAGAGGGAGTTCGCCGTCACGGTGCTGGCGGACTGCGACTGGGATTTGTGTCTGCGGGTCTCGTTAGCATACGTGCCCTCACCTGCTAG
Organism: Pleurostoma richardsiae; assembly: GCA_030052745.1. Classification (NCBI taxonomy): domain Eukaryota; kingdom Fungi; phylum Ascomycota; class Sordariomycetes; order Calosphaeriales; family Pleurostomataceae; genus Pleurostoma; species Pleurostoma richardsiae. The sequence continues at coordinate 40,871 of JANBVO010000062.1, forward strand.
ATGCATGCCTCCCAGTCATAACGTCGGGAGAGACACGGCTTACTTCTTGCGGAGTCCAATCGTCAATCCCACCGAGAGCCCTACCGCCAGGGCAACCACGACGAGCACCGTCACGACCAGCCGGTACCAGCCTCCCCTGCGGGCGACCCACTCCTGGTCCCGAAAGCCCTCCCGCTGTGGCCCCGGATCCCGATCCGGCACGTTGCTCACACTTTTCTCCGTCGTGGACAGGGTTCCAGACGATGGATGTCTCGCGTGGCCACCACCGATGCTACCAGCGAGAGCTGGCGCGGAGCGCCGCTTCGACCGGGCCGGAAGATGAGGTGGGGCCGTCTCATCCTCCACGATCACCGGCATCGGCGCGATGCTGGGCAGCGACATCCTGCTGCTCCCGGGCGCCATCTTGGCGAGGCCCCTTTTCTTCGTCCCCGTGCCTCCGCTTCGCCGAAGGGTCCCCGCGGGACCGGTATGCTAAGGGGGTGTGAAGGGTGGTCCCCCGCCAGAAGTCGAACGAGTCGAAGGTCTCACGACGATCCCATCTTCCTCAGAGGCAGGGCCCTGATAAATAAGGAGGAGCCAGACAGGCAAGCGGAGCCTCTCCCAGGGCCCACTGCTAGTATAGAAACGCCGAGCTCCGCCTAGGCGGCAGATGACTCCGGATATCAGTCCAGTCAAGGTGAGCGTCCACGACGGACTAGACCGGCCGTTCTGCTCGCCGCCGTTCCCACTCTGTGCTAGCGGAGTTTCTCTTTGTTCACCCAGGGCTAGATAACGTAGGTCGGAGGTAGAACGTGTTGAAGCAGACTCTCAGCCGCAGCTTGCTTCCTTGCTTTTTTCGGCAGCTTCCCCGGAAGGGTGATTGAGATCTTCGCCGGATGGGTTCAAGCCGAGTGGCTAGCCACCTCTTGCGTCACTGTAGAAGAGCCAAGCAGCTAAGCAGCTGTGCAGCGGTGATCCCGCCGAGAGTCTAGAACGAGGAGGGACTGGGCAGCGGGAGAAAAGAGAGAGGACAACGAAGAAAGGTGGCCAAGAAAGACGGTCGGCTCGCAATGAAGGCCGCCGCCAGGGATGTTTTCCCACGACCAGGCAAGAGAGAAACTCAAACGAGAGCATTTCGGATCCCACGCCTCACTGGAGACGAGGGACTCGCCTACCTATTCAAAAATGCAAACACCACCGACGTTACAATCGGGGTTGAACGCCAAATTAGAAGACCTGATAGTGTGCCTCCTTGGGATGTTGATGAAGAGGTGGGAGATGGGAATTGGCCAATCTTCGATGTTGCAAATAGCGCTCCCCCTGTACGTGCGCGCGAGCTAGGCTCAACGCGGCGGTGGATTGCGCCGGGAAAGGAAACTCATCTGTAGCAACTATCGATTCTCCGGGGAGGCCTGGGCGCGCCTAGCCGAGCCGATCCCCGAACTCAGACGCCTCCGAGCTGATTGATCGGGAGACGATTTTCTCGGCGGACCGACCCCTGACTGAGGCTGCAGCTGCGGGAGCAGTATGCTTGCGGTCGAAGGGGTGCATCACCTCGCAAGAAGTCACAGTAAGTGTCATCCAGTTTTATCGGGGTGGGAGGCTATTGTTACAGACATGTTACAGACTGTAGTAGAGAGCATATGAGGAAGCTCAGAGGTGCAAGTCGTGCACACATCTGCTACGACTGCAACGCTTCCATGTATCCATCAGACAAGTCTACTGAGCTTCAACAGCAGGTTGCTCGCCCTCGCGAGCCCCCTCCTTCTCCTCATAAGCCGGCGGGCTGAGCTGGTCGCCCCCTTCGACCCATACCTTGGCCAGCTCGTCCTCGATCTCGTCGCGCCGCGCCTTCCACTCCTCAACCTTAGCCAGCCGCTCCCGCAGCTCCTGCAGCTCCCGCTCGACGTGCATCTTCTCGCGCTCCGTGCCGATGCGCTCGAACGTCCACTCGTCGCCCTGCTCGCCCATGCCGAGCACCAAGTTGAAGGTGTGGTACTTCTTCAGCGAGGCGCGCGTCGAGATGGTAATCAGAGCTTGTCTCCGTTAGTGAGAGGCCCGATAAGAAAAAAGAAAGGTGCGAAACTTACTGATCCCCTTCTCCTTGCACGTCTCGTACAGCAGGCCCTCCACATCGCTCGACACGGCGCTCGTGCCCTCGTCGATGAACGCGTACTCGGGCTCGTGGTAGAGCAGCCGCGCGATGGCCATGCGCTGCTTCTCGCCGCCCGACAGCACGTCCTTCCACTCCTTGCGCGTGTCCCAGCCGCCCTCGCGGTCGGGCAGGTAGCCCAGGCGCGCCTGGTCGAGCACCTTCTTGAGGTCGTACTCGCTGCGCCGCTTCTCGTGCATGTCGCGCTCGCCGTCCGGGTAGATGACCTGGTCGCGAAGCGTGCCCACGCTGAGGTACGGCCGCTGCGGCAGGAACATGATGCCGTCCTCGCCCGTCGGCTTGGGCCGGCTGGCGAGGCCGCGGTAGACGGGCCAGAGGCCCGCGAGGATGCGCGCGATAGCGCTCTTGCCGACGCCGTTGGGGCCGGAGATCTGGATGAATGACTTAGCATGACTTCTGTCAAAAGAGACGGGGGCAGTGGGCTTACCAGGAGGTGCTCTCCCCGTCGGACGATGAGCGACAGAGATTCAATCAGCTCCTCGCCGCCCTGCGGCCACAGGGCGGGAGCAACAACTGGCACGTTCTCGAAGCGGACTCCATCGAAACCCTTTTGCATGGTCCCCTGCACATCCGAGAGCGAGTATAGCTCGTTCTGCCGACCCCGGGCATAGTAGGCATTAGCGTGGACCCGATGGAGAGTCGAGATAAGCTGGTAGACGCGGCTCGTGTAGCCCGCCAGCTCAGACAGATCCTTAATGGAGTACATCATCCGACCGCCCGCGTCCGCCAGGGACAGCATCAGCCGCTTGTTGGTGATGAAGTCCTTCATGCGGCTGCGCTCCCTGCTGCCCTTCTCCGCGGTCTCGGCCAGCTCGGTGACGCCGCCGAGGCCTCCCCAGGCGGGCAGGAACACGGGCAGGGAGCTGAGCAGGTAGCCGTAAGCGCTCCAGCTGTACTTGAGGATGAAGTCTTCGAGGATGTTGTAGCGGATCTTGAGCATGTAGATGCCCTCCATCCAGCTCTTCAGCGAGCGGAACTCGCGGTTCAAGAACTGCTTCTCCATCTCGGCGCCGCCATAGAAGGCGATCTCCTCCGCGTTGGCGATTAGCCGCGCGTGCAGGCTGCGGAAGTCGCCCTCCTTGCGGCCCTCGACAGCCTTCAGCTTGCCGAAGGGTGGTGACAGCCGCCGGAGGATGCTGGCCGTCAGGAAGTAGTTGCTTAAAAGGCCGGTCAGTGCCAGGGGCCCGAGAGAGCGGTAGAGCTGGTAGTTGAAGACGCATAGGTCAACCAAGGGCTTGCCCAGGGAGGAGTAGAGATTCGCTGCTGAAGCGCAGAAGAGTGTGAGGTCTTGTGTGATGAACTGATCGGCGCCTTGTCCGACCCCGCCATCTAGATTGTGCAGTTTGTAGTAGTTGAGGTTGTCGTTTAGGTAAAGATCGTGAATGTACCGCGTTAGCCGGGTCCGGAAGGCTATTGACACCTTGGACTCCAGGAATTTGATCATGGCGTTGGTGTACGATGCGACACCGCCAATGCCGCACCACTTCACGATGCCCCAGAGGAATCGCTTGCCGTGGCCTGCCACGAGGTCGCGAACGATCTCGCCGTCGAGTCGCGCAACGACCAAGGAGAGGTAGGTACGGAGCATGAGGAATGCGCCGTGACTGACGAGTAGACCAGCCTCCTTGCTGGTCCATCGGGGGATCATGATGCTCATCAGGCTGAGAAACTGGTGGAGGAAGGCGAGATTGAGCCCCGGCTTCGTCTGCGCAGAGGGCACATTGCCCTGGCCATCCGCTAAGCCAGAGACCCTCGGAGGGTTGAGAAACAACCGGCGATGCGCCTCAAACGTGAGCGGCTTCGTCGCATGGATGACGACCTTGGACGTCCCATCCTTGTAGGGCACGTAGATGGTCCGGGAACCGTCCTTATTGTGCAGCCACGAGTTGGTCCGCACAAGCTTCAGGCCCTGCTCCTTCTCGAGGCGTCGCGACTTCCACCAACGCCGAGCTCCCTTCGCGCTGAGTATGATAGAGGCAAGCAGCGTAAGCGTCGCGAGGATTCGTGTCGTCCGGGACGTGCCGCGCAGGCGGCTCTGGATGCGGTTCGTGTACCGGTCGATGAAAGCTAGAATAGCCTCCTCGGCCGCGGAGTGCCGCAATGTAGATTGTGCGGCCATCGTGATGTATGTCGCCTCAGGCGGATAGCAGCGATGCCGATTGTCATAGGCCTACCGGTGTGCGCGGCGCGACTGGCATGCCATCGGGTCGGAGAGGATCAAGGGAGAGAGGAAGCTATGGACACAACGACATGGAGCTCATGCAAGGCGAGGACCCAGGGAGCCGATCTAAAACACTCAGACAGTAAGAGGCTATAAGTGACAACTGATGAGAAGCGTTGGTGATATGTGAGGAGGTAAGAGATCGAAAAGGGAATGTTGATCTTGGTAGTGAAAGCCAGTTTACCCCAGATGCCCGTGTGTGGGACAGTTTCCCCAACTTTGGAGGCGCACCTCCGTAACATGTGAACGGCCTTCCGAGGCTCCCTGGCGGGAACTTGCAGCATTAGCCACACCCGGAACGTCATTACTCTGGGGTGGGTGTTGCGGGGAGGCTGTCACATGGCCACAAAGCCACACCCGCTCCGGAGGGGGGGGGGGGTGTTCCTGGTTCCGTCGTGTTTGTCTTCGTCTTTATCATTACCTTTATCGTCTTTTATCTTCATTCACTCATCCCTTGCAGGATTCGGCTGTCTCACCACCTGCCCGGGACATCTCCAGCAAGGCCTTGTAGCGCCGGTGGTGTTGACCCGGCTGCAGGAGAACGGAGGCTAAAGGAAGACTTAACAACCGTAAAGGTACGGAGTACCTCACCTCAGGTACCTTGCCTTAACAGACGCAGCGCCGACGCACACTCAGCGAGTGCATGCATATTGGCGCCCACTCAGAAGGCCGCGCCAGGGGACCCCCGAGATGCTTCCCCGGTTCTGCGATACATTATTACGGATACAGCGCGTGCAGGAGAGCTTACTGGCACCCCTTTTTCGCCCGCTTGTTGCATCCGAACAAGGCACTGAAATAGGCGCTGCCAGAGGTTCTAGGCTTGCATTGCTTTGAAAGCCCAAGAAGCTCGGGTGCTGGTGCTGAAACACGGGGTACGGAATCTCTGATCTTGCAAGCGCATGGCTGTCCGGGAGTTCCATTTTAGCAGTCGAGAATCCAGCGTGGAGAGGCCAGAGGGCCGGTGAGTGGCCAAGAATGCGTTGCGCCGGGTTGCCTCTGCCTCTTGTCGTCACTTGCAACGGGCGGTAACACCACCAATCAGGGGCGGTTGGACACCAGCTCCAAACTGCACCGTACGAGGTGCGTAAGCTGTTCTACAGGTGTACAACTTGCCCGCGACGGTCCGCACCCTGCAGAAGTACAGGCACAATCCAGAGGTAATGCAGGCTGGACGCCACGAATGGGGTGACCCTCGGGCAGTCGGGCGACTAGGTCCTCATGCAATCGGGGACGGAGAGGAGACGACAAGCGGCGGACAGTCCACCGCGGGGGCAAAGCCGTGCTACCCGCCGACCTAGATGCAGTGATGCGGTCATGCAGTAGATGCGGTCAAGTTATGCTCAGTCCCCTGTAGTTAACAGGCGATGGCTGCTAGACTGGCTTCCCTCTGTCCAAGAGTAAACTTTGGGACTTTTGCTACTGTTCGCCTTGGTCTTATACCTGAATATATGAAGTGATCCATCGGAACGAGTGCTGCGGATATGCCGAGTTCTCCATTCTTCTCTTTCCTGACCAGCCACTGTAAGGCAGGTTAAGGTATGTAGGTGAGGTAGTGGCCGGTGGAGCGTGCAACGGTGGCAAGCGGCGCGACGTTGGAGGAAAGCCGGACGGAAGCATTGCACGCACAGTACGGAAGCATGCCGTGAGGGGGTCTGATGATGCCGCTGTACCCCCCTTGGAGACCAGACGACAAGAGGTTGCAATGATAGAGAGCATGAACGACCCTCTTAGCTCGCTCTGCTATCACATCTGCGAGATCAAGTCGCATTGTCGAGACTGACAACTGGGGTAGGGCCGCCATAAGAGAGACGGGATAAGGCCTGAGCTTTCGCATGCTGCTGGTCGCGCCCAGCGGATGGACGAGCTGGTACTGTGCTCTAGGAGCCGAGTACATATTACGGGGGTGGAAACTGTGCTGCGATGCCCGACCTTAACAGGACGGGCGGCGGGCATAAAAGGGCTATGCCATATGTGGTTAGTCCCACCCCAATTTCAGCGAGGTACAGTTACAAGCCAGTCCACAGCTCGCTGATACAATCTGTTAGTGACACAAGTCCACTGGGCCCAAGATGCGCTCCGATTGCCCAATTGCTCTCTTATGTTCCGCCTCTATTTGCCCGCGCCCGCTCCACACCCGTCCAGCCCGGGCGGTTGTGCACTATCAGATGGCATCTGCGGTGGGACATTTGCTCATTGCACTTCCATTAGCCTTGGCTGGCTAATCTTCCGGGAAGCCCACACCCAATCCAGCGAGCCCACCCACCCTTTTCACCAACCCCCAGTCTCGCCCACTGTGCGCCCGCTGTGCTGCTACCGGCTGCTGGTCCTGGTCCCGGTCTTGGTGCTGCTTGTGCTGCTGCTGGCTGCGGTGCTCCTGGCGCTGCTGCTGCTGCTGCTGCCGCTGCTGGTCGCCCGTCCATCCTAACGAACGGGAACCCCCATCACCTTTAAAGTCAATCATCTCGCTTGCGCCTCCAGTCTTGTTCAGCCTCCGATACGTCCTCTTCCCCATCTTTTCTCCTCCTGCACACCTCTTGTCGATGCTGCAGATTCCTCCTCGCGACCTCCTCCCGCTTCCGTCTCTCCGATTTCCTCCTTGGCGGACGACTGCGAGTTTCGCGAGCCTCTTCCTGACCGCCCCAGCCTGGCTTCATTTCCCGCAGTAATTTCCCCATCCGGCCTACGCTCTCGACCGGGGTCTCGCCCATTTGAAATTGCGACCTCACCTATTTTCTGGCAACGACGCGTTGGACGACCGACGAGGCTCCTTTGCCTGCTGCACCACACGGCGGACGCTACGGACGTTACGTGATTGCGTCCTGCGAGGCCATACACCGCCCGCCGAGGTATTGGGCAGCTTGAAGAGGCTGGCTTGGACAGGCGGACAAGAAGTGGGTAGCTCCCAGCACCTACACATCACCCGCGCGACTTGGGGCTCGGGACTATCGCATAACGGGCGAAGGGGACTCTAGGTGCGACTTCCGTTTGTTGCCCAGGGCTTGCATCACTGCGCGCCAGTCGCGCATTGTCGCTCGACCTGTCTCGCAAATGTCGGCGGGAAAGGCACTTTCTGGACCGCTCCGATCCCGTTCTTCGCCCTCCTGATCACATTTGCCCACAATTTGGCTGGATTTGCTAACGCGTAAGCTTCGCCGAATATAGCACGATGTCGGTGATATCCCAACAGCCGCAACCTAACGGGGAGATGTCGAGGGGCATCGACACCCATGGGAAACCTCAGACAGCACAGGAAGACTCGAAAGAGAACGAGCTGCTCTCACCAGAAGACGGAACTACGACGAAGAAGGGTCGGTCGCTTCTGCATGTGCCATCAAGATCATCATCACAGAAGCACCAGCCGTCGCCGACGTCGACGGGTTTGAGTGGAGCGACGGCCAGCGACTCCAGGGACAGCACAGACGGCAACTCAAAGGAATCTAAGGGAAGCATTCTTGGTGGCCACAGAAATGGGAGTGCTGCGAGCAACCATTCAGCAGTTGATACAGAACCGACCAATACGCCTGTCAACTCTCAGCCGAGCTCTCCCGCCGGTCCGCCAGCACAAAAGAAGAAGAAGGCCGCAGGCTTGCTTGCTCTGTTCTGCTGTGGTGTCCCTGATCATGCGAATCACCTAGAGCCTGGCGAGGACGAGATTCCTAGCCATAAGGTGGAGAAGGTTCCTGCGCGGCCTGCAACCGCGAGCAGGAGAACGGTGACCCCATCTGAACAGGCCAGTGCAAGCAAGACACAGCTCAACGAGAAGGAAGCACTGCCACAGGCTCAGAGCTCATCGGAGTCTGCAAAGCCGAAAAGGGTCTCTGCAGCTACGACGCAAGACCAGTCGACTGTTGGCGGCGACAGAGAGGCGGATTCGAAGCCGCCAACAGTAGGTGGTGGCGCAGCACCTATCGTCACAGTGGAACCGCCGCAAGCCGCGGCAGCACAGTCTGGCGACCCGACACAAGATAGTTCCGCAATACTCGATGACGAGGATGTGGATATGCAGGATGCTGCAGAAGCTGTTGATCAGGAATCGAAGCAACCTGTTGCGGCTCCGGACGACGAATATCAGAAGCTACCTCCTCCGCCGCCAGGCCCTATCCCTCCCGTTCCAAGCCCGCCCAGCAGTCAGCTAGCCGAAGGTGGCGCAGTTGTCCCTGCGGTTCCCGAACAGTCGCAGCAGAAGTTTCTTCTTCCGCCAATAGCACCGAACATGAAGGGAAAGAAATGCCTTGTTCTTGATCTGGATGAAACTCTGGTGCACAGCTCCTTCAAGGTATGTATTGCCATTCTTTTCGGACCTCTGGTGGTGACTAAATGGGCTGGCCAGATCCTCCATCAAGCCGACTTCACGATACCAGTCGAGATCGAGGGTAACTACCACAATGTGTACGTTATCAAGAGGCCAGGTGTCGATCAGTTCATGAAGAGAGTCGGGGAACTCTATGAAGTTGTTGTCTTCACCGCATCAGTTTCCAAGGTATGCTTGTCCTGTCTCCGTCCTCAGCGTCTCGAGCTTGGCTGACCGAAGCAGTACGGCGATCCTCTGCTTGATCAGCTAGATATCCACAAGGTCGTGCACCATAGGCTGTTCCGAGAGAGCTGCTACAACCATCAAGGCAACTACGTCAAGGATCTGTCCCAGGTCGGGAGAGACCTAAAAGACACCATCATCATCGACAACTCCCCAACATCCTACATCTTCCACCCGCAGCATGCAGTCCCGATCAGCAGTTGGTTCTCTGATGCGCACGACAACGAGTTGTTAGATCTCATTCCCGTTCTCGAGGACCTGGCCGGCCCGAATGTGCAGGATGTCAGCCTCGTTCTAGACGTCACTCTCTGAGAGAACCCCTTTTTTTCTTGTTTATACCGGACGATTCAGACCGCATCGGCCTCCTCTCCGACATCAAACTCTTCGAACTTGCCTATCATAGCGGACGGCGTTTGGACTATACTTCAGGTTGTCGGCAGATGTGCTCTACTACTGTTTATGTTTAATACGCTATACATAGTGAGGCGGATGCAGAGACGACCTTCCAAGCCGCGGGCAGTTATGTGGGAGATCGGTGATGATTTTGAGCGAGATACCCAACCTGGTTCCGAGGGAATGGAAAAGAAGAAAAGGGCTCTGCGTCCCCAGTCCTAAAACAGGGAGGGCGGTATCGCCCGATGCTGAGGGCCGAAGGCCATGCACGGAGAACGAGGAAGCCACCGGAATACGTGCCAGCCACTGCCAGCTCAAGGGAGTGAGGCGACCGAACCAGAACACCGGGATCTGCTCGCGAACGACAGAACATCTGGAAACCACTGTCAGCCCTAACGACAACAGGGTGTGCGCGAGAGCACGGAAGGCGGACGAACTCCACATTCTGTTGTTCTATCTTAGTGTTTCATATGTCCATTATTCCAACCCTTTTTCTTTTCTTGTCATAAACACATACACACAGGGTCTGCGAGCAGGCCGGATATTATGAGCGTTGCGAAAACAAATCCCCATCAGCCACTTTCCGGACGGGGAGAACATGTGGGAGCATCAGTGCGTTCTTGCCCTTTTTTGACAGTTCTGCGAGGGAGCGAGCGCGCTTGAGGAATGCTTCTTCCGCCGGGCTTCTCTGTAAGACGGCAAGAATCGAGGCAAGCGGACAGATGATGTATCGGGCTCTGAAGGGAAAAGAACGGGCTGTGATTCCCGGGTTTACATAGTTGTCCTAAAATCCAAATACAGAAAAACGATCTTCGCCAGCTTCTTCTTGGACTGGGCAGATGAGAATCTGTAGCTGTTAATCGTGTGGAAGAAAGCTCCCGTTTGAACTTGGCGAGCATGTCTGTCTAAAAAGGTTGCGAGCTGTTGCTATTTGACGCAACAATATGCACGGTGGAGATGTAATTACGTGTACCGTACATCTTGCGATGCACATACGCATCAAAGATACAGTCTTGTCATCTGAAAATTCTTTCTAAATATTCAGGTAGGCTTTAGCTATCATGGGAACTGGAGCTACTATACTGGACCTGGAGTTTGATACCTACAGGGAGCTTGCTATTACTCTAGTAGAGACTGGAGGTGAGGTGGGGTGGGCAATAGAGTCCCGGCGCCCGGCGAAACAAATATGCGCAGCCAATTTCAGGCGATTTCCAAATCGTGGCCTCAATTGAATGGCACAAGTTTAGGGGACCCGTTTCCAATTGCTGCTCAAGCTCACTCCACACCTGACGACTCTAAGTGCCTCCTCATCGCACTTCAACTTACCTCACGTATCTGTCTTCTTCTCCGCTTCTCATTTCTGTTTCATTCTGCCACTTCTAATCAAACACATTCATCAAAATGGTACGGTCTTCCATGCCAATTGCCAGTATCGCGATCCTGCGAAGCTGTCTCTTCGTCCCTTAAGCCCTCGAACACTCCAGCTCCAGCTCTCTCTGGCTTGTGTCTAGCCAGCGAACTGCCCGTATCGTTGCTAACATCTCCCGCTCGCAGTCTTCTCCGCGGCCCGCCTCCCCCGTCAACTCCCCGCCCGCCTCGGGCGTCAGCACCGGCCGACCGTCCTCACCTCCTCCCCCCGGAGGTGCCCGCACCGCCATCCGCCGCCGCGCTGCCGCCGACCAGAAGGAGAAGATCGCCAATGCGCGGCCGAGCAGCACGAGAGCCGCCGGTGCGGGTGGCAGCAGCAGCACCATGCTGAGTACGTCACCCCTTATCGCGTCGTCAAGGTGATCTCGAGCACGAGATCAGGAAAGGAAGACGACAATGGAGGGATTGGCTTGCTAATTATGGGTGATCTACTTGGAACAGGGCTTTACACGGATGAGTCGCCTGGCCTGAAGGTCGACCCGGTTGTTGTCCTGGTACTATCGCTTGTGTTCATCTTCAGCGTTGTGGCGCTACACAGTAAGTCGCCTCAGGAAGGATGGTTGGTCAGGCTGGGCACTAATGCATCACAGTCATCGCAAAGATCACACGGAAGTTCTCGAGCTAAGAGGAAGGCGAAGGGCGAGTGCAAACAAAAGACGACGTTGTGATAACCAGGGAGGAATCAGGAGGTGAAGACGTTGTGTCGAAGGGCTATCAGCCACAACTATTACTCTGCAGCAGTGATACGTGGACGATACTCTACTTATTGAAGGGAAGGTGCATGTCGCACTCCCTTGGGCGTGATATCTGGAAAAGACCAAGACGGTGGTTCGCCAGAGTTTTTGAGGGAGCGCCTTGACAATGCTTGTACTATTAGGGTGGTCTAGGAAAAGCAAATGCTAGGCTATTCGTTGCTTCGAATCCTGTTGACGTTCGATGCGATGGGAGGCTGCAAGTACATTGACGTGGACGGGAGGCGCAGTCAGATGTATGACCTGAACCGGCACGGCTCTGTAGAACAGTCAGCCTGTCCGGATGGCGAGACCGGTGAATATACGGAGAGCAGTGACAAGAGAGACACGGCATTCTTCCGGCGCTCACAGAGGTCGCCCGGACTTTTTCCAAGCGCAGGTCCGTGTCCGTTCGCCGTCTGCAAGGCCGCACGTACGGGATTGTAGGATTATACGCGTACTGCATGCCGCTGCATTTGCTAGTCTGAGATCATCCCCTGCGCCAAGCGAATCGTTGGGAGGGCCTGGACCGGCTCCGCCACACCATCGTCATAGGCAGCTCCCGTCGGACTTGGGAGAACAAGTCAACAACAGTACAGAACCTCCTTGGCAGAGCTCAGGGGAGAGTGTTTACGACTCTGCAATATTGAAAATCCTACAAGCAGAGCATAAGGACCGCGTCGACATATTTAGCTCCACAACGTCCATCCAGGTGGAGACTCTGCGTTGCCAGCTCTTCGCGATTATTGTGCTCCGAGCTACTTATTGGGAGCACTGCTCTTCGGCTCCGAAGACGATCATCGTGCCCCTCCCAAGACCCCCATTACGCATTTGTTGGCGCCCCGACGTCCTAAACGACCGCTCTGTACCTTCAAGGCCGAGCTTGAGGACAATCACCGACTGACACATTTACAGATGCGGACTTAGCATCGCCTTGCATTAAACGCCGTATTAGCATGTGTCATCCCGTTGCAGCTTGAGCTCCGCACGCATCGTTCAGTCTTTCGCGCTCATTGCTCCTCGTGACGGCAACTCACCCACGGGCTCACTCAGCCAGCTATTGCCGGCAAAGATATATCTTTCCGAGGCCTCTGACAAGTTTCTTGGAAACTTATCGCGCTCAGCATCGAGAAAGTTGTTCATCATGTCGAAAGACCCTGGTAGCTTGAAAAGAGAGCTCTCTCTCCATCATCCAGTTGCACATGGAGGAGATGACCACGATGCGCTGATTTCCGACGGCTTTGGGACGCCGGCCGACCTTGGAGCCGGCACAGAACTGCCGCCGGCCTACGGTGATGCGTTGGACCAGGTGCAGCTTTCCCAGGCTGGCTTCGAAGCTGGCGCTGCGGTGACGAGTAAGTAGCTCCACGGATCTGACGATGGACGGCCGCTGAGACTTACTTTTGGCTAGACGATGGCAGAATCAATATCAACATCAACCAGACTAACCACAGGCTCGTCGACCTACTGGCTCCTACCCTGCGGAGTCAGGTTCTGCCCAGAGATAAGCAGGCCTCGGAGCAGGCTCTACCGCCAGCATACATCCCATCGAGCCTCGCCGGCCATGACGGCGTCCCTCCTCCCCGATTGAACGTCGTCATCCAGATCGTGGGCTCACGGGGAGATGTGCAGCCATTCGTGGCCCTCGGAAAGGTCCTGAAGGAGACTTACGGTCACAGAGTGCGCCTGGCAACCCACCCGACGTTCCAGAAGTTCGTTGAGGAAAATGGCCTCGAGTTCTTCAGTATTGGCGGCGATCCCGCCGAGCTAATGGCGTTTATGGTCAAGAACCCCGGCCTGATGCCTGGCATGGACGCCCTCAAGAGCGGCGAGATTGCCAAACGCCGGCGGGGGATCGAGGAGATTGTGCAAGGGTGTTGGAGGTCATGTATCGAGCCTGGCAACGGCCTCGGAGCACCTCCCGCGCCGCACAATCCCGATGACCCTTTTGATGATGGCCGACCAGAGACGCAGCCCTTCGTGGCGGACGCCATCATCGCCAACCCGCCGAGTTTCGCCCACATCCACATCGCGGAGAAGATGGGAATACCGCTGCACATGATGTTCACGATGCCATGGTCGCCCACGAGGGCTTTCCCGCACCCGCTCGCCAACATCCAGTCGTCCAACACGGACGTTGTCATGACCAACTATGTGTCCTACGCTCTGGTTGAGATGATGACATGGCAGGGCCTCAGAGATGTTATCAACCGGTTCAGGACGAAGATCCTCGAGCTCGAGCCACTCTCGCTCTTGTCCGCTCCGGGCCTGCTCGCGAGATTGCATATCCCAACTACATACTGCTGGTCACCGGCTCTCATTCCAAAGCCGAACGACTGGGGCCCGGAAATCACGATATCGGGCTTCTTCTTCCTGAATCTGGCTTCTTCTTACACCCCGGATCCTGAGCTCGCAGCCTTCCTTGACGCCGGTCCGCCGCCGGTCTATATCGGCTTCGGATCCATTGTCGTCGACGACCCTGATCGCCTGACTCGAATGATCTTCGATGCCGTTTCTATGACCGGCGTCCGTGCGCTTGTGTCGAAAGGATGGGGCGGAATAGGAGCGGATGCCGTTGGTATCCCAGATGGCGTCTTCATGCTCGGAAACGTCCCTCACGACTGGCTATTTCAGCGCGTATCCTGCGTGGTGCATCACGGAGGCGCTGGAACTACCGCGGCAGGAATCCAGACTGGAAAGCCAACAGTCGTCGTCCCTTTCTTCGGGGATCAGCCCTTCTGGGGGTCGATGATCGCCAGGGCTGGGGCTGGCCCGGAACCGATACCCTACAACAAGTTGACTGCAGAGAGCCTCGGCGCCGCGATACAGGAAGCACTACGGTCAGAGACTCTGCAAAGAGCTAGGGAGCTCGGCGAGAAGATCAGGGAAGAGAAGGGAACAGAGGTTGGAGGGAGAAGCTTCCATCAGTTCCTCGAAGTCGATAAGCTCAGATGCTCACTCGCACCTAGCAGAGTAGCTGTCTGGCGAGTGAGAAGGACGCAGGTCAGGCTGAGCGCTCTAGCTGCGTCTGTTCTGGTCAAGGAGGGTGTTATCAAATACCAAGATCTGAAACCGTGCGTATGGCCGCCCTAGTCTCTCCATCTGCCGCTAACACTTCACAGGTACCGGCCTCACGAGTACATGACCGAGGATCAGCCGTATGATCCCATTTCTGCTGTCACTGTCTCTCTCATCGGGGACATCACCAACATAGGAATGGCAGTGGCTGACTTTCCCCGCGATCTGTTCAAGGGCAAGAAGAAGGACGAGAGCATCCCAGGCACACCAGCTCCGGAAGCCCAATCCGTTGTGGATACGGCTTCAACAACTACGTCCGACGCGATACCGCCCCAGAGCCCGCAGCCAGTGTTGTCCGATACAGCAAGCTTTTCCTCCCTCCAGCCCCCTTCTGTCACTGTGAGCGCACCCGGCCCCTCTGCACAATCCAGCGTCCAGGGTGGCGAGCAATCGACCCAGATCACGTCCCCGGAGCGCACCCTTTCCCCTTCTCGAGGCAGCCGGAGCCGCTCGAACTCCAGCCGCAGCAGATTCCGAGACGGAGATGCCGGCGAGGGCAGCGCCACGCTGGACACCGCCATCAACGCCGGCATCGGCGTCTCTCGCATCGTCGGGACCGGCATGAAGAGCCCCGTCAACTTCTGCCTCGGCCTCGCCCGCGGCTTCCGCAACGCGCCAAAGCTGTACAACGACGAGACCCTCCGGCCGCAGGAGAAGGTCACGGGGTTTACGAGCGGCCTCCGGGTCGCGGGCAAGGAGTTCGGCTACGGCCTGTTCGACGGCATCTCCGGGCTCGTCACGCAGCCGCTGTGGGGCGCCGAGAAGGAGGGCGGCGTCGGCCTGCTCAAGGGCGTAGGCAAGGGCATCGGCGGGCTGGTGCTCAAGCCGGCCGCCGCGGTGTGGAGCCTGCCCGCCTACACCATGCAGGGCGTGCACATGTCGGTGCGGCAGCTCTACCACAAGAGCCTGCTCAACTACGTGGCGGCGTCGGGCGCCGCGCGCCAGGAGGAGCTGGTGGTCGCGTCGCGCATGCGCCAGGGCGAGCTGGACCTCGCGGCGTCGGGCGCCGAGGAGAGGCGGGACGTCCTGGTCAGGTGGCGAGCCAAGGAGGCTGACCTGAAGGACTTCCTCAGCATGAAGCTGAAGGAGGCCAAGCAGGCGGAGCAAGCCGCCGCTGCGGGCTCCGCCACCAGCGCGGGTGCGGGAGAGCCGAAGACCGGGTGGTTCCAGACGCGCAATATGTCCTTCGACGAGCGGAAGAGGTTGCAGGCGCAGAAGGCGGAGTGGGCCAGGCAGCAGCAACAGCAGCAGACGGGCGCCGCGACGCCGTCGGCCGAGGACGAGGAGCTGGAGCGCGCGATCCGCGAGTCGGTCAGGCAGACGAGCCGCGGCGACGGGGAGGAGGACGCGCGCGTCGAGGCGCAGATCCGCGCCAGCGTCAGGGAGATGCGGCGCATCTCGGCTGGCGTTCAGGACTGGAAGGGGGCCCAGAAGCAGCAGCAGAGGCCGTTGGCCGCCCTGGACGAGAAGGCCGCGCAGGTGGTTGGCGACGACATCACCGACGAGGAGTACCAGGCCCTGGTCGAGGAAGCGGTCAAACAGAGCCTCCTGGCCGCTGCTGCTCAGGTACAAAGCAGCTCTTCTGGCACACCCCGCGGAAGGGATGATGATGACGAGGAGCTGAAGAGGGCCATCGAGGCGTCGAAGCTGTCTGAAAGCCTGGCGGGAGACAGCGGAGGTGACGTGGCGGACGACGAGGAGCAGCTCCGCAGAGCCATCGAGGCGTCGCGCCTCTCGGAGCAGCAGCAGGGCGGACCGGGCCGCCAGACCGAGGAGGACGAGGCGATGCTGCGGCGCGCGATGGAGGAGTCGGAGCGGGCGCACCAGGAGGACCAGGCGCGCAGGGCGGGGGCCAGGACGGAGGAGGAGATCGTGCTGGAGTACGTCAAGAAGCAGAGCCTCGCGGAGGAGGAGTACCGCCGGCGTGCCAGGGAGAAGGGCAAGGCGCCTGTTGCGGGTGGGGCGGGCGAGGAGGAGGATGAGGACCTGAGAAGGGCTCTGGAGGAGAGCATGAGGAGTGCGGGAGGAGGCGATGGCCACGGGGAGGCCGGGGCCTCGTCGTCTTCGGCGGCTGGTGGAGCGGGGAGTGGTGGGCAGATATACGAGCTGGAGTGAGGGCGAGGTGGAGGTTTTGGTGTGTGATATCCCGGGGCATAGACGAGGAGGGAATGCTGCGATAGTGATACCATGATACACGTGTCTACTTGCCATTTCAATTCATCGGTTCTCATGTCTGTCTGCGTATCTCCTGCCCGTGATTTTTGGCGTTTCGGTAGCAGTGATGGATTTAGTCCCTCTGATGCATACGACCGAAGTTTATATCATGAGTGTACAACAGTATATTTTGCCTTAGCAAGACCTTCTCCACCCCGACGGGAACAGATGAACATCATCAGTCTTAGCGGTATCGTCTCCTTTTTGGTGTCCATCATTCAGGGGTCATCACGGCCCAGTTCCCCTTCTCCCAGGCCACAATGACGGTCTGGTAGGAAATCCTCCATGGATTCTGCCCCTTCGCCTCGAGCTCGGGGAGCCGCACGAGCTCGAAGATCGCTCGTCCCTAAGTGCAGTTAGCAATAGATTCCCCCTTCCAGCTTTCAGAGGGGCGGTGCTCACGCCGTTCTGGATCAGCGGGCCGCCGCGAGCGTCCTTCTTCACCATGTGCCCGTTCCCTTGGGACAGAACCTTGGCCTTGTCCGGGCGGGGAGCCGACCCGGGCTGGGGGAGTTCAATAATCAGGGGTCTGTACGGCTCGTCAGCATTCAGTATCTCTTCCCTTCCATACCATTTTCAACCTTGTTAGCATAGTAGAAAAGTTGTTAAGGAAAGGGGTTGAAGGACACCTACCCGTAGACGTGCTGTGTCGAGTCGAAGCCCTGGATGAGCTTCTGGACGAGGGATGCCCACTCCCTCCCGGTCATGCGGTAGGGCTCCGCGCCGAGGATCTTGCTGTAGTCGATGACGACTTCGGGGGCGTAGACTTCATCGGTGAGACCGTCCTCGGACTTGACATCGTAGTACCAGGGCTGGAAGGTGTTAGACAGATGATGAAGGAGGACACAGCTTGGTTTGGGACATCGACCATTTTTGTCACGGTGTCATGGATGTTTGCCTTGTCAAGGAGGTAGTCGGTCACGGAGTAGGCGGACGCCATTGTATAGGGTGTGTCTGTCGTATTAGCCTATACCTTTGCTACAACGAGTCTGTATGCATGCACCGACGGCCGTTCATCCTCCTTTTTGAAGCGTTACCGGCAGCCATTGCAGCATGATATAAGTGCCTGCCAGACATGAAGCTCATATTCAGGATCATGGTGGTGTCTGCCGGGTCCGAAGAGCTCGCACTCCGGAGATTACGGGAATAGGATGCCATCCATCTTCAGGTCAGCCCCCTCCACACGGCGTTAAAAGTTTCGCGCACCGGCCACCACTGACGGCTTATTACTAGTCACCACGACGGCGCCTTGTAGATGCTCTTAGCCGCGAACGAACGCACTGCGGAAGAGCAAGAAGGGACGGTCGCGTGAAGGAAGGCCTTATGTGCGGCTATGCCCGAATCATGTCGTCTCAACGGCCCTCGCACCTCCGTGTCGGGCGGGGGTTGGCCCGACTGGGGGGAGCTCCTCAGTAAGCACAACCGATCACGAAAGGTCATGATAGCCCGAGCTGACGGACGTCCGCCAAGGCCTGATGGTCAAATACTGTGGCCATCCGGGGGAGCAACATTCGCAATTGTAGTCAGCGTCTGCTCACAGGAGTCTGATCCTTACGCCTTGGACCCCGCATCCGGATCTTCTGGGAATTCATCTCGCGATTGACACTGCCGATCTCCGCCCTCCGGATCCGAGCGAGCCTACCAGAGTATAATACTCGCCAGTCGTCTCCATCTCACAGTAAGACCTACCCGGCTACTCCAGCAAGTCTCCCACCCTGGACGTTGAGCAGCCATGACCTCCCCACATCCCGGAAACGGCACCGTCCTCGTCCTCGGCGGCACCGGTAAGACCGGCAGCCGTATCACCCGCCTTCTCGAGGCCAGCTCCGTTCCGTTCCTCGCCGCCTCGCGCTCCGGCGCCGGCGATAACGGCGTCAAGTTCGACTGGATGGACCGTGCGACGTGGGATCTCCCATTCGGTGCCGCCAGTCCAGATGCCCCCATCACCGCGGTCTGGCTCATTGGCGCGCCGATCCTGGAGATGGCGCCCCTGGCGCGCGACTTCATCGACCTTGCGCGGGAGAAGGGCGTGCGGCGCTTCGTCTTCCTCAGCGCGTCGTCGGTCGAGTGCGGCGGGCCGGTGCACGGCCAGGTCCACCAGTACCTGAAGGAGCTGGGGGACGCGGGGCAGATCGAGTGGGCTGTGATGCGGCCGACGTGGTTCTCAGGTGCGTCTACTCTCTCATTGTTCCGAGTTGCGTCTGCTCTGCAAGTTGCTGATGATTATGGATCGCAGAGAACTTTGCCGAGACACCGGGCCACCTCTATACCATCAAGGCGGAAGGCAAGGTGTACTCCGCGACAGGGGACGGCAAGGTCCCCTTCGTGTCCGCGGAGGACATCGCGGCGTGTGCGGTCAAGGCCCTGACGGACCCTGAGCCACTTAACTCGGACCTTGTTATCCTCGGTCCTGAGCTGCTGTCCTACGCAGATGTGAGTTCCTCCCACTTTGTAGTATAGTCAGCCGGATGTATCATCTCGGAACCATGCTGACGAATGACTGGGCAGGTCGCCGCTATCATTAGCAGCGTCACGGGCAAGAAGGTCGTTCATGAGAACCTCACCCAGGAGCAGCTCGAGCAGCGATTCGCGACTTTCTTGCCGCCGGACTACTCCAAGATGCTGGCGCTGATGGACGTGGCCATCGCCAACGGCTCGGAGGATAGGACCAACGACGCAGTGCTGACATTTACGGGTCAGCAGCCTAAGCCCTTCAGGGAGACGGCTGAGCTGTCCAAGGCTGCGTGGGTTTAAAAGCTGTTGGAGAGAGAATGAACAAGGCGTGGAAGTTCTACGGAGCGAATTCGGTTAGGAGAGCGAATCTGTTCGTCTGGTTTGGTCTAACACACATTGCGAGTCTTGTTCGTTTCGCTTCCGGGATCATAGTCTACTCCCCCATAGGGTTGGAGTGGGAACAGTTCGGAAGAGGGGAACTAAGAGTTCGGAGACTCAAAAGACACTGTCATTTCTTCTGGACGGTAGGATGAATCTTTGTCGAGGCCTTATTTCTGAGAGTAACCACTTCCGGGAGACGAGAAAACAGCCGTCCATAGGTGGTTGGGTCGTCCTGGTAAGAGGCCATATCTAGTTGTAGGAACTGAAATCGAGTCTCGTTAGATCCAGTCTATCAAAGTCTCGGTGATATGGCTCTAGATTGCGTGGATTTGAGGTTATTCATGTGCTACGGAACCTGACTGAAGCGTGTCACCACGGACGCGGTCAGATCACTCATCTACGACCCGGACAGACAGACACGACCAGGACTTCCTTGGATGCTCTCGCCCGAAGTCCGGTCCGAGTCCAGGCTCGGAGCGGGGATCGGCAGGCTTGGCACCGGAGTAGTGGGTTCGGGCGAATAGAGGGGCAAAAGGCCGACGGAGCACGGGCAAGGGGGGCACGTGATCGGGCCAACATCATCCCAGCAGGGGTCACGCGAATGCGAGGCCACACAATGTCACCCCGTACCCTCTGACTCCAGCCGGGGCGGGTGTTTAGGCTTACTTTGACAGCCAGCACGATGACGAAGTGCTCTCGGAGAAGGCTCCTTTCGGTTGATGGACGCCGCGGAATCAATCATTCCACTCTACGACGCTGGTGCACGCACGCATCTCAACCTGCCGCGCACGCAGATCCGAGTACCCAAATCTGGGCACCTCCGGGAGGTGCTTTGTCTGTTTGAGGAGCAGTCTCCGCGGATGCCCGACTCCTTGAGAGTCCTTGGCCCCCGCGGGCGCGCCTGGGCAGCCGCTGTCTAGTGACAGTACTGGCCTACCTCTAAGCCTCTAGAGATTAGGTACCTTGCGGGTACGCTATCAAGACCAACCAACTACACTATTGAGAGCCTGGGATGCGACTTGAGTGCGACCTAGCCTACCTATCCTTCTTTACTGTTGGTATCGAGACGACCGTCTTAGTTGACGAGAAGATTGCTGCCCCAAGTCCTAGGCTTTCATGACTTGAAGCCTTACCGGGAGCACAGCTGTCAGGCATATTGCACTGCAGTTGAGGGGCTCGCCTTGTTGTAAGCCCATGAGTTGACCGGACAGCAACTTTTTGCGCTCGAGCATCAGCCCGGTTTAGTTCCCGAGGGGTGCTTTCCTCCATGACTCCGTGTTTTGTCATCCCACGTTATCATCGTGCCACCGTTTTCGAGGCATCGTCTACAGAGCTTGGATGCTGTGCCAGGCTGCCAGCAGACGAGCCTTGCCCGGACATCACTTTGCACCGATTCGTGTCCCGCGGGTGCGAGATGCTGGCGTGGACACTTAAGAGCCCAGCCCTACAAAGGGGCTCCACCACTCTGGAACCGGTGCGGAAAAAGACGCTAAGGCGTCCCAGTCGGAGGGACATTTCGTCCGACTTCCCCCTAGGCCCTCGCGATTGGATCATCCACGTCTCAACAGAAGGATCGAAGCCGCATCCACGAACGCGCAGATTTGCTCATGGGGTCGCTGGGGTCTTGCCGACTACCGCCCGGTCGTTGCGACTGCGGTTAGAGAATGCGAGGGCTTTGTCAGTATCAGGTCGCATGGGATCGGGCTGACACCAACCCCTTCGCGTCGTAGACGAATCCTCCATGATGACGACTGGTTCTTGTCTTTGATTAGAATTTGATCCTTCAGTCTCAAACTGTCTAGTATATAGCCTCCCCTGTGCTCCCTCGAGTCTCAAGGAGGCTCCTGTGTGTTGTTGTGAAGCAGTATAGCCTCCCCTGTCAGATCCTTCTATCTGCCACAATACATGAGCCTCAACTTCTCGGCTTCAACTTCCAAGAGATAGCCTGTTGTTGCTTTATAGCCTGAACCCTCTCACTATTTTAGAGTCTTTGGTTGCACAAAGCCTGACTTCCCGTCATGGCCGACAACATCGAACCGAAAGAACCCGGCACCGACTCCGACAGCCCGACGCTGCGAGAGGAGGCTGCCCCTGCCGCTCCCGAGACCTTCGAAGGAGGCAAGGTCGAACTTGTAGACGACAAGCCCGTTTTCAAGCCAACACGCGAGTTCTACCTTGCCTTTATCGCCCTTTGCACCGTCGCCCTCGCCATCGCCTTCGATGCCACTACCCTGTCGGTGGCCCTGCCGTTGATCAGCGCCGCGCTGAACGGCACGGCCCTCCAGGCGTTCTGGTCGGGAACGAGCTTCTTGCTCGCCAGTACCGTCCTGCAGCCCACTGTTGCATCCCTGAGCAATATCTTTGGCCGGAAATACGTATGGCTGCCACACGACAGGGGAACCTGCGCAGTTGCTAACTGGTCTTGCTGCCTTAGATGATCTATGTCTGCTCGGTATTCTTCGCTGCCGGCTCTCTCATCGGCGCCCTCGCCGACAACTTCACAGTTTTGCTGGTTGGCCGGACCATTCAGGGTGTCGGTGGCGGTGGTCTGCTCGCTCTCACTGAGGTAACCATCAGCTGTCAAACTGGAACAGCTCTATTAGATGTCACTAACACCGTTGTCTCCAGGTTGTCGTTACGGACCTAGTGCCCTTGCAGTTTCGTGGACAGTGGTTTAGCTTGTTGTCGGTGATGTGGAGTATTGGAACAGTCACGTAGGCCATCCCTGACACCCGTTCCGCCGCTTGGAAATAGTGACTGACACGATATGTTCCAGGGGACCCCTAATCGGCGCTGGTTTTGCGCAAAACTATACCTGGAGATGGATCTTCTACATCAACCTGCCGATCATTGGTCTGGGACTGGTCTTCATCATCCTCTTCCTCCACCAGGCGAAGATTCCCGGCCACATCCTGCAGAAGCTGGGCAGATTCGACTGGATCGGCTCGTTCCTCTTCACTGCCGGCTCCACGAGCTTCCTCTTCGGCATCACCACCGGCGGAGTCATGTACTCCTGGAGCTCCTGGCGGGTCCTGCTGCCGCTCATCATCGGGCCCTTCATCCTCGTAGGGTTCGGGTATTACGAGATCCGCGTCGCCTCCGAGCCGATTGTCGATAAGGGGATCTTCAACAACTGGGACATGATTTTCTCTTACATCATGACGGTGTTTCACGGGATGGTATTGTGGTCGCTCCTTTACTTCCTCGGTAAGCTCATAATCTGTCATACCTCACCATTGACGGACCAGCTCTGACCGCTCCTCAGTCCTCTACTACCAAGGCGTCAAGCTCTACTCCCCCATCACCTCCGCGCTGAGCTGCCTGCCCGAGACCCTGACGACCGCGCCGTCCGGCCTGGTCGTCGGCGTCGTGACGAGCCTGACGGGCCACTACCGGTGGTCCCTGTGGTCCGGGTGGGTGCTCACCACCTTCGGCGCGGGCATCCTCCTCCTCCTGAAGCCCAGCACCTCCGTGGCGGGCTGGATCTTCCTCAACGTGCCCGTCGGCATCGGCGCCGGCATGCTCTTCCCGGCGATGGCGCTCTCGATCCAGGCGGCGTGCGAGCCGGCGCTCAACGGCCACGCCGCGGCCTTCTTCTCCTTCCTGCGCACCTTCGGGCAGGCCATCGGCGTGGCCGTCTCGGGCGTCATCTTCCAGAACGTGTTCCAGCGCAAGCTGAGCCAGGACCCGACCTTCGCGCCGCTGGCGGGCGAGTACAGCCGCGACGCGACCATGGTGGTGGAGATCATCAAGG
This sequence comes from Pleurostoma richardsiae, assembly GCA_030052745.1. NCBI lineage: Eukaryota > Fungi > Ascomycota > Sordariomycetes > Calosphaeriales > Pleurostomataceae > Pleurostoma > Pleurostoma richardsiae. The sequence goes on from JANBVO010000062.1 coordinate 64,211, forward strand.
GGATGCCGGCCGGCCCCGAGAGGGCGCAGCTGGTCGACGCGTACAACGACAGCCTGCGCATCATCTGGGCCAGCCTGGTCGCCTTCGCGGGGGCGGGCCTGGTGCTGAGCGTGTTCATCCGGGGGTACAGCCTCAACCAGGAGCATGTGACCAAGCAGGGGCTGGTGCAGGCGGACCGCGGCGTGCTAGCGGAGAACGAGAAGGATGTCGAGGCGGGGCGGTCATGAGGGCTCGCGGCGCGGAGGCGAGTGCTTGTTTGGAGTCACTGGTTGTATAGACTTGGCTGTGGTGGCGGCGGGAAACCCGCGCATTCATGATGGCGCAACGATATAGCGTCCAAGGCGTTCTGGGCGTCCTGGTATACTGGGGTAGACATGGTTTATGACAAAGACGACGGGGGTCAGCAACCTGACGATGATAACTGATACATATATGTAATGGATAATCCTCAACTCTAGAGCATCTCTACTGGAAACCTCATATCATCACTACCCCGTGACTGCTGCTGGGATAGCACTTGCTATTCTTTCAAGATGTCGCCTTCATCTTGACGGGCACGCTCCAGTTATTGCCGGGTGCAGAGCTTCATACATTTTCTGTAAGTAAAAGAATGGATGGTAAGCTGGAGGCGCGTTGGGTTCGCTCTCCGGATCAGACCAACGAATTTGTAGACTCACTAAGAATTTATGTTCTCAGTCTACGGTTTCGAAAGTCCCCTGTACTTCCCATCTTCAGGACGAGGCCCATTGAGATACGCCGGTTGATTTGTCGAGGAACACATCAACAGTCTTATACGGCCGAGGTCCTTCCCGCCATCGCACGAGATCAACTTCGATCTTGCTGCTTGTATCCCGTAACACAGCGCCAGTTCGAAGGCACCTGTGCCCAGGCCAAGTCCCTGGGACCTCCGTTGCAACAGCACCACGGGTGCCGAAGTCGGTGCTACAATGCCATGTCCCGGGCGGCTGTTGGGTAAGACAGACACAAACGCAGGGAGAGGAGAGCGTCCTGGCTTGCTTGTTCCACCGCAGTTTCTCACTCAGGTACAGAGTCGAACTGCCGCTGCACAGGCGTCTTGGCAGTCTATTTATCCTCCATTACCCCTGAATCACCACGGACAAAGGAGACACGTGCATTCTCGCGGGAAGTGCCACCGGTATATATATATGAAGCTTACGTGGTCTCGCTTTGATTCTCCTTCCGAATACTACGGTAGCAGTTGCAAGGATATGGTCCAGTTACGATGCAGAATGGACTCGTTTTAAGGCATTTTGCCATTCCAGGATGTGCACGTAGTTGTACCGTAGCAGGTCACCCTTAACGTCGATCGAAACGGCCCGCCAGGAACATGACGTCACCTTTTCAACGGTCGGCGTCCACGCCGTTGGCTGATCATCACCAAATGTCAGAGGACAGGCGCAACCAGATATCACCGAGAGACCCGGGCAGCTGTTTTCCCCTTTACCTTTCGCCTTCTTGTACATTTGTTTACTTCATTCAGTTGCATTTTCATTCTTTGTCCTGTTTCCTCTATCGGTAGATATAGAGGCGTGAAAGACACGCCCTTGCCGCCATGGACACCGGGCGCAAGAAGCAGAAGCAGAAGCAGGAACACGACCAGCAAGACACACGCCCTCCCCCGCTGCCCAAGACATGGCGCGAGCACATCTTCCACGCCCTGCCGCCCTACTCTGGCCCCTACGGCGTCGGCTACATGGAGGTCGAGCTCCCCGCCGACCAGCCCCGGACCTTCTCCCAGATCAAGCGCGAACACCGGCCCGCCCTGCGCCTCGACACCGTGCTCTTCTCCGTCTACTACCCGAGCGAGAGGGATCCGGGCCCCGGGGAGCCGGACCAGCAGCAGCAGGGGCACCGGCCGGGCAGGAGATCAGCGGCGGGCCGCGTCCCCTGGCTGCCGCGGCCGAGGGTCCAGACGTGCAAGGGCTACGCCAAGTTCCTGAGCATACCGTACCTGCCCGTCACGGCGTACATCGCCGGGACGTCCATGTTCACCAAGCTGCCCGCCTTCCGCAACGCCCGGCTGGCCGCGCGATCCCCCCGGGCTGGCAGCAGCAGCGGTGAGAACGGCGCCCAGCACCCGGAGAAGAAGGCCGAGGAGGAGTCCGAGCCGCCGGTGTTCTCCGTGATCGTACTCAGCCACGGGCTGGGCGGGTCGCGCACGTTCTACAGCTCCGTGTGCGGGGAGCTCGCCAGCTACGGCTTCGTCGTCGTCGCGCTGGAGCACCGCGACGGGAGCGGGGCGCGCACGTACGTCAACGTGCCGCGGGACAGGGCGTGCCCGGAGGTGGCCTCGCAGCGCCGGAGGAGCAGCGGCGCGACGGAGGGCGCCGGTCCGGGACCCCTCGCGCCGGAGAGCGGGCTCAAGGAGACGAGGGACTACTACATGGTGGACTACATCTTCCCGAAGAACAACCCGCTCGACACGTCGCCGCACAGCGAGCAGGGCGTGGACATAGACCTGCGCAGGGCGCAGATCGAGATGCGGTTCGCGGAGATAGAGGAGGCGTACAAGGCGCTGAGGATGATCAACGAAGGGAGGGGGGAAGAGGTCGCCACGGCTAACCTGAGGAGGAAGGGGAACAAGGGCGCGAGCTCCCGCGGCCTCGAGGGGATACAGTGGGACGAGTGGGCGGGGAGGCTGCACCTGGAGAACGTCACGGTCGCGGGGCACTCCTTCGGCGGCGCCACCGCGGTGCAGATCCTGCGCTCGAACCGGCGGTTCGGCTGGGTGGGCCAGGGCATCCTGCTGGACCCCTGGGGCCCCGCGACGCCGGCGGTGCCGGAGAGCGCCAAGGAGCACATCAACAAGCCGCTGCTGTCCGTCGGATCCGAGGCCTTCATGCACTGGCGGGCCAACTACGACGCGGTAGAGGAGATCTGCCGCGAGGCCAGGGCGGGCGGCGCGCCGTGCTGGATGCTGACGATCCGCGGGTCGACGCACCTGTCGCAGACGGACTTCGCGGTGCTGTACCCGCACTGGATGTCGTGGTTCATCAAGACGCTCATCAACCACGAGCGCGCCATCACCCTGACCAACACCGCGGTGCTCGAGTTCCTCAAGGCCGTGCTGCCCCCCGAGCAGACCAAGTTCAGGACCTCGTGGGTCAGCGAGGGCCTGCTGGAGACGCCGCCCACGGCCCTGGAGTCGGCGGACGCCTCGGTCGTCGCGCGGTACAAGCCGGACGAGAAGTGGATCGCGGCGCGGCTGAAGATCGACCACGAGCTCAGCGTGCGCACGAAGAGGTGGGCTGCTCGGCACAGGCGCGCCCCGGACGGCGTGCCGAGAGACGCGTCGGGAAAGCCCCTGGTAGGCCTGAAGAACTGGGGCCCGGGCAACGAGATCTGGATGCACCTGAGCCCCGACGAGGCAGATGGGCGCCACCACGCAGAGCAGCCTGAGAGAGTAGCATCATCCGGAGGGGTAGTAGAACGAGAGGGGGTGTGAGATGACAGGATCACCGAGGTCTGCAGTGGTGAGGAAGCCCTCACCGAAAGGGGGGTGTGATCGGAGGCGGTGGGAGGGCTCTCATTGGCTAGGCGCCCATCACCTGGCGTTTTGGAGGACGCCTGCTTTTCTGCTGTCAGATTCCTTGCATATGCAGGCTGCATCGGATACCCGGACTACAGTTCATGATCAAAGAGACAGGGATCTGAGAGTGAGAGAAAGAGCCGATGCACAGGATGTAGACCGACCGGTAGCGAGAGGGACGACGAAAGAAAACGGAAGTTTTGCATCATGTTCGGCCGCTGCATATTTAGAGTGTTTGGATTTCCGGCTGAAAAGACTGGAAGCGGAGATATTAAAGGCAATATGCCAGATCCCGGGGAGCGGTTTCTGCTTTCACCGCCGGAGCTCGGCGCGGTCTTTCTAGAAAAGAAATATTCCGGGGAAAGAAGGTGTACAATGGGAATAGAGAGTGAGCCTTGCGATCGTTTCTCTGGATGTTGCGACTGAGACAGAGCAGAGTTGGAAGCAGCGAGGGACTGTATCCGTCCGACCAGAGGGGACGCCGCTGGAATAGAAAGTCTGCAGCCGTCGACTCCAGATACGTCCCGACTCTCTTCCAACACCGTAGATGTGGACTGAGAAGCCATTTGCGGCTTCCAATCTAGGCTGGGTGAGTTCAGCTCGGGACAAGAGAATCGAAAGGCTCGTTGGTGCAGAGGTGACCTGGGATGTTGGCTGTTTCCAAGACATGGAGGCTGAATACGAGAAACAAGCGAGCCCTGGTCACAGTTGGGCTGGGTTGTTTGCAGTAGCAGCACTCCACTGTTCTCAGTCTAGATGGCTTAGCCCACGCTGCGCAGCGGCCTCGACGGCGCGGGATCAGGAGCGAGACTGGCGGAGAGAAACGGAAAGAAGTGGCAGATTTGGGCAGAGACTTCGATAACCCGCGCAGCATCACGCGATCGTCACCCTCAAGGGGATCGCGCGCAGTTCTGAATGGCGACATTTGCGTTTTTCATATGTCTGCGGAGCGTCGCTCCCTTGATGCCGGGGATTCTCATGTGAGAGCAGCATGAGAAGAGGGCGGCTGTGGGGACACGTTCCGAAAATAGACTTAAAATTCTTGTAGCCAGTTCTGGTCTCCATGGAGAAGTTCGCTGGTCGCTCAGGAAACGGGTGGAAGCGCTCGCTCAGCTGGGCCGGGAATCGGGAAACGGTTACAACCGTGTGACCGGGCCCTCTATGCTTCTCCACATCTTTTGTTAGTTACTGTAGGTACTGCACCATAGGTATTCTTCCATACTGTAAGAGGGGAGTGACACCAACTCGCAATCAACACGCGCCATCTGCAACCGCTCTCTCCTTCTTCACCACCGCCACCAAAGTCCGTCTCTGCTCGCTCCTCCACCAGATGCATGTCGCCATCCGTGTGTCTTGTGTCTCTGCCCCTTATCATCGCGTCTTCTCTGTGCCGGATTGAGTGATCCGCGCCGCAGGTTGGGTGCGCGCCGGCGCTCTTTTCTTCATGCTCAACTTTCACGGGCAGCCAGCGTAGCAGGCGACTCCATCTCAACGCCCTAATCATGGACTGTCGTCACTATGGAGCTCGATCGGGTTGCATGGAGCTAGTGGCTCTAATGCACAGATTGGGTGCTTTTCCCTGTCTGCCGATGCCTCCTCGTGTTTGTCCCTCCGTCATCAGCGCCAGCCAAGGTGGGGAGACGCAGGGAACTGCCCTCTTCAGGCGCCCAACACCACTGACGCAGCACAGAGTCACGTCCATGCGGTGGGCTGGGCCAAGCTGGATCACGGCCACGCAGAGCTGATTGAAGACGTACTGATACTTCCAACCTGCCTTGGCAAGCTGGCCCTTCCCATCAACACCGACTTCGCAACGCTGCGGAAAGAACGGAAGCAACTCGGACTAGCAGTTTGACCTTGCAAGGACCATGTTGATCCCGCCATGGAGGCGGGACACGTTAGCTGCAGGGTACTCCTGCTAGTGGGTGTTCCTTGGCCTTTCACAGCTTGCGTCTTGAGATTCTCGCCCGGCAAGCCGGAAGGCTACCTACATGCACACATGTGCCATAAACACATCACTGGCTCCTTGGCGGTAGTACCGCAGGTACCAAAGCTGGGAGGAGAATCAAGGCGTCGGCCCGGCCATGGTCGGTGACCGGCAGGTCAAGGTCCATCCCTCCCTCACAGGCTTGTAGGGATCTTATAAGTATCCGTATGGAGGGTGGCCGCCTCGTGTGGTTGGGTGGCCAGCTTCTTACCTCATACTGCTGATATGCTCTTGGTTTCCCAGCTTCGACTTCACTCACTCGTTGTCCCTCTTGCTTCCCTACTGCCCTCGCTTTCCGCGTCGCCCGCTCGATCACTCTAATACTGACTGTACATTCACTGTTACTGCTCGGGTCGATCTGGGTTCTCTTCTCAACTTCCTTCTCGGCACATTGAATCTGTTGTTAGAAAAGCTTACGCGGTGCGGTCCATCGCGCAATATCTAATTCTAATATTGATCTCTCGAAATCGCTCGTTCCGGCATATTATTACTCTCCGCGCTCACAGCTCTTTGCCGGCCGTCACTTCAGCCGTTTTACCGGTTGCGCGCGTGGGACCTGGACGTGCCCTTTTAACTCGCTATTGCAAGGGCCTGCAGCTCAGGAACGCGCAGAAGCACTTGCCGACGGGGTGTCTGCCGTCTAGGCTGACCGACCTTCTTCATTTCTGGCGGTATCCGATGGGCCGATACCCCAGACTCATCTACTAGCCAGGGGCACCATACGCAGAAACCGATCTGGTTGCAGCTGCAGGTTTGACCAGGCATACCGCCTCTCCACGCCTCCTTTCCGCACCCTCCTGCTCCCTACCCCGGATACCCCGACTTGAGGTCTGGACCGCAGAGGTCTCAGCAGCCGGCTCTGTCTCGTCCGGGGTGCTCATACGCACCAAGAGCTGTTCGCGTTTTGCATATCGCATATTGCGACCCGCAGCTTCACCCACAAAAGTGCCTGTTTCCCAATCCGAGTGAACTGAGACGTCCCGTCCCTCCATCATGACTGCTCAGGAGAACCGAAGACCTCGCCCCACCACGAGGGATACCAGCTTCCAACGCATGTTGGAGCTGGAGAAGAGATATAAGGTAAATCGAGAGGCTTTACCTGCTGGCGTACGAGGATGCGTCCTGGCAATATATTGAGCCTATATCTAACTTGATTTCAACAGTTGGATAGACAGCACAGGGGTACGACTACGACTGATGATATACTCAGCCCGAGCTCTTCTCAACAATTCCCATCACCACCCCCTCTATCACCCCTACGACCACCTCTCCAGGCTCGGCGCCGAGAGTCTTCGTCCCAAAATCAGGAACCACACCATCACCAACACCACCATCAAGAAGACGAGGTTATGTTGAAGGGAATCTGGCGAAACCCTTCTGTGCCCTCCCTTTCGATCAGCATTCCGCCTGCCCAGGGGCATGTAAAGGCGGAAGCTGTACGGGGGAAGGAGAGGGCCAAGGCAGAGCTGCACGTCAAGACCGTGACATTCCTGGCTCCCGATGACGATGACTTGTCTGACCAGTCCTCGATATGCCAGTCACCAAGCTGGGAGGGATACGGAGAGAAGAAAAAGAAAAAGAAAGAAGAGGCCGAGCAGAAGAGGAGAGAGAAAGAGAAAGCCGCCAAGGAGGCCAAGGCGGCTAGAAAGAAGCATACATCCCGACTTACCAAAGAGCCCCCAGCTGAGATTCAGCCTCTTGCGGACCGATCGCTACCCTCTCCCCTTTTCGCCAACAAGTATTCACCAGTCGATACTCGCTCTTTCGTCGTACACCGAGTGAAAGAAACGCGGGGGGTAGACTCGGAAAACTCTTCGATATCGTCAAAATCTAGCCCTTTCAAGGTGATGAATGCAGCTTCAGAGAGTACCGGTTTCATTGGCGGCGCACGGCTTGAACGAGAAAGGGAGGTTGCGATACACAGTACCGTCAACTCGACGTCGTCAATCGCTAGGTCGCCAATGGGGCGAACATCGTCTGATTCTACGCAACGAGCGCTCGAGTCTAATATGACCTCACCACACAACCTTAGTCCACTGCCAACACCGACAAAGAGGTCGGTACAGGTGTCCTACCCTCCTACGGCTTCAAAGACATATACCTTGAGGCACACTGGCGTCCCCAGTGCTCACACCCGGAGCCGGAGCCAGTCTTTGCTGGGCGAGACGGCTTCAAAGCTGCAAGAAGCCTCCAGGTTCTTCAAGAGCCGCGACATGAAGAGCAATAACGTACCTAAGCAATACAATGGCTCCAACAGCTCCAATGGCTCCTCAGATTCCGTCAACACGTTGCAGTCGGAACCAGGCAGCAGAGGCCGGCGGCTGTCATTCGGGTCATACGTTCGTCATCAGAGGACGCAGAGTAACGAGCGTTCGATCAGTGGATTTATGGATGAGCTCAAGGTGTCTAATCTGCCCGCTCTCTCACATTCAACACACGGGACGCAGAAAGGGCAATCTGCAGCAAAGCCAAAGCAGGATATTCGACGCCCTGTCGAAGATCGCAACAAGTATGATAACCCAAACTTCACGGGGCAGTCTTCGCTAGCAGGAACAGAAAAATGGCCGTCATTGGAGGCTCCTATCGCAGGTTCAGTGAGCGAGAAGCCTGAACAAGGTGTACTGAGGCCGAATCCTCAACCTCGCAGGAGAAGCTTCAGAGAAGCAGCAAAAGCGGTATTTCGGAGGGCCTCCCTATCGAGTTCGACAAGCGTGGTCTCTCCTTATGTTCAACGCGCAAGCACCGACCCCGTTCCTGTTGCTGCACCACCTATCTCTGTGCCGCAAGTGGGCAGAGGACCTTCTCAGATCAATGATATGCCTGCATCACCAAGACGTTTCTTGCTTGTCGAGAAGCACAATGAATCTGAAATCACCGTCCAGCCGGAGCAAGAGAAGTCAGATTCGTCTGATACAAAAGGATCCGCAGCTTCCTCGTCATCTTCATACGATTCCTCCTCACCGTCATCGCCTGTGACAACGCCAGATTCTTCGCGGCCACAATCCCAGAGAGGTGTGCCTACAGGATGCGATAACGCGAATCTCTCTCCGTCAAGACCGATGATACCCGATGGTGAAGAAATGGCGCTGCGTCTCTCCCCTCAAGCATTTCGGTTCGACGATAGGCCGTCAAGCAACCGGTCTTCAAGGCCGATCAGCGGAGATCATTCGAGTGGCCACGGAGACAAGCACAGCAGAGACGGCCAAGATGTCAAAGCAAGACGTGACAAGCAGTCCGATCTGGACGATGACTGGTCTCGAACGGCCCTACCCATCGATCTTGACGCACAGTCCTTCATGACGAGCCTTACGACCATTGACGTTGTGGATTCGAAAGGCGACCTGATACCACAGCCCCTGGAAATCAACTCGCCGAAGCACAGCAACGACACCTTCCACGGGCCACTTAGGCTCCCACAGAGTTCTTCAGCCCCGGAGTCTTCGAGCCGCGTCCATTCGACTTCTCCCGCGCCCTCGATACCCGAGCCCATCCCACCGAAGTCGATAGCACGAAACTACCTCGGCCTCCTGGCCACCGATCTCCTGGCTCCCGACGTAACACCACCACCGACCAAGCCCAAGGCCCCTCGTGCCGCAAGTATCCCGGGAGAAAACGGCGCCAACCACGCAGCCTCGTACCTCCAGGAAGCTCGCAAGGCTGTGACGACCTCTCCTCGGCCCGCCGCCGCAGGGTCGGCAGCGCCCAGCGGCCAGCAGCAGCAGCAGCTGCGCGGGATCAGCTCTCCCAACCTGCCTATCTCTAAGGCGCCCGCCCTGAACGCGTCGTCCCGGGACCTGCGCGGCGGGGCGCCGATCGCCAAGGTGCTCGTCGAGTGCTGCAGCTGCAAGTTCTTCCAGGACATGCCGTCGCGCGTGTACGAGTGCATGGCGCGGCCAGACGCCGTGGTCGAGGACTCGCGGCTGGGCGTCAGCGGGGCCATCACGACGTGCGTGAGGTGCCCGTGGTGCGGGCACAACATGAGCACCAAGTGCTGCGCTGGGTACGCGGCCGTGGTGTATCTCAAGGAGAAGCTGCACGGTGCGTAGAGGAAGATTCGACCTCGAAGTCGCATCGTGCTGCTCGCTACCTGATGGACAATGAATTCCTCGCCGTTTAGGCTTGTCTCTTGTCTTCATGAGCCTCGAGGCCGCAGCGGAGGGACCTCATCACCAACGGAAGCTCCGGCTCTCGAACATCCGCAAGCCAACACGACTATGCATATGACATCGAGACTCCCGGCAGAGACTCACGTCAGTTTTTCCTTTCTCATTTATGAAAATTTCCCTTTGTCAACTTACGGCATGGTTAAGTGCGGGCAAGCCCCAAAGGCTGCAGAGGTTGGATGCTGAAAAGGGGATCATGAAAAATCGCATAACGAAAACGAGGGAGAAACGACAATGTCTTTCCAATATCACCGCCGCCAAACCAGATGCGCATAAAACGCTGACCGAGTACAGGCGGCAGTGGCCGCCCTGTTGCTCCTGTTCTGTATACTAGAAAAGGGAGGATTCCTGCGTGGAACGCTTCGTAGATAGCATGTAGTTTCATCTCTCCCCAACAGGCCTGGGAATACAGATGCATTCGTGACTTGACCGCCTCAATAGCCTCCGCCGTGAAACCTTGCCATGTACCTGATGAGACGCTCCTTTAAGCATGTCCATATCTCCCGCATGAAACAAGCATATTTTGACGGTATAGACAAAACAGAAACATGTCTTTTCTATATCCCAAGTCAGAAATAAGAATTAATACAGTACGGCCCTTTCGCCCAAGTCCTTTATCTCTTTCTCAGCCCATCATCCCATAAGTAGGTAGCTATGCCGCCGCTTCCTGAAACCGATGCAATGAGACGAAGCCGGTGGCTCCTCTTTCTGGTGTCTCTCTCCCACACTCTGTTGTACATATTAACATACACGACTGACTCTCCAGCCTCTCCATCCACGCTCAGATCCTTTCTGTCCTCCTTTTTAATACCAGGTATCTTGGTGAGGTAAATCATACCTTCATCCTTTATAAGCAATATACCCCCACACAACGACGACCATCCACGCGACCCTCCACGCAGTAGTCCACACCTCCCTGACCACGACGCCCATCCTCCCCCGCCGCGGCCTCGCCGCGGCCCGCCACCTCCCTCCTCCACCCGTGAGGCCCCTGGACCCCCTCCCCGTGTAATCGTCGTAATCGTCGTCGTCGCCGCTGATCTCGATCTTCGGGCTCCTCGCCTCGCCCCAGCCCCAGCGGCCCCCGCGCCGGGGCGACGTCCCAGGCTGGTGGTGATGGTGCTGCGCGTCCTTGGGCGACGCGTTGCGCGCCTGGGCCGCCAGCCCGCCCGGCCGCACGCCGAGCGAGGAGCTGCGGTCCCGCGTGCGCGACGCCGCCGACGACGCGAGGAAGTGCGAGGCCGAGTACCCCGCGCCCGAGGTGCCCCCGTGGGCGTCGTAGTCGTCGAGCTTGGCCTTGCTGTTGAACACGGGCAGGATCGACGAGGCCTCGCCGCTGCTTCCTCCCTCGCCGGCGGCAAAGGCGGAGTCGAGCGCGAAGGGCGTCAGCCCCAGCACGGGCACCAGCAGCGCCCGGACGACCAGCAGCGCGGCGCACACGAGGGCGAACCCGCCGTACCGCGCGAAGGTGGAGATCTGGTTGGGCAGCAGGCACAGATGTGTCTGCAGCGTCGCGCTCCCATCGCCTCCTCCGGAGGAGAGCGGCGCCCCGGTGGCGGGGTCGACGGGGTTGTGCAGGCTGACCATGAGGAACCCCGGCGTCGGCACGCCCATGGCCATGCTCATGCTCTTGACCGTGATCTCCCGCACGTTCCCCTGCCTCTCGTCGTGCGCGAGCTCGCAGTAGTCGTGGTCGTCGCCCGAGAAGGCGTGCACCACGCCGCCGACCTTGTCGACGATCTGCGCCGAGTCCGCCTCGCTCAGCACGTTCTGGTACTGGTACCCCTTGGCCACCGTGATGGCGTTGCGGTGGTCCGGCACCACGGGCCCCGCCTGGCCCTTGGGCGGCTTGGTCGGCGGCCAGTGCTCGCGCATCGGCCCGCAGGGCGTGCCGGGGGGTCGGTAGAGCGGCACGTGGGTGAGCAGGATGGTGGGCAGCTCCGCCTTGGCCTCCGCCGGATCCAGGGTCAGGCTCTTCGTGAAGTCCGCAGTCTCCAGGTCCTCGATGCCGTGCTTGTGCTGCAGCTCCTCGACGTCGCCCTGCCAGAACCGCAGCTCCCTCTCGACGGCCCTCCGCTTGGTACCCTTCACCTCATCCAGGAATATCTCCGCCGGCTTGTAGATGTTGCGCAGGTCCGCCCGCGCCGCCTCCTCGGCGCTGCGCGCGCTGAGCGAGACCGTGTCCACGGACACAAATGAGTGATTGCCGATGACGTCCACCCGGTTCGCGTCACCGAAGTACGCCTCGAAGCGGTTCCTCACCGCCATCTTCACCTCCGACCCGAACCCCAGGTCGTGGTTCCCCGGCAGGCTCGCGATCAGCTTCCTGCCCCTCTGGCCCTCGCCCGGCTCAGTACCACCATCGTTCCAGGGCCCGAAGAATATGTCACCGAACCGCGCGTACTCCTTCAGCCAGTAGTCCTCGCCGTACTTCTTCTTCCACTTCCGTGCGTGCGACTTCTCGCCCTCGGGACGGTGGTTCCACTCCGGGTCGACGAACTCGCCGTGTATCGTCTTCCACTCGCGGCCGCCGTCGAACAGGTCGCCGAGGAAGAACACCGTGTCCGGGTGCAGCTGCAGCTGCAGCTGGTTATAGGAACGGCGCAGGTAGTTATCGGTGATTAGGACGGTTAGGGATGATAGGGGCCATGGCCTGCCCGGGTAGGAATGGGGGTCGATAATCTGGGGGTCGGCCACGAATATGAGGTGATGAGGGTTGGCTCCTGAGGGCTAGCAGTCGAGATCTTCCAGTCAGCCACGACGACAACACATGTCCAAAGCAGTTCAGAACTCAAAAGGGGGCCGAGTAAGAAAGAAAAAGCTCGTACCCATTTCTCCCAGTTGCTCCACCGGCAGTCGTCGACCCTGGAGCGGAACACCCACCGCTCGCCCCAGAGCAGGACGAGCACCCAGGCGACGACCAGCAGGTGCGGGAAGCTCAGCAGGCGGCGCATGGCCATGTTCCTGCGCAGCTGGCGGGCGGACCGCAGCAGCAGCGCATGCACGGCGTGGCGGCCGCGGCCGCGCCAGAACCTCCAGGCGGAGCGGGCGATCTCGCGGGCGACGGACAGGCACTCGTCTACGACGGAGGACTCCTCGTGGCGCAGGGGGTTGCTGTAGTGGTAGAGGCCCTGGTTGCCGTTGCCGTTGCCGTTGCCGTTGCCGTTGCTGTAGTACGGCGGCGGCGGTGGAGGGTGGTGGTGGTGGTGAGGAGGAGGAGCCATGGTGCAGCACCTGCGGCAGCAGCAGCCATGCCCTTAGCCCGCCCCGGCTCGGCCCCTTGTGCAGTGCAGTGCAGGTTCAGAGCGGCCTTGCTACCTTGCTGCTACCCGCAACGCACACGTACGCAGCCTCTGCGTGTCTGCAGCCCCGACTGAAAGAGGGGGGGTGTGTGCCACGGGTATCGATCGGATCGGGAGGTGGGCGCCCGGCCACGGGGGTCTAGAACGCCGGCCAGTGAGGAGCTCGAGTGGGCACGCGGGAGGGTGTGTCTGCTAGTCGGACTGGTGGGCTAATTAGTCGAGGCAGTCATTAGCGAGTGGGCGACCCAGGCTGCGTGTGCGTGGTTGTGTAGTAGCTGCGTGCAGTCTGCGGTGCTGCTGCCCCTTAGCCCGGTATGATGCGAGAGGGAGCAGAGTGGTGTAGTGTAGTGTAGAGGCCGCGTCGTGCCGTAGCAAAAAGTCGGCATGTGTGTGCGTGGCCGTTGTCTGTGCCTGCTTAGCAGATCGGCCCCAGCAAAAGCACCAAACGAGTTAGCGGTTACGCAGACGCGTGGCAGCGCGGTGGGACTGCCGTGGGTCGCGCGTTACGGAGAGGCGGAGCCCGCTAACCGCCGCAGGGAGAGCCTGTCTTGCCTGTCAGCCAGTGTGGAGCGACGGGCGGTGCGAGCTGCAGGGCTCTCCTTTCTTCTCCCTCCCCTGATGCCTGACAATTTCGTGGCTTCATGTGGCTGAAGTACCCGGACGAATTGGGACAGACTCCGACCGGGATGGATGGATGGATGGATGGATGGATACAGTACATGGATGATGGAGAGGTGGCACGGCGAAGTAACACCTCGGGCAATATTGCAACCCCTCCTTTTGCACAGAGCGTTACAAGACAATCTCACCACGGGAAACTGCCTAGTCCAACGAAAAGTGAAGACCGTTGGCTGCCGAAGGAAAAAGAGGAGCCCGAAACACTCACAGCGCCGTATCGGATCGTTTCCGCGTCTCTCGTATGCCACGGGTGCCTCTCTGTGCGACAACAGGTCCCTTGGGCCTGGCATGAATGAAACATCTCAGAGCCGGAGAGACGGAAACATTGACATCATGACAATCCATCCCCGTTGATGATCGCCAGAGAGAGTAACGGTGGATCGGCGTGTCTGTGCTGGGTGTTGCCGATGCTCTTGGCTGGTGCTCTCGTCACACAACCATCCTACCTCTCTTCACTGTCAAGTCTTCCCTCCAAGCGACAGCACGGTCAACGTCAAGGAATGCACAAGGCTGCGGACCAGCATCGCCGAGATCAATTACCTATGTTATCATGTCTAGAGTACGATGCAAGTATAATCGCACCTCTACGCTCCATCAGAAGAGAATAAATACAGCTGGAACAACAGCAGACACGCCGATGACACCCAAGTCAAGGTGGGTTAGGGGGAGGAGCCGAGTCCTTACACCCACGCACGTCTTCTTCTCTAATGTCTCTCATCGGCTGCGAAGAAACGCAAATTCATATCAGCGCTTCTCAGAAAACCCTCCGTGGCGGGTCTATCTCATATTCAAGAAGCAGAGTCATTCATGCCCATCAACATGCCAGGTTGCGTCTCTCTATCGCTGTGAGGAAGAAATGTATATGAGGGAAGAGAGAGGGGAAAATCATCTCAATGACTGGATCCATCACCAGACACGAGGCTCAGACTAAAAGATCCATGTAAACGATTCTTTGACTTCGAAGGGAATCGTTTGCCTTGTTCATAGTTGTCAGCGTGGCTCGATTGGTGGCAACAAGAGGACGAGATGTTTGGAACGAACCTTATATCAGCAGACGACGCCCCGATCAGGATCCTGAACACGCCCTCCTCAGCGATCCACGCCCTCAGTGATGTGTCATAATACCCAACAGCGTGCTTGTCGAGGCTAATCCGGAGATGCTTCGTCTCGCCCGCGTCCAGGAAGACTTTCTCGAACGCGACCAATTCCTTCTCCGGCCGTGGCAACCTCGATTTCTCGTCCCGCACGTATATCTGGACTATCTCCGCGCCGCCGACCTCGCCGATGTTGCTGACAGCGATGATCATTTCAATGCTGCCATCTGCCACGAGGTGCTTGGAGCTGAGCGAGGGTCGGCCGTATTCGAACTCCGTGTAAGAAAGGCCGTGGCCAAAGGGGAAGAGCGGTGCCACCTTGACGCGCTCGTAGTGCCGATAGCCGATATAGTTGTTCTCGCCGTACACGACGTCGAGGTTCTCGCCGGGCCAGTTGTGGTAAGCCGGCGCGTCTTCTAGCCTCTTGGGGAAGGTGCACTGTCAAAGTGTCAGCAAACGCCCTGGCAACCGGTTGTGCTCGCGAGAGGCAGTCCTACCGGAAGCTTCCCGCTGGGGTTCTTCAGGCCGAAGAGGACATCAGCTAGCGCATTGCCAGCTTCCTGACCCTGATACCATGCCTGGATGATGGCGGGAACTCGGTCAGCCCAAGGCATCGTCACTGGCGATCCAGACTGATTGACGACTACAGTGTTGGGGTTGGCCCTGACAACTGCCTCGATCAGCCTGTCTTGGCTCCCGTCCGATGGCAGATCCATGGTCTGGCGGTCATAGCCCTCAGACTCCCACTCAGCGTCCAAGCCGACGATGACGACGGCGACATCGGCGGCTTTGGCTGCATCAACTGCCTCCTGCAGATAATCGAGCTGGTCTTCCTCCTTGAAGCCGATTCGACAGCCTCCATACTTATGCGTCATGTTGAATGTCTGCTTCGACGCAGGTCGCAGTTCGTTGGTCATCTCTACCTTCAGCTCAACTGCTTTGCCAGCCTCCATCTCGACATCGACGAGGTAATCGATCGATCCGTCGAACATGGCCTCACCTTCCTCAGTCCAGTCCCACAAGTCCAGAGCCAGCTTGCCGTCAACATACAGTCTCCCTGGCCCGACGCTCATGAAGCTGACAGTATGCTTCCCAGTACTCGTCGGCGTGAGATACGTCGTGGCGATGGCCGACCATTCTGGACCGACCTGGGCGAGCGGCGCCGAGTCCCAGAGGAAAAGATCCGTGTTCGTCCGTCTCTGGATGACCACAGGCTGTCTCTTAAACTTGTCTCCCGCAAACCACTCGATCGTCACGCCCTGTTTCCCATCCTTGGACGTGCAGTAAGGAGAAGCTACCGGAAGCCACTTGTGGATGTGGCAGCCCATGGCGTAGACGACATCCTGTTCGGCCGCGGCAATGATGCTGTCTAGAGGCAGGGTATTATAATAGGGATTGAGGCTGGCACTACCGCCTCCGCCTGCGATGGCTCGATTCGCATTCGGACCAATTACCGCAACCTTGGCCGTTTTCGGATTGATCGGAAGGATGTGCCCCTCGTTCTTCAGCAGTGTCAGACCCTGCGCACCGGCTTCCCGGATGAGCGCCCGCGTCTCCTCGCGGTTGTCTTCCCGTTCAGGGCCCTCCTCTGTCATGTCCTCGCCCTTCGTACGGAACACCAAGGTCAACGCATTCTCCGCCGCCCTGTCGATATCGTCCTGGGTGATTTGTCCATCCTTGAGTGCAGCAAGGACCTTCTCGAACCTCCACTTGGTGGAGAAAGGAAACTCAACGTCACACCCGGCCTTCAGTGACTCGGCTGTTGAGTTCAGGCCGCCCCAGTCTGATATTACTGTTCTACTTACGGTCAGCTGATCTCCTCACTTAGCACTGACGGGTTTCTACGCACCCATCATAATTCCACTCGCCCCGCAGAATGTCCTTCAGCGTATGAGTACTCATGTCGGCATGGACGCCATTGACGAGGTTATATGACGACATGACAGCCCAGGGCTTGGCCTCCCGGATGGCGATCTCGAATGGCTTCAGGTAAAGTTCTCGCAGGGGCCGCTCCGGAATTATCGAGTTGATTGTCAGCCTGTTCGTCTCCTGCTCGTTTCCGACAAAGTCTGCGCCTGGTTAGTATTGCTGGGCGTGAGGAGTCATGACCGCTGAACTCACGCTTGATGGTCGCTGCAACCCCTTTTCCTTGCAAGCCTCGAATGTACTGGGCGGCGAGCTTCCCGGTGAGGAGAGGATCTTCAGAGAATGACTCGAAATTGCGTCCTCCTAGTGGATGGCGGTGCATGCAAACGGTCGGAGCGAGAAGGATGTTGGCGGATCTCGCCTTCACCTCATCAGCAAGATGCTGCCCGACCTCATATAGGAGGTCTCGGTTCCAGGTTGCCGCAAGGGAGATGCCGCACGGGAATAATGCAGCCTACAGCCGGGTCAGAATGTGCCCCAGCACTCGCAGTATCAAAACCAGCTAGGCTCACTTTTGTTCCGCCGACGAAAATTCCGCCCCGAGCACCATTTGGTCCGTCGCTAGTCTTCGCAGCGGGAATGCCTTTCGATGGAATCGACTTCGTTCTCCAAAAATCTGCTGCCGCGAGCAACGATACCTGGACCGTATTAGCGCTCCCTGAATAAATCAGAGGTGACGATTCCACGTGGCCAATACCTTCTCTTCCTGATTCAGTTGGGCGAGCTTTTTCCTGGCTAAGATTCGCCCTTTGAGCACATTGCTCTGCTGGACTGGACTATCTGGAGGCGAGATCTCTGTATCTGGTGTCGTGCTGGGGCCAACACTCTCCAGTGGTGATGCATTGGGATCGATACCGTGGTCCATCTCCAACTCCGTTGCTGAGATCAACCCATGAGCCATTATATCTTCTTTCACAGATTTGGAAGTTAGACTAGAGACGAGATATGTCTCAGACACTGGTCATTTGCTTCGACGGGATATACTTCAACAGGTTCAATCCGTCAGCATCCAGACCGAGACAGGGAGTTGCGTGTGTAGCGAGCGGCAGTTCGTTCTGTCAACAATGTATTCAGAGAAGAAGGAGGAAAAGGTCCCTGATGAGGAACGGTGAGTGGCAGGTTAACAGAAGCCTTTCTTCTTCTATGGATCGAGCCTTGGTCTGGGTTCGGCGGTTTCTATATAGGTCTTACAGGACACCGGGATCACAGGACAAGGCACGGTACTGTCGTCTAACCGATATTTATCCGTTGGAAATGAAGACGGTGTGGGGATACGCCGTTATAAAACAAGACAAGCGCGGCGAATGCTTCCGTCCTGGCATGCTCAAGCCCAAGCAGGACTGGGAGACGGTGATGGGGTATATAATGGTACATGATGACGGGGCCAGGACCCAGTAGTGCCACTTGCCCTAGCGGCCGTCCCGCTGGAGACACGGCGGCTGTAGGGAGATTTACAACCAACCTACGGAGGAAATGCGCTTGAAAGAGGAATGCCGGAAAGCCGCCGAGCGTGGGGAGTGGGGAAGGCGTTGTGAGCTGGTCTCGACTTGCCCCCGGGATTAGCGAGAGACTATGTCACTTGACTTGTTTGCTCGAGGCCTCTTTCATTACGGTGTAGATTGGAAATAGCCACATCGGTAGGAACGGACCGTGTGAGCGGTGGTGCTCTTGACGTCCAAGTCCGGCGACAACTTAGCTGCTTACCTTATATTGCATGAGGAGTATCGGCAACTTCTTGACAAGCTTAACAATTCGGCCGGGGTGGGGGGTCGACGCAGGTTCTGCAGCTTGCTGACGGCGGCATGGCTTGTCAAGGTCTCTCGATGGATGTCCCGAACGACACTGAGAGTGCGAGCCCGTAGGAATGGAACCGCCTCGCTCTCCCGGTCTCGGGGAGGTCCCCTGGGGATCGATGGCGGAGACACACAGGATCACCCCAAAAGTCGAGTTTGGCGAGCGACCCCTGGCACTCCACACGACGCTATCATGCGTGGCGACACCCAGAGCCCCAGCCGGGAAAGACGGGTGCTAGCAGCGAGCGAATCGGTGGACCCTGTCGATGCGGCGGTAAAGCCGGCCAACAACCTCTTCAATTCCTGAACGGCGTAGCATCTTCCCTCGGGTTGTTCATAAGCATCGCACTTCCCCGGCCCCGTCGGCGACGTTCGTGATATCAGACGAGCCGACTGACATGTGCACGAAGGAAATAGTGGGCAGATGCTGTGAAGTTGGTAGGTACCCTTGGCTTTGATGACCGTCTCCGCAGAACCCCCTTTGGACCGAGCAGAGCACGGCCGGAGTCGGGCCTCCCTGGAAAGGCTCTGGATGTTCCAGCTTATGAAGCACCTACCGCCCAATCCTCAGCGAATGTCAGACTCTATACATGTATACGTGTAAGAAGGCAAGCTGATCGACAACCGTGAGGATCTCTGTGTAATCGAGGTCGATCTGGCGCACACGCAACGCCGGCGGAGGTGGGGTGTGACCTGAGAACATGCGCACGAGGCGGACCCATATTGGCGGGTTGTGGTCCCCGTTTCGCGTTTGGGGCGGTACGCCGGCCCGGATTCCTTGAATAGGCGAACTCGCAGCAGAAGATTGGCCGACCATTCTGGCGGGTTACCGTGTTGCCGCTTGCTGGTGACCGTCACCCATGCCTGTGTTCTCCGTACATTCGTATCAAGCTCTCCTTGCCTGCAATTGGGCGGACCGTATTCTGTTCTCTGATCTCGGCGCATAGACCGACTAGGCAGAAACAGATAAACATGTCTGAAAACCTTTCTCTAGCACGGAAAGGCAAGCATTTGTTCCGCCGTCTTTCACAATCGTGCAAGCGACGGGATCAGGGATCCTTTGCGCTCGTACCTCATGCCTGTCCTCCTGGTGGTGGTACCTTGCCATTGCTAGCGTCCGGCGAATTTCCCTGCCGAACCAGAGACGAGACAGGTGCGGATGCGCGGCGGTTTTTTGTGCCATGCGTTCAGCGCACTAATCTGACCAGCATTCGGAAGAAGCCAGACGATGAAACGTCGACGACGGAGGCTGGAGTGAGGCACCAATTCGGCCCTCGTCCGTCCAGCGCCCTGGCATGGTTGGCCGATCCAGACGCGGGGCAGTGCGGTGTCATCGACAGTAGCATGGCAGGGTCACGTCACTCGCGAGTATAATCTCTACCAGGGACACGACTGGCGGATTTGCAGCATCCTGTCATCTATCGGAATCAAGCTGCGTTGGAGGAACCAGGTTGACTAAGAAACCGATGCACGTCTGCATGCTAGATCCTGAAGATAGGGCCACCGGAAGTGGACGCTGCACCGAAGGGCACCGGAGCTTTCTTCGAGTTAGCGTGATGCAAGGCCACTGGTGCCAGGCGAAGACTCTGACGACACACTCGGGCCCTGAGGAAGTGGGCTTAGTGTAGAACGGATCAAGATCCGTCGGATACTTTGATCCACGTGGATGCTCTGTGGTCTTCTGTAGGTACGGTCACATGCATGCCTGTCATCTTCCAGGGTCCTGGAGTCACGACTGACGAGATCGCATCCTCTTCGTCTCTGCCTAGATCGGAGAGTAGGTAGGCAGAGCGGCGAGTGAAGAGAAGAGGCACAAAGTCTGTGACGACAGAGACGTTGTGGATGTCAACTTTGGAGCCTCTTAGAAGCTGGAGAGGTGTCTCGGGTGGGAAACCACAACAGCAAATCGGAGCGATGCCTTCCAATCTGGCATATACGCACTTGAGGCTTCGTCTCCCTCGTGACTGCCCAGATGGTCAGAGTCGAAACTTCCCTGCTCGGCATGAAGAGCGCAAAGGAGATAAGGTACCTGCTGTATCTAAGGTAAGTACCTGGTAACCCAAGGTACCTATCTCACCTTGCTTCGTTTCTTTCTCTTTCCCTAATGTTTTATCGAGTTCGATCGTTTTCGATCAAGCCTTCCCACTCCGGACTTTTCCACCCTGCATCAATTCTATCCTTACCTAGTCACGGTCTAATCACAACGCCGTTCCCTGCTTCTCAACACCCCTAGCTGTGATCTATCGTCGCGCTTCCTTGACCGTTGAGATCCCCAACGCATCACACATACCTCGGTACATCGACAGGCAAATCCCACCAAGGAGCAGCCAGGTTCGTATTTGCTTCCGGATGATGAATGGTCTCGCCTAAGTAATGCCACCACCTCCCGCCTCTTGAATGCACCTGCTGCTGGGTTGTTCTTCCCTTGCTTCCGGATACAACCCTGCCTGTTGAGTGACACGGCGTGGGCGGCACCGAGAAGGCCATGTGGAGTGAGCAATGGGACGAGGAAGACGCGAGTCGCTCAAGCTACAGCAGGCTGAAGTCACACGGCTCAAGAAGAGCGAGGCGAGAGACGAGCGCGGAAAGACGCACTCCTTCCCCCCAGATGGTGTCTAACCCCCGTCTGCCGTCTCATCGTCCAATCCAACCTGTCGGCTCGGCCGCCGTGGGACTCGAACTGGGGACTGGCTGCCTTTCATGCGACGCAGACTACCTAACCTCCATCGCCCGAGCACAGCTCTGAACAGTCTCAAATCCATGGCTTATGACTGTATCCATCTTCTTGGTTTAAGTCCGACTCCAGCGATGCATCCTGTCTCTGAGAAGAGCAGAAAACCTTTCTGGGACTCTGGTCTGTGCCAAGATGTGCTCGGAAGCTGCATCCGCGTCTTAACTATCGGCTAATATATCATCGCAGGGGTGTCATATGCGCATGACACCTGGGACACCACTATGGGGGTCGCATCGCAGATCTGCCCAGTTGGCACTCTAGGACTCTCGCGGGCCTAGCTTCAGTGCATGTACGGGGCCGCCCTTAGTCTCACTGGTCGACTACGCGTGATATAATGGCATAGTCGCATGAGAACACGTCTCACACCCCAGGCCAGCTTATCAGTGCGGCCTGTCCAAGATATCGTCATGTCAAGTAGGGATGTCGAATACCTCGTGCGTAGGAATCTGGCGCCTACTCGAGGTTCGCAACTACACGTTCGTTGCGGCAACTCTCGTCAGTCAGCCCAGGTTCTCGACTTCACGTTGTTCTGTCCTTTCGCCACTTTCTTGTGTTTTAGGGCTTCAAGAATTTCTGGATGATCACAG
Organism: Pleurostoma richardsiae; assembly: GCA_030052745.1. Classification (NCBI taxonomy): domain Eukaryota; kingdom Fungi; phylum Ascomycota; class Sordariomycetes; order Calosphaeriales; family Pleurostomataceae; genus Pleurostoma; species Pleurostoma richardsiae. Next base: position 86,025 of record JANBVO010000062.1, read on the forward strand.
CAATGAAGGGTTCGGAATGCCGAGCCGAACTTTCCTCCACACCTACTTGTTTCGCAATAAGGTCAACATTCTCTTCCTCCGCTTGCGAAGCCTGCATTATCTTCTTGCTTCTAAAGCATTCACTCTACGGCAGAGACGACTGCAGTCATACTGTTTGCACAATTCATAGCACACATTATTGATTGCTTGAGTTTTAGGTTATGCTATGTACCTCACGACTGACCAGCCAAAAGATGCCGCGAGAAGTGACTTGCTTGGCCGCAACCAGCGCCTACATGCACAAGGTCTCAATGAGTTGTTCAGGCAATATCGACATCTCATATATGCGCTACTCACGGAAAAGACAGAAAACTCGTGAGAGGCTCATTCTTCTGAGGCTACTCACGGAAAAGACAGAAAACTCGTGAGAGGCTCATTCTTCTGAGGCTTGTACCTCTTCTCAGCCCCCTTCTTCTTGCTTGTGGGTAGAAAAGCAGGCTTTGTGTGTTGGCTTACTGTCTCCCAGATGGCTCTTCGAGGATTCGATATGGAGGGGTAGAATCACTCACAAAACCGCGGTCTTATTCAGTCATATATTTCAGCACATCGCCTGGTCATTAGCTATCGGTCTTCCGCTTATCATGCTTTCGTACTCGTCTGTCAGCCTCTTCTGGGCCCTAGGTAATGTAGAACATGATCGAACGAGGCATGCCGTCCCAACAACAAGAAGACGGAACGGCTCTGCCTCAACCTCGCTCGGACGAAAAAGGTGGAGGATTATACGAAATGCAGTGCTAGCGGGATTACCCAGACTGTCAATCGTGGTCAGAATGTTCTCTGCTAACCTCTACCCTCTCCCAGGATGATGCTTCGTCCGGAATGCCTCTGATTGCCAATCGCTCGATCTTCGCTTCTGAGCCGCCATTTATACGGCCACAGTGCTTCTCTGGCTTTCCACCTAGCTCGAACGAGACGAAGCGTATGTCCGACATGTAGATGGCTATATATTAGCAGGAAGGGGGTTCATTTCGACGGAGCCTTATCCGACTGTCACCCCCTGAGAATGAGCGTCTCGCCCGAAAAGCCAGCCTCGGGAGAATCCCCAGCAATCAAAACCATATATATGTCTCACCCGTGCCGTATGTACACGGTATCTCGACCTCGTCCCGTCTCCATGTCGATCTTCCGCCTCTCGTATTGACGACGGCTAACCGAAGCCCTCGCCAACGGCAAAATGCATTGATTTTCTCGATGATGAATGGCCCCTGACGAAGGTTCTCGAAAGAGAGTTTCTATTTGCGCTATTCTTTACGACTCGATCTGTATTTCGTGGAATTGGCATGTGCCTACGACGTGGGATGCTCAGATTTTCATCGATCAAGAAACCTACCTACCCTCATATCCTACCCACCTCTAAGTCCGAACGACGTAGAAAACAGACTGCGTCTTTGAATTATAGTGTCACTGGAAAAATATATTTAGCAACGCTCTCTCCAATACGTTTTGGCAACGACCAAACCATCGTTTAAACACTACGGTTTAGCAGATTGTAACCAAGAACAGACATAGCATCTGAAGCAGCAAGTAAACTGTAACGTCATCTCTCATACTTTACGCAAGCCTAGGGCTGCTACCAATCCAAATCTGACTCGTGCTGAAGTAGCAACTGAAAGGAAATGGAAGATATGCCTACGAAACGAGTCTTTCTGTGAGTACCATCAAGGTGCGAATATGTGGAGTCCAGGAAGCTTTGAAGCTTTTGGCGCCCATTAGCCTACTGCTCTACCAAAAAGAAGAAAAAAGTTTGTGTCTATTGCGAGAGGCCTGAAAGCTCATCAATGTCCCAGGTACTTGCCTGATATTGGCCTTTGCTCCCTGCTACGCTGGGCATGCGCCTGTGGTAGTGGGTGGGAATATAAGAGACAGTAGGTCATTAGCAGGCAAGACGTTGAGATGCCGCTCCGATCCTCCGTAGAAGATCATCGCCGGCCGGCTCCGTGCTCGGAGACACGAGCCTTCGAAGCTCCGTGACCGACCGATGGCAACATTATTGGTGTGGGGTTGGCGAGCCAATGAGGCCGGCGTCCCATCCCAGAGGACATGCCGCAAATCCGTGCTGCTCCTGCGTGGGCCTGATGTCACCGTAGTGGTGCTGTCACGGGGGAGGTCCGCTTGTACCGCACGCGCAAGATTTGGCAGCGCAGAGACTTTTGCGACCGAGCTTAAGGATCGTTCCATGCGGGAGCTTTTCCCTCACCCTCCTCTGGCTCCTCCGATTTCGTAACGTCCCGTCACCGAAGGGGATCGATCCCAAACCTTTCTCCGCAATCTGCTTTGCTGTTTTTGTCTCATTTCTCTACTCCGTAATCACTCTTCATTGCCGCCACTCTCCTCTCTTCTTCTTCGATCCTTGTGGCGACGTCATTCGGTGGCACGAACCGAACGCGCCCATCCCTTTATCGACCGATAACTTTAAGGAAGCGAGCCGTCATTCGAGGCCACGACGATAAAGCGGAGGCGAATCTCCAGCACTTCGAATTAATAAACATCACCTCCAGCCGCGACGCACGCACAACCGACCTCTCCTCGGACTTTCAGCACATACATACGATCCAAGCACTAATCTCGCGCCTCTCCTCACTGCGAGGCTTTTCACGGCCGCGCTCGGCGCTTCCCCGCGATGGCGTGGTCTAAATCTACCCGCATCAAGGTGATGCTATGCATCGACATCGTCTTCTTCTCGGTTGAATTGATCGTCGGCCTCGTTGTCCAGTCGCTGGCCCTCATGGCAGATGCCTTTCACATGGTGAGTGCTGCTGCGATGGGAACACTGTTGCTTGAGAGGAAAGATGCTGACACAAGCACGATCAATCTAGCTCAACGACATTATCTCCCTCTTCGTCGGATTATGGGCTGTCCGGGTTGCTCGCAAGGCGACTACTGACAAATACTCCTACGGTGTACGTTCTACCCTTCTGACAAGATCTCGGGTGGTCGGTGGCTAATATCTCGGCTTCAGTGGTTGCGCGCGGAGATACTGGGCGCCTTCTTCAACGCGGTCTTCCTCATTGCGCTGTGTGTGACCATCATACTCGACGCGATAGTCCGATTCATCGAGCCACCTGAGATCTCGAACCCACAGCTTATTCTCATAGTTGGCTGCTTTGGTCTTGCCTCGAATCTAGTTGGCTTCCTCGTGTTGGGAGGACATGGGCATTCGCATGGCGGGGACGAGCACTCGCATGACCATGATCATGACCACAACCACGAGGAGGAGCACTCGCACGCACACAAAGGTGATAGCATCTCCGCCGCCGAAGAGGGTCGAGCAGTTCATCAGAACGGGGAGCCGGCGGACGAGAGCGGCCGGCCGGCCGATCTGCTGCCAGAGGCAGCTGTAGCAAGATATCACGCGCGGCCAGCGCAACAAGCACAACAAGCCCGCCACATCACATTTGGCCAGACGGATGACGCGCAGTCTGACACTCTGGAGAGAGGCGGCAGCCGGGCATCTGTCAATTCTCGTGGACGGCCACGCAGACGTGCCGGTAGTGTGCGACACGGCCGCCTGACCAGCATCGAGGACATCAGCATTCACCCTGCAAGCTTCCGCCAGGAGATCATTGCCGCTAGCAAGCCGCAGCTCGACGAGGAGACTGAGGAGTCAGGAAGTGACACGGAGAATGCTGATGACAACCCCTTTACGGATGAGCCGGAGCCCACCGAGGAGACGCCGCTGTTCAACGGTAACGGCTTCAAGCACAACGACGATCATGAGTCGCACTATGGTACACGGCGATCGCTGTCCCGGCGCAGCAGACGGGACTCAGGGCTGCACACGCTGCACAACCACAACAAACCGAAGAAGCCAGGCCAGAAGAGCCATGGCCATAGCCACGGTGACATGGGCATGAACGCCATGGTCCTGCACGTCCTAGGTGATGCCCTTGGCAACGTTGGTGTCATCGTCACGGCCTTGATTATCTGGCTGACGAACTGGCCCGGCCGGTTCTACGCCGACCCGGTCGTGTCTCTCTTCATCACGCTCATTATCCTCCGGTCTGCCCTGCCGCTCACAAAGGCGAGTTCCAAGATCCTCCTGCAGGCCACGCCCGAGCACATCGAGGTCAACGACCTCCGCGAGGACATCCAGGCGCTGCCAGGCGTCGTCAGCTGCCACCACATCCACATCTGGCAGCTGTCGGACACGCAGATCGTCGCGTCACTGCACATCCAGGTGGCGTTTCCCATCTCTGAGGCCGGCGGCGAGAAGTACATGGAGCTGGCCAAGCGTGCCCGCAAGTGCCTGCATGCGTACGGCATCCACAGCGCGACGATCCAGCCTGAGTTCTGCCTCGACGCCGACCACGAGGACGCCCACCGCCAGGACGCGGCGGCGGGCTTCGACGGGCCCCCCGACGCCCACGACGGCGCGTCCCTGGAGAGGAGGGCCAGCCGGCCCATCGGCGACACGTGCCTCCTGGAGTGCATCGACAACTGCGTCGGCAAGGGCTGCTGCGGCGGCATGGGGTCGCCGCCCGTCAACAGCAGCCACTCGGCGCACAGCCACGGGCACGACGAGCATGATGGGCATGACCATCACTAAGAAAAAAGGAGACATGTCTGTCTGTTATTTTACTTTGTTTGTATCAAACTTATTCCCCTGGTTTTGAAAGATCTATGAGGTTCAGTGGAGGAAAGCCGCCGGCCACGAAGCCGCTGTGGCTACGAGACCACCTAGGAGACACGCTCCCGGAAGGGAGCCAAGGGAGCTTGTCGGAACCAACTGCGGCGTTTACGGAGCTAATATCAGTTCGGTTTTGGCGTTAAGGATCGTACGTCATACAGGGCACGTAATATTGTTGTCCACAGGCCGGGAGGAAGGGGCCTCAGCGAAGATGAGAAGGACTCTCTCTCACGGAGTGCGTGCTGAAAGTAGCGCGCACACGCTTTTTCTACTGTGTATATGTGCTGGAGAGGATGTCCATAGTCTAATCGATGCGTTGTACAAGGTGTGCTTCTTTTCGTTATGTGCCCGGCAGTCTTATTGCTTCACTACCCTTCTTTGTCGGACTGAAGGTAAGCGTTTCGTTTTACCTGTGACTGCCTCTCCTAGGGTCTAGACGGGCGCGTCTCTGAAGGATTCGAAACCGAGGACCATATCTTGAACGCCTCTTTTGTAGGGCCTCCCTTCTCTAGGCATAGCAGCAAGAGTCAGCCCCTCGGCACTTTTGCCTCGGCAGACTGATGCTTCTTAGATGATGAGCAGTCTGAACCTCCTGTTTGCGACGTCAAAGAGAAGTTGTGACCATGGAGCAAATCGTTTTGTATTGACGCCAGGCCTATACGATGCCTCTTCTAATACCATCATAATCATCGGATCACATTGAAACATTATGCATAACCGCATATATGATACCCTCACCGAACGCCATGTGCCGCACCGCACAATATAAACCAAGTCGCCGACATGATATTGAGATCTAGCCTCTACTCGCCCATACCGTAGCTCTTCACCCTGCTGAAGAAAAACGGCTTGTAGTGCTTGAGCCCGAACTCGGACCAGTCGTCCGTCAGCTTGTTGTAGCTGTAGAAGCCCTTCCACAGCAGCTTGTTGTTCCTGGCGGCGCCGCCGCGGCCCACGCTCGCCAGCGACAGCTCCATGCTGTACATGTACTTGGGCCCCACGCCCTCCGTCTCGATGAACAGGTCCCCCTCCGCCTCCTTGGGGTCCGCGCCGCCGCCCGGCGGCCCGTCGTCCTGCGCCGACGACAGCCGCCAGCGGCCCCACAGCGCGCCCCGCACCACCGCGGAGGGCAGGTGGGCGCCGGAGCCGTCGCGGTGCAGGGCGAGCGCCTCGCGGTTCAGGTGGTGCACGACGGCCGCGGGCTCGTCGGTGGTCAGCAGGCTGACGGCGGTGCCGTCGCGGAAGAGCCGCAGGTAGCGGTAGTAGGTGACGATGTGGACGGGGCTGTTCCAGGTGATCTGGTTGGCGTTGGCCTGCCCGGAGCGGATGTAGTTGACGGTGCTGATGTAGCACCCGTTGAAGCGCACGCGCGGCCGCTGCCGGAACATCCGCAGCCACGACGACGCGTACGCGCTGCGCAGCGCCGTGTTGGTCGCTGCGAGGGCCTCCGCCTCGTGGCGGCGCGCGGCGGCGTCGGGGGAGTCGTCCAGCAGGAGGGCGTCGCCGAGCGGGCCCCAGGACACGTCCCGCTGCCAGTGGTAGTGCATCCCGCCGAAGCCGAACTCGGTCCCCAGGCACACGCGACGCCAGATGCGCTCCTCGGTGGCGGCGAGCCACGCGAACCGCTTGCACACTTGCGCCAGCCGGACGAAGTCGCCGACGTCTAGGACTGCGACGTCTTGGAGGATGTGGACGAGGAGCTCTTCGGGCAGGTTGGCGATGGGACAGGGGGGCGGGTCCATGCCCTCAATTTCTGGCGCAGCTGGCTGGATTGACAACTCGGCAAACCCGGCGATGAGGTCCTTCATCGACTGCGGTTGGGCATGTAGGGATTCCTTGGCTGAGGAGGTTGCAGCAGCAGGAGTAGGTGTGGCTTTCGAGGGCGGCGGAGCTGGGAAATGCTTATTCTTGAACTTCTGATCCACTCGGTGGTCCATCTATTTCATATCATTGTTAGTCGACTCTTGTCTTGTCACTCCCTGCAAGTTTGAACATACCCTGAAGGCTTTGCGGTACAGCCGGAGGCTGTCGCCAAGGCTCCCCTGGGCCTCCTTCTCCACTGCCCTCTCGTAGTATTCTACGGCAGTCACCGGCTCTTGCTCGCTCGGTAAGCCCTGATCTTGCTGGCCATCTGATTGCGAGGTCTGCTCGGTAGGGTCAGGGACAGCATCGTCGAATACTAGGCCTGGAACGTAGCCGTCGTCATTGTCTTGGACGGCGACCCTTCCTGCGGCGGCCAATGGCCGTATCCGCTCTGGAACGGCGGCGGAAGCCTTGGAAGAAGATTGCGACTGTCTCCTCGACTGTTTCTGTTGCTCGTTCCCTGGCGCATTGGTTCTTGCGCGCACCTCGGCTCGCCATTGCTCGCGGAACGACTCGAGATCGGGGTTGAGCTCGCCGGACGTATTCATCGTCTTGGCGGGGTCGAGTGGGCTGACAAATAGAGAAGAGTATATAGGGATGCCAACATATGAACAGAGCCTGAGGGAATATGTTTAGTGAATCTATGCTAGCATAAGCAGAACATCTATGATTAATGATAATACTGAGAATATGAGGATGTTGGATGTTGTATGGTGATAGTACTTCGAAGTTAGTTCCGTTGTGGCGTCTGGAGATGGAGGGAAATCCTTATCGGCTCTTATCAGTCAATCCATCTCGTCCGGCGAAACTCCGAAGTGCTCCCTGGGCGGGCGCAAGTCGTGTCATTGAGGGTCGCTACAGGTTTGATGTCAGGAGATGACGACCTGAGATCAAGCGCTCTAGTAGTGACACTTTCACTGACAGAGAAGTCAGGTCGTGCAGTATCGTCTTTGCACTGGAGTCAAGCCGGACAGTGATGGAAATCTATGACTGGATATTTCCGTATTGGAACCTTCCGTAGGTATCGACCATATCACATTATCACAGTCCAAGATGAATCGGACTCCGGGTACGAGTTCCCTGTTCACTTGAGAATCTGGGTGGCTGTAATATTCTGATCTCTCTACTCTCCGCCGCCTGTCTATGCCGTATCTCCGAGGGAGTCAGTCATGTTGACGACATGGAGCCATGAGTGTCCCATACGCTCACAGCGTCGACTCATCATCGAGCCTCTAGCGAAGTCGGTCTCCCTGGTATCTTATCAAAAGGGGAGCTTGGGCCCTTGGAGCACCTCTTTGGCCAATGGCAGCAGCCAATGTGGGGGTGACATCATCTAACATTTTGCTCGGCTCGCTCCAAAAACGCCGCCGCCTCTCCGTTCTCCGGTAAAAGCCGCGCCCGGGGGGAGCCATTCATAGAACCACCCCGAAAACTGCAACTTTTCCACTACTCCGAATAAATGAAGAGGCGAATCCACCCACGACATTCCGGCGTCGCACACGTCTAGCCAAAACTTTTGCGCAACTCTCCTCCGCCAAGAGGGCCATCGTCGGATCCCTCTTTCTCCAGACACGCGCTTTTGCGTGACTGGAAGAAATCCATCGTCCGCGCCAACTCGGATGTTTATCGGCCATGGCGACTCTCGCGCGAACCAGTGGTGGCCAGGACCACGAGAGGATATCTCCCGATGACTCCTTCAGCTTGCCGAACATGCTGCCCACAGACCACGAGGGCGACTCCGAGCCTATCGAGATCACGGCCTTCCAAAAGATGCTGTCCGCGACAACTGGTAGCCTGTTGACGGGACTGCTTGGTATGCTCTACGAAACCACAACCCGCTCAGATATATGTCAGGCTTTTCGCTAACCTGCTTGATTCAGTGACCCCCCTGGATGTCGTTCGAGTCCGATGGCAGGCGCAGGGAGTCAAGCAGACAGAACCCCCAAAGATATCACCCGAGTTCTCCAAACTGACCCTGCGGAACCCGGATGGCTTCCGACCATCAAACCTCGGAGTTACCGCCTGTTGCAGGGAGGTGTTCTTCATGAATAACAATGCCGAGTATTGTCTCGCGGGCCCACGGATAGACTCCGGTGTCTCGTCAGCGGCCTCGGCGGCGGCGGAATGCTGCGCGGTTGAGCAGACGCAGCAGAAGACTTTCAACTCTACAATCGACGGGCTGAGGAAGATTGCAAGGAACGAAGGCTTCTTCACCTTATGGCGGGGTCTGTCTCCGACGTTGGTCATGGCGATCCCGGGTAATATGATCTACTTCACCGGTTATGAATGGCTGCGGTTCAATAAGAAGAGCCCGATCAACAGGACGTTCAACGATCAGACCGCACCCTTAGTCGCCGGAGTTGTTGCACGGGTTCTCGCAGCCGCCTCTGTAGGCCCGATCGAGTTATTCCGGACGCGGTTGCAAGCGTCTCACGGCGATACTGCAGCGGGTCACGTCAAGGACACAATTCACAGCATCCGTGAGATGGTGCATGTGGACGGGTACCGCTCTCTCTGGAGAGGCTTGACGCTTACCCTCTGGAGAGATGTGCCTTTCTCGGGGATGTACTGGTGGGGCTATGAGATGGTACGAGGAAGATTAACGGATGCTCGCGAACAGCGCAGGGGTCGCGAGATCGAGTCAGACGGGAGCATCGGCCGACATCGCCGGAGATCGCAGAGCCGGGAGAACCACCGGGACACCTTCATGGACAGCTTCATAGCCGGAGGACTGTCGGGGGCTTTTGCCTCTATAGCGACGATGCCCTTCGACGTGGGCAAGACGAGGACGCAGGTCTATCGCCACAGCGGGAAGAAGAGCGCCGTGGACGCCGCCGGAAAGGCCGCGGCCGCCCCGGAGGAGAACAGCATGGTGCAGCTCCTCTGGCACATCTTCAGGACGGAGGGTGTGGCCGGGCTGTTCAAGGGCTGGATCCCGCGGACGCTCAAGGTGGCACCGGCGTGCGCCATCATGATCAGCAGCTATGAGGTCGGGAAGAAGGTCTTCCGCGGCGTCAACGAGAGGGCCCTGAGGAAGGAGATGGAGCACGAGCGTGCCCGGTGAATCGCTTCTCTGTCTTCATTCTGTAATACCAGCATTGCCAGGCGTTTCTGAGAGGGGACACAGCTCACGGCAGAGCGGAATTTCAACTCCCCCATGGTCTTTTGTGCGAGCATTTATTAGAGCGAGACGACTTACGGGGACTGACGGCAACGGATTATGGTATTCGAAAAGCAAGCTATTGTACTACTACTGCAAGATAATTAGGGTTGAGGAACGTCGCAGAAGACATAAGACACGGTTCATTGTCGTACCTCGATGTCTCTGGGGTTCTGTTTGAGTCACCGCTGACCTGCCACGGTCTGTATCCCAATTACTATTGATCCTAACTACCAGCCAACCCTCGCAGTCCCCCAACCTGCGAACATCAACGGCGAGATCAATAATGTTCCAGTAGGCTGCAGAGAAAAAAACATAATGCGAAGAGCAACACCCTTACTGTAGTATTCAGGCCAGGCTTATGTACCTTGGGGCTCCCCTAGCTCCCCACCCCTAGCTATCAAGTTTCGGGCTGCGGGCTGTACTGGTCTGCGGCAGTGTGACGTCTTCGACAAGTGAACAAAAATCATTGATGGTTCGAGGCTTGCAGTCGGCCTAACTCGCAGAAAATCCAGAGAATCTGGCATTCAGAGGAGACCTTTGAGACAATTGAATTCGCCCATTGACGCTGGTCTAGATACATGCTGTCTTGCCTTAATCTATTTGTCGAATGCTTCCTCATCTGTTGTCAGCCCTGGACCTTGCAGCCGCGAGCGGAGTTTCCCCTCCCATTCATCACACGGGCCCTGCAGGTCGCGTTAATGAACGACGCCAAAACTCGCGTCTCGCAACGCGCCTCTGATAGCCTCTCCAACCTCCAATGAAGCCCGTCCAGTCCCTGCTAGACCAGGCTCTCGACTCGCACCATCCCCGGCTCCGCACCGATAGAGCCAGAAACCCTGTCAATTGCGTTGCTCGTAATATAGTCCTGGGAGTCGTCCAGTTTTTACCTCCAGCAAACTCCTGAGATATCATTCCACCACGTCTAAACTGGCCAACCATCCCAGCATCTTCATCTTCACTCCGGCCAAGCTGACTCCCTCTTCCATCTTCCCACCATCTCGTCGTGGTCTCGGCCAGATCACTCTTGCCCTCTTCTCCGCACCAAGAACACACCTCAGCTTCACTCTCCTAGCAGCCATGTCGTCCTCCCTCAAGCGCAAGGCGGGCACCCTCGGCGGCTCGGACGCTAAGAAGCCCAAGCAGAACGGCAGCATCACTGCCTTCTTCGGTGCTCCCAAGCCTGCTGCCAACGGCGCTGCCAAGTCCTCTAATGGCAGCTCTGCACCAGAGCCGCCGGCCGTCAAGTTCGACAAGGCCAAGTGGGTGGCCAGTCTGACAGACGAACAGCGGAGCCTGCTGCAGCTCGAGATCAACACGCTGGACGAGAGCTGGCTGGCCCATCTCAAGACCGAGATCACGACCAAGGAGTTCCTCGACCTGAAGCGGTTCCTCAGCCGTGAGACGGCCGCGGGGAAGAAGTGGTTCCCGCCGGCAGAGGATGTGTATTCATGGTGAGTCCTCTACTCGACCCGCGGTCCTCTCATTTAGACACATTCATCTCTAACACCCCTTCCAGGTCCCGCCACACGCCCTTCCACACCGTCAAGGTCGTCATCCTGGGTCAGGACCCCTACCACAACCACAACCAGGCGCACGGCCTCGCCTTCTCCGTCCGGCCACCCACACCGGCACCTCCCTCCCTCAAGAACATGTACATCGCCCTGCACAATGACTACCCGACCTTCTCCCCTCCCCCCAACAAGGGCGGCCTGCTCACGCCCTGGGCGGACCGCGGCGTGCTCCTCCTCAACACGTGCCTGACCGTGCGCGCGCACGAGGCCAACTCGCACGCCAACCGCGGCTGGGAGCGCTTCACGCAGCGGGTCATCGACCTCGTGGCGACGCGGCGCACCCGCGGCGTGGTGTTCATGGCGTGGGGCACGCCGGCGGGCAAGCGGGTGCAGAAGGTGGACGGCAAGCGGCATCTGGTGCTCAAGGCCGTGCACCCCAGCCCGCTGAGCGCGGCGCGCGGCTTCTTCGACTGCGGACACTTCCGCAGGGCGAACGAGTGGCTGGTCACGCGGTACGGGGCGGGCGCCGAGGTGGACTGGAGCCTGACGCCCGGGAAGTCGGTGCTGGAGGCGGAGGAGAAGGTCGCGGAGGGGGAGATGGCGCCGCCGCCGGTGCCGCGGGTGGAGAAGGTGGAGGTGCCGGGGGAGGAGGACGAGGCGGTCAAGAAGAGCGCGGCGGCCGAGGTCAAGGCCGTCGTCGGGGAGATGGTAGAGCAGAAGGCGAAGGGAGAGGAGGAAAAGGAGAACGAGAAGGCCGAGGCGTGAGCGCTGCCTTGGCCTTTGGCTCTCACACCGGCCTGTCTCCAGTGCTGTGTCACTCTTTTGATCGTGGAGTCTTGCGTCGCAGATTTTATTTTCTACTGGGCGTTCGGATATGTCTGGTTCGGAGAGGCGTTTGCTAGAGACGCGGACCGCTGCCGTATCGGCAGGGTAATGTACATCTGCTCTTCTTAACGGCTCTAGGCCGTTGATGGGCCGCCACGGTCCTTACCTGTGTAATATATACGGATGGTTCTCTTTAATGGCCGTGTCTTAAGCTCTCTTGGGAAGATGAGTATCTCTGGGAATCAAAATGTTTCTTCCAGACAAAGTAGGTCTACCTTTCTCTTCATGTCTCGGGCTCAAGGACCTGGAATCGAAGGTGATCCTCATGACATGGCAGAGCTTCCGTGAGGCAACAGGCTGCCGGCAAAATCAACAAGCCCAATTGCAATAAGAAGGTCAAATATCCCATAGATAAAGTCAGCTGTGTCCATCGTTGGCACTATATGTCGTGATGCATTTATTTCACTAGCTAGTAAAGAAACTGAGACCAACAGCCTCTTTAGTGGAAAAGAAGCGGCATAGGATGAGTGACGCCGATCTGTCTCATGCGACACTTCCCATAAGAGGCAGACCGAGTCTTGGGACGCAGAGAGCGGGATCTCGAGAGATTTTCGATTGACCTGCAATGTCAATCCGAACACCCGCCGGTAGACACGCACAGAAAGAACATGACAGTTGTCGATTTCCAAATGCTCTCGTTTGAGCTGGTAGGAATCCTCAAATTATCGGACTTTTGAGCCCAAAAATGTACTTGTGACGAAGCCTTAATACCTGACGAGGAGTTGGGACGACCTTGACCTCATTGGCGCTGGCTGGAAGGAGTCTCTCTTCGGGATTTCGAGGCAGGCTTGTCAAACTGTGCTCGCTGCTGCTGATACAGGCCAAGCAGGTGTTTCTTCCTCCTCGTGCATTCGGCCACAGAGAGAAGCAAAGGGCGGCATGGAGCTGGCGTCCTGCAGAAGCAATGCAACGTCCAAGGGTCCTGGAGACTGCATTGACGCAGGTGAGCCACAACCCCACAGCGGCAAAGCGACAGCTTTCTCGAGCCGTAGATAGGTGAGAATAAAAGGAGGCTTGAGCGCAAGTCCTGTTCCGAACGATGCAGCCGCTCCGAGAAGCACCATCTGATCCCCAAGGTGGCCGGTCATGCTGTCGCGTGTCTCCCTCTCAAGGCCACGTTCGTTCCAGCGGAATAGACAAGGGTTAAAAGGAACTTGAGCCTTTCCGTGCCTTCGGATGGCGTCCGCCACGCCAGCTCACGGGCAAGAGCGAGCAGCTTGGTTCCTAGGAACCAATGGCCGGGCACATCCCGGCCAGGATCGGCGGCCAATCGCTGGTTCTGTCTGGTTTCGGCTGGTCTGCGCTTTGCTGGATGACCTGGTTGGCATCGCTGGCGGGGATGAGCTGGCACTGGCCAAGTCATGCATCGATCTGATCAAGCATTGGGTGGTGGGATGGAAAAGGGGGTGCCGGCGTGGTGGGGCCGGGACTGTGACTGGCAGGAAAAGCACCCATTCTGAAACACGGAAGTCCTGGTCAGGTACCTGTCTGTTGACGTTTAGCAATTGAGGAGATCTTGACTCTGCATCTGACTTTGAGGTCATTGATCTTCTCGGGTTCGGCAGTACGTCGGTCGCGAGAGGCGTTGCGCGAGATGGGCTCGGGAGACAGAGAGATGGGCCCTTTGCACTCCCGAGAAGACGCTCAATAGGCCGCGACCATTAGAGTCTCACCAGAGCGCGGTTCCCGTCCCGCATTAAGGGCTGGCGAGGGTAGGACGGTGCGACAAGTGAGAAACGTCGGGACGAGAGAAACCTCGCCGGATGCACGCACAGGTAGGTAAGCTAAATACCTTAGCTAAGTACCTAAGGTAGGTAAGCAAGGTGCCCAGGTACCTAGGTAGGCACTCCTACAGGCACAAAGTGCTTGGCGTCGAAGTTGAGGCTCTGGGGACTTCAGATGAAGGGGTAGTCGAGGGAGAGGCACGACGTGTTAAATAGACATCCAAGTCAAATGCCGGATCCAGAATTTGCGCGCGACTCCCTACGAGGCAGCGGCGACTGAGTCCCGCCCCCGGCATCCGACTACGTGATGTACTGTACCTTGACCCGCATGGGAGCACCTACTACTATGTGGACACCGTAGGCAATATCTGGATCGGTTATGATAGCAGCACCCAATATCACGGACAGGCAGCCAGTGACGATGCAGAGCCACCTCGATATCATGACCCCAAGACGGGCAACAAGGGACCTACAGTCCGCTCGTCGTCCCGAGAGGGGGCGGGGTCAGGAAAGACAGACAAAGACGCGGGTGTTGTTGTCTTGACGTGCAAGTATCTTGCACGTACACCTTTCCGCCCTCGAAAATATTCCTCTCCAGATCGCGTGCATCCCACAGCAGCATACAGTACAACTGAACAGCCTCATCCGGAACCCAGACTCTTGGGAAGAAGCTCGCTCGTCCGCCTGCAGCTGCTTGTTTTTAGTGACTTCACTAGTACCTTAGCTGCGGCAGCCACCTCACACGAAGCGCCTCTCCGCTGAGCTAGCCCTGGTGACAAGCCGTTGGGCGTGAGCCAGTTGGCAAGGCTGCTCCAGCATCGGGCGCCGCTCACGTCCTCCAATTTTACTTCAAAGAGACGGCTAGTTTCTCTCTGCACGACGCCAAGTATTGGTCTGTCCAGAGCCTCTTGTGACGCCAGCTCTCTTGTGTGCCTCCCGCATGCGACCGAAGCATTTCTCGGGAATCTCGTCTCGCACCTCGCTCCACGGCGACCACAGACTCCCGACTTATTCCTCGTTTGAAACCGGTCCCGAGATACAAGTCGGGTACAGAGGCAGATTGGCTGGTGCAGCTGCCGGGGTTGCCATTTTCAGGGCCCATTGGCAGATTGGGCAGAGACTCAAGAGAGACTTGGGAGACCCCTGCCAGCTTGCTCGTCCGTTTCGGTCTTCCTATTCCTGCTCGACCTTAATTACATTATTGAGCCCACCACCACGCCAAAAGCCCGCTTCACCAAAACGGGACCTCGTCGTCTTGGATGTGTAGCCCCTGAGATCCAGAACCAGCTTCTTTCCCTCTTGAAAGCTCTCTTGGGCAGCATCGCCAAACTCCTCTCTCTAACCCCCGCTCCCCGTCTTTCAGGACTATCTTCTGCTTTTGGTTGTTTGTGACGCTTCGATACCACTTCGGGCTTCTACTTGTTCCTTTATCGAGCCTTTTAATTACCTTTCATCACAGCCGGCACACTCGAGATCGGCCTTGCTCCTGCTTGTTTTCAATATCCCACGCCGCCATTCTTTTCCTGCCCCATTACCGCTTCGCGACCAAACCCTTCCAGCGCAAAAAGCGACAAACGCGCCGAGCTTCCATTCTACCGCCATTCCTACGAATGTCTCACGACTAGCGACCGATTTTGCGATTTGCGATTCGGCCGAGTCAACATGCCCAGCCTATTTTCCCGCTTCAAGGGCAGGGACGGCCCCAAGAGGTCCAAGAAGAACGGCAACCTCGACCACCTCACAAACCAGCTGCCTGCGAAGCCGCGATGGGAAGACGCGTATGCGCGGACGACAGTAGAGCCAGAGGAGATCCAGCAGCTCGTCAGACAATGCACCAAAGAGCTGAAGCTTAGAGGTATGACATCAATCTCGCTACTCCTGCAACCTTCCACCGCCACATGTCGGCTCTCCCGCGCGCCTTTGGTGGTACTGCAGCTAATCAAGGTCCAATGCATCAAGCGCTCGATCACCCCTTTCTCTTGCTACCCTTCCGACCGACTTCAGATCCCAGCGCCGTGCGGACGTTCATACGTCACTTTTTCGACAATGGGAACCTTCGCGGCGATGTTCTCGCTCAAGAGCTACGGATGACCGAGCCAATGGTTTGTTTGCCTCCCAAAGCGAGCGGAACAGAGCAACTAATGGCCATCCTAGGTCATCTCGGGCGTGATCAAATGGTGCTGGAGCAGACTAGAAGGCGGTGTGGTGGGCTGGGACGCCTACGAGCTGTTCAAGGTTGGAGAGCAAGGTACGCGACAACAAGCGCAACAGACGCGATCGACGAAAAAGAATGAGGCGCTGACGTGTATAATTGTAGATTCGAACATGGCGCGCGATTCATTCAATACTTTTATTCCCCTGAGTGTCGAGAACGAGGCGCGCTCCAGCATCATATTCGACTTCTTCGAGCTTTTAGCGGCGATTGCCGCGCACGGCAAGATGAACGGCTTTGGGGGTCGCAAACTGTCGCGAATGGCAGGCTGGTGGGCCTTTGAGCACAAAGACACCGGCGACGGCTTCGAAGGTGGCTACAAGGCCTGGCTCGCGTCAGTAGAGGCCCGCCCCGAACCTTGATTGATTTGAGGCTAATTGCTATCAGCGCCGCGGATGCCACTAGTCACCTCTTCTTCGCCTATCTGCGCTCCTTGGCCCCTCAGCCGAGCCGCAGTGGCATCTCCATGCTCCCCATGTCCCTGCAGAAGCTACTACAGGAGACCGAGTACCCTCCCATGAGACCGGCGTTGATGCAGTCCTCGACGAACAAGGTCATCATGATTGTCGACACGGTCTCTCCCACCCCCTTTGCTCTCCTGCGACGCGGAAACCACTTCCAGTATCGCGATGAAGACAGGGCACTGCGAGAGTTCTCGGAGTATGAGGACCCGGTTCAGGCGCTGACAGAGGAGTGCCGTAGGGTTCTCAAAGCTGTCTCCGCTGCTAACCAGACCCAGGCAGTGTCTAGCTCTAAGCACTCGACAAGTCTCCGCGATGCGTCCTGGTCGCGGTTCGAAGACATTGGCTTTACAAGCCCTCTGGACGAGGAGGACGAAGAAGACGAGGCCCAACAGGTTGCGCAGCGTCGCGTGGGTCTTAGAACGACTCCTTCGAGCGGCGCGAACCTGGGCAGGCCTACGACTCCGTCCTGGGCCGATTTCTTGTCTTCGGGCTTCGTCGACGACTCCCCCAACAGTCCTTCAAACCTCCTGCTCCCACCGGATAAGATCTTGCCCCCGATAGATACGACAGTACGCCAACGCAGCTCTCAATCGCACAGGCCGAGGCTGGAGCACCAGCAGCAGCTTGAGCCAGGAGAGCTTGCTAGTATCACAAAGTTCGACCTGGACGATGCATTCTGGTGGGTCTGGATGACGAGTCTAGCCCCCGAGGAGACCCCGGGCAGGAAATCCGCGTTCGGTCGGTGCGCCGTTGTTGAGACTGTGATCCGCACCGGCCGCTGGCTCGTGATGGAGGAAATGGTTAAAGGCGCGGCACCCGAGCCTCAGGAAGGCGCTTACATCGCTGAGAAGAAGAGCTTCTTCAGCTGGACGCGACGCGGCAAGGGTATTTCCCGGCGAAAGTCCACTGGCAAGCATGCTCTGGACAAGGGCGAGAGCGGCATGCTGAAACCTAGTGCGACTATGGGCTTTAGCAAGACTAGCATCGGCCCCGACCAGCAGGCCAAGATACAAGCCGCAGCGCAACGGCTTCAAGCAAAGCAGCAGCAAGAGAGACTGATGGCGGCGCAGAGCCCAAGCCCAGGACGTCGGGGTAGAACCGACATGGATCTGATGGCGGAGAAGACAAACAGCGTAATGACGCTCCAGCCCGTGATTATGAGCGAGGCATCTCCAGCCATGAAATGGGCGAACAAGTATGACAAGGACGCCATCCGGGAGGCTTACTTGGCGAATCAAAACGCAGGACGCGGAATTGCTCAGCCTCTGCCGACGAATGGCGGGCAGTTGACTCCTACGGCGAACGGCCACGAGCTGCGACCAGCACCCCCTGCTAAGTCGCCGTCGTTACGGCCACAGCCATCACCTTCCATCCAGCCTTTGTCACCCATCTCTCGGGTGGAGCCGGAGGAAGAGCGACGGCACTTGTCAGACAAGGCTGTTGAGGCACCCAATGACTTGCACCCCGCGGAGAGGTCGGGTGCTCCAGGCAGAAGCTCCCCGCTGCCCCCGCCAAAGGACGAGCCGAAGAGCGTCGAGATCCCACGCGAAAACATGCTGTCTCCCGAACCCGACCTGAGCCCCGAAAGCAAGAAGCAGCAGAAGAAGCTCCACAAGGAGGTCAAGGATAAAGACAAGCAGGGTGGGCTGAGGAAACTCTTCGGCCGGAACAAGAACCGACAATCGAAACTCCCAGAGAACGCGGCTGCGGATTTGAACGGGATGCTGGCCCAAGCACCCGCACCTGCTCCTGAGCCCGAGCCCGAGCCAGCACAGCCGGAGCCGCCTGTAGAGAAGCCCGCTCTGGAACGCCAAGAGACTCAGTTCGTGACGCCCATGGAGGAACCGTCCAACACCATGGCGCCCGTCCAGACGCCGCTCAACCCCACGGGACCTGAACGCTCATATGAGCCCTCCGTCACAGAGTCTCGCGTTGACACCGCCGATGCCCTCGAGGCTCATCACGAGTTCTCTCGATTCGACCAGGGCCCGCTGGCGGACCAGCCGGCGTTTGCTCCCGCAGAAGACTCCGATAATGATACCGAAGACGCCATCCCACCTCCGATCGCCAGACATCGGGACTCATCGCCTACACCCGAGCCTCCGGTGGACCAGAAGCCGGTTGCACCCGCACAGGACCGGTGGGCGCAGATCCGCAAGAACGCCGCTGAGCGAGCGGCACAGAGGCAGAGCGAGGAGCAGAGCCGTGGAGGATACAGCAAGACCACTGATGATGGCGATGATACCAGCGGTGAAGAGAGTGAGTGTTAACATTGGCTTCGTATTACGGGATGAGCGCATGCTGACCATCTGACAGCCATCGAATCGCGTGTTGCTCGGATCAAGGCCCGCGTGGCTGAACTGACGGGTAACATGGAGGGAACCAGCAGCCCTGGAAACCGAACCCCTCCTAGCCGTCGCTAGTTGCAGTCTTCGGTCACCAAGAGCGCTCGTTCGCAGTGAGATATTGGTGGAGGAGTTTTCTTGACCTTGGCCTCGCTAGGCATTGAGGCAATGCGCGTACCATTGACATTTCTCCCACAACAACTTCGACGTCAACCAGTCCACAGGGCAGCACTCTGCCTCTTTTTTCGAAACCCCTAAGCCTAATCGCACGCTCACTGTCGGCGCGCATCTCCACACAAATACCATTTTCGCTTCTTGCCAACGTTTAAGATGATACCACTAGAAAAGTTGCTTTTTCACCTCCCAGTCGAGCAAGCAAGCAAGCAAATGCCGAAACCCTGCGCACAGTTTTCATGCGGCTGATTTTCGCCGTCCTTTCTTCCTCTACTCGAGCAAATGTCCAGACCAGGACCGTCCATGTCATGTCTATTCTAATCTTCGAGAGGGCCGCCGGGGCCGTTGGATCAAACTTCGCTTGTGGGGGAGATGTCGCCTGCGGCCTGTTTTGATGGGAAGTTGAGGGATCTGGTTAGCAGTCGAGAGAATCAGAACATAGCTTGGAATCTAGCCACCCGTCCATGATTTTACTTGAGAGTACCTCGTATCCTGTACTCATACCTGATCCCGGGCCCTGCCACGTTGCTGTTGTCGACTTGTCTTAGCCCACGACTGCTCCCCTACCGTCCAGCTCTCCTACAAAGTGATCACCAGCAGAAAACGTCATCCAATGTCCCAGCTAACCCAATGGTGCCCTATTGTACGACGGTCGCCAATTCCACAATCTAGTACAGCATTCAGAGAGGAGGGGTAGGACAAATACGATCTTTCTTGATGTGAACAGATTTGCCGTAGGAATAGCACTGCTTAACGTGTTTCTTGGCTGGAGGCTCCTGATTGCTGCTCATGGCAGGGCTTAGCCCCTTCTCTCAGACGGTGTTGATACTGTAGGTTGCATCACTGCCAACTTGGCCATGTCCCGTTTACCCGTGTCGGAAACCGAAGGCAAGTCGACTCCAGGACTGTCCGCTGGCTCATACATGCTTCCATATGTACTCAAGCTTCTATCATTCCATTTCTAAGTGTCGTCTTGAGACACGCGTCTATCAGTGCTCAGAGGTCTAGGTAGAGATTCGCGGGATGTCTATCTTCCTGATAGCGACACATCTCGCGTCGCCAGGGAATATTAGTTGTGAGATGAGAGCGGGTGTATCTACGCCACTGCTACCGTAACGCCCATTCTAATTGCTGCTGCCCGGCCGCTTCTCATCTTCATTTTCTGCCCTCCTGGACGCTGTCGTCCATTTTGGTCGACGGTGGGCTACGGGAAGAAGAACTCCTTGTCGTGTTATTATACACAAGTGAGCTAGCAAAGAGGAGTTGGCAGACTCACTTGATTGCCATCGTGGTCTGCCGGTCCAGGCTCGGCGTAGTAGGGCTGCTGACCCTGCTGGTGTTCCGGCAGAAGAAGTATTGGCTGGGGTCGTTGGTTGGCGCCTGATATCAAGTCAGAATGCAAAGGACCGTCGAGATTCAGCCCTCTGACGAAGGCTTCCTCCGGGACATCGTTCTTCGCTTTCCGTCTTCGGCCGTCATGTCCGCTTCCCAAATGATAGAAAAGTCTTCCGTCGCAGCATTCTCCTCGCCATTTCCCCGAAGTGGCTCTAAGAGAACATTGTCACTCACCATACTGGTTGTAGTCCACAGGCACGAGGACGAGGGGCACCGCCGGCAAGCCCGCAATCTGGTATGGCGCCCTCGGGAACGCGATGCGCGGAATCTGTTGCTCCTGCCGCAAGGGCTGTTGCATGACAGGGACGTAGCCTACAACCCCCGGTTGGAACTCGATATACTGCTGCGGGTAGTAGACAGCCTGCGGGAAAGCGTTATCTTCATGGACCATCGCGGGTGGCACAAGTCGGTAAACGGGGCCGATCTCCTCTATCTGCACCGGCTGTTGCTGCTGAGCAGCCGCCTCACCTATCACGGCCGGCCATGGTACTCGTATCACCCCCGGTGGCTCACCCTGGGCAATGATGCCCTCTTCCTGAGGTACATGTTGCTCAGCGAGCCTGTAGAACGGCTCATACATGTCCCGCATCCCTATTCGAGGGTCCGCCGGAGGTCCGCCGGGGAGGCCAACACCACCAGGGAAGAAAGCGGGAGGAGGTTCCGGGAACTCTTCTCCAACGAGCCGAGCGTCTGGCCTTGGGGCCGGATCTCCCGGCCGGTGTGCCCCAATCTGGCCCTCGACTCGCGGCCTCTGCGCTGGGTTTCCGGAGGCCGGCCGGCCGCCGTATACGGGGCAGAGGCACGTCTTCCACCCGGCGCCGCAGAGGTGGCAATAGTGCCAGCCGCATCGGCATCTATATGTAGGAACGGATGCGCGCCTCATCTCCCGCCTTATCCATCGGCTCAGGGACCGTAGGCAGGCAGGAGAGGAGGGCAGGCATCACATCCTACAAGTCAGCAACCCCAATCCCATAGTGAGAAAAGGGGTACGGGAATAGCAGACAACCTACGTGATATGATTACACCCTGCCTCCAGCGACACAACGCTGTTGCACCGCCCGCAGCTCGACCACCCGTGCATCTCCATCGTCCGCCTCAGCCGTTCCGCCTCGCTGTTTTCCGGACACGGCCCGGTCCCGTGCGCCTCCGTCCCGCACAGCGCGCAAGTCTGCTGCCCGCACGCCTCGCACGCTGCTACCACCGCTGCGCCTCTTCTTCTTCGCCTTGTCCTGCCGGAACCGGCGCTGTCCGCCTCCCAGACCTCCGAGTGCCTCCGCGCGGGTATGAACAGCCCGCACGCGGCGTTGCTGCAGTACACTCTGCGGGGCGCGGCCATCTCCTCGGCCCGGGCCCGCCAGCGTTCTAGGAGGAGCTCCGGACGCGCCGCACCGGCCATGCCACCGCTCTCAGGACTACCAGTGGTGGAAGCCGTTTCGGGATGGAGGTCCGCCCAGCGCACGGCGGCCTCGGAGAGAGGGGCGCAGCACCGCGGCGGCCAGCTGGCCTCGTCGCGGAGACCGGAGCGGATCATGTGCGCGATGCAGGCGCGGCAGTAGCGGTGCCCGCAGGGGAGGGTGGTCATGAGGCGGCTGGTGGTGATGCAGGCGGCGCAGGGGCCACGGTCACTGTCTCTAATATCACTCTCGTCGTCTAAGCTCTCTGTCGCCGTGGCAGAGGCTCTCTGTTCGGTAGGGCCTTGACCCCTGCGGTTGGATTGACGTCCACTTGCATCTGCTGATAGTGTATGGTGCGGTGAAGGGGAACGATCGGGGAGCCGCCGACTCGCGGAAGCGCCGTGCTCCGCTGCTTGGAGCTCGAGTGCCGTGAGGGCAAGGTCGCTGATCTCCCTGGGCCCAAGGCCCGGGCCTGGGTGTTCGAGGTCTAGGAGGCCGTAGCGTAGGAGGAGGTGGAGGATGTCGTCGTCGATCTGCCAGAGAGGATCCATAGGCGACGTCTGTCGAATTGCGGCCGTCCAAGTCTGATACGGTGAGAATAGCAGATATGAATGGATCCCAACAGAAGTGAGAGGTTGAAATGATGGATCCAGGAGGTAGTACGAGCATCGATCGGCTATATACCTATCTAAAGAGCGGAGGGCGAGCAGCATATGAGGGACTTGGCTGGGAACTCCTGCTTGGTGAAAACAAGAGGAGCTAATATGAAGATGATGCCACCACTATGGCCATTCTGCTTTGATGAAGGTTTGCTTCCTAACATTGCTGTGATACCCAGACATAGGAGTCACCGAAGCGTTGTTGGCGACGATTCACCTATCGAGTCCCTCGATCAAGTCATCACAGTTCGATGTCTGTGTGAGCATACACGTATGAACAAGCGACTCTCATTTCTCTGTTCTTTTAGAGGTACTATGACGAGTACTGAACAGTCAGCATATACTCACGGCGACGACGATGTATTGTCTACTCATTTGACAAGCGCACGACAAGAATAGAAAAAGAATGGCCCTGACGAGCTCATAAGAGCCAATGGTAGACCTCAGCATCGTGTCCTAAGGACAGCAAGCAGCACCTATTCATGTAGTGAGGATGGAGGGTTTGATTCTAATCTGTGTCCTGATCTTCAGCTCTTTGCCAGATCTCCCTCCTTCTCATCAACAAGTGTACACGCGTAGCGATATGAGTGAACGAACAGCAGGTCGTTTATTGTCTTACTTTACTTACTCTCCTACTCTACTTACACGGCGACCTTGAGCGCGTTTGTATAACATTGAAAGCAGCAGCACGCCTAGCATAACTAGTGCAAGGAGGTATTGAGAGCTAGAGCAGAATACCTCAAAGCACTCGAAGAGGAAATAGAGTTTAGATCCTTTGTGGCCACGAGGTATAGAACCAAGTTTATATTTATTTCAGAGGAACCGTGTACGATTACTGCCCGGTATACTCCGCAGTCCCGATGAGCATACAAAATGAAGAGACGCCCTCCCGGAGACCGCCAACCCAGCAGAACGCCTCCCGGTCTGTCCATAATCTATTGCTGTTGCCCGTGGGCCCGAAGAGAACCAGCCAACCGTAGAAAACCCTTTCATGTTTATGTTCCCTTGACCGAATAATTCCAAACAAAAACAAGACAGTATGTGACGATAGGGAGCTGGAATTTTGTGTAATCTATTATATACTGTCATTAAAGGGAAGAGATAGCAAGACGTAGAGACATCACAAGGAAGTTTCAGTTCCGCCTTGGAGCTACTATGAAGCGCTCTTCGTCTGTACCGGGCCGCCAGTGGTAGGGAACGCGACGGCCGTGTCTAGCGCGTAAAGGTTAAACTGCTTGGCGCCGCCGCACATGTTCGCCGTCCCGGTCGTGGTGGCTACCGCGCCGTTGCTGGTGACTGTGGTGACGCTGCCGTAGCAGTAATCGGTGCACGCCTTGGTGCCGATCAGCGAAGTCACGGCGCTGCCCTTGAAGTCGAGCGTCGAGCCGCCGTAACACTCGTGGTGGTACTCTAGATAGAGGTACGGGAGTCGTGTCGTTGGCGAGGGCGCGTTGGAGTAGATGGAGTTGGCGTAGTTGATGCACAGCTCGGGCGTGACGCTGTTGTTCGCCAGAATCTGCGGGAGAGCATGACCGCTGGATGTGTCACTGTAGCAACCGATCAGGAAATAGCCGTTTGTGGCTGTGGCGGTCGGGCCGCTAGATGTTGAGGTTGAAGCAGACGTGGAGCTTGAGGAGGACGTCGTCGTGGCAGATGTGCTGGCGAGGAGGGACACCGTCGAAGAGGTTGAGGAACTGGAGCTGGAGCTGCTGCTAATGACACTGCTCGAGCTCGAATAAGGTGACGAACTCGATGATGGTGAGCTTGACGAGCTTGAGCTGGAGCTGGAGCTGGGGCTGGAGCTGATGCTGACAACACTACTCGAGCTTGAAGTTATTGAACTCGAGGTTGACAGAGAGGATGTGCTTGAGAGAGCAGAGGATGACGAGCTCACGCTGCTCGAGGATGAAGATGTCTGAATGCTGGAAGAAGACGAGACGACGCTTGAGCTCGAAGACACAGATGTCGAGGATGAAGACGCCGGAGTTGAGGAGGAGGACGACGACGATGATACGAGGGTCGAGCTGGACACCACACTGCTTGATGACACGACAATCGTCGACGAAGACGATACAAAAGCCGTAGAAGACGACGACACGGCTGAGGACGACACGCTGATCGGGCCATACATATCCAGCCGCGAGCCAGCGCCGCAGTACTGCTGCGTGTTATTCTTGCACAGCAAGCTGCAGTCCGACGTCGCCGTGAGTACCGAGCCCGCGTTGATCGTGTTGCCGCAGTAGCACTCCCTAGCGTACTCGATGCCCATGTACTTCAATGACTTGGAGGCGCAGAACGTCGCGCACACGTCGACCGTCATGCTGTCGCTGGCGTAGCTGGCGCCGGAGAGAGCCCGTCCGGTGGTTGCCTCCGTGTAGCATCCCATCCAGGAGTAGATTCCGGACTGTGCCACGTGAACGGGTCCGCTGGGCGGCGTGTTGTACACCGTGTTGTTGTACACGGAGAGACGGCTGCCGGAGCCGCAGAGCTGGGCGGCATTGCCCTTGCAGGCGGTGGAGCAGTCGGACTCGGTAGCCTTTAGGGTTGTGTCTAGGGTATAGCCGCAGTAGCACTCGCGGCCATATTCGGTCCCGAAGAAGTTGTACCCGCTGCAGTAAGAGGCGCAGGACTCGAGCGTCAGAGTGTCAGCGGCGGTGGTCTTGGAGGACAGGCTGCGTCCATTGACCAGGTCCTTGTAGCAGCCAATGTAGTTCCACTGCCCGCTGATAACAGCAGGCTCGTTCGGGTTCAGTGGAGAGCCAGACGCAGATGTCGTAGGAGCAGTCGAGGTGCTGGTTGAAGTGCCCAGCGTTATTCCCGTCGTAGATGCACTGCTGGTGCTTGTCCCACTGCTGGTGCTTGTCCCACTGCTGGTGCTTGTTCCACTGCTGGTACTTGTTCCAAGTCCTGTTGACGTCCTCGTGGAGGCGGTAGAGGTCCCACTGGCAGGTAGCGCCGAAGAGCTGGATGAGGATCCACCGTTGACGCTCGCGAGATAAGCAGCGATATTAAACTTGGTGATGTCGGCGTACGTGCTCAGGTATCCACCATCGCCACCGCAAGCCTGGGTCGTGTTGCCAGTACAGCTGAAGGTGCAATGGTTGGGCGAGTCTGCGTTGTACGATGATGTTTGCTTTATTGCGTTGCCGCACCAGCACTAGAGACGGTTGTCAGTGATAGACGTTCCTGTCCGCGAAGCATCGGTTTCGCATCGAAGGCTCCGGGTACAAGATAGGAAAGTGGGTCCCGGTTCGGGAAGACCCGACAGGGGAAGCAACGTGGGTGGACCCGGTGCCCGGGGGCCGGAGAAGAAAAGCGGGACCGGGGACTTACCTCCTGGTGGTATTCTGTCCCGGCAATCGCATATCCAGCGTTCATGCAGAGTGTCTGGCACTGATCGTTGGAGTTGGTTGCTTCCTGGGCGTCGGTGTTTATCTGAGTCTGAAGATTCCTGCCTTTGTTATCGGTCAGACAGCCGACCCACTGATACCGTGCTGTTCCATTCGGGAGCAGCGGCCCAATCTGCGCCGTCACAACGGTCACGTCGATGAGCACGTCATGGACACCGAAAGCCTGAGTCGGATTCAGCGCATCCAGACCGTCCGTGTTCAATGTCCAGTACAGTGAAAGATACTGAGACGGGTGGTTGGGCTGGACCGAAGCAGCATAGACAGCGACGGACCCGTAAGCGCACGTGTTGACATCGATCTTCTGGCCCTCCAGCAGCTCGCCGAATGGGTTGACGGCCGTGAGCTGGGCAGAGTCAGGAGGCTTCGATTTGGTGATACTCAATGTCGAGCCTCCAACATTGCATATACGGATCCTCTTGATGACAGTCGTACCAGCGAGGACATTGCCGAACGCCATGTGAGTTGGCACGCTGTTATCCCAACCCCCTTCATCGGTAGATATGTCAATTGTTGCAATGGGTGGTGATCCCGCGGACGCGGAAAGGAGGATCGAGTCCAAGCCACCGTCAGACCACACGACGAGGTTCACTGATACAGTACCTTCCGTCGAAGTGTTGAAGAATAAAGGAACTGAGAGGCTCACGCCAGCTGCGAGAGTACTTCCGGGACGAGGGAACGCAGAGGAGCTGAATCCCAAGCCCAAATCGGCCGAAGAACCGTCGAAGGTCAGGTTAGTGAAGGGCGCGTTGGTAACATTGCCCACCTGCCAAGCCATACCGGTGAATGTCAGAGCCCTACTTCCGATATTGGCGATTGAGGCTGAGCCGGAAAGGCCAGATACAGCAGAGTCTGTCCCGAGAACAAGGCCGCCGAAATCGACTTCAGTTGGGTTAATATACAGATAAGGATCCGCGCTGACAACGTTTCCAGTCAAAGAAACAGGAATTGTGCTCGTATAGCCGGAAACAGAATTTGTCGTGTAGATCTCGAGCACAGCGCTCTCAGTCCCCGGAAGGATTTTGCCGTAGCTGACGTTCTCGACATCCTCGATCGACTTCTCTGTGAGGTCCCACGTCACCGGGAAGGTGAACGTAGTTCCGGCAGCAACGTTGCCTTGAGGCAAGCTCGAGTTTGAGCACTGGAACAAGCCATCCGAAGTTGTACAGCCGTTGATCTTAGTAATTGCGATCTTCGCCGTACAAGAGATTGTTGCCGTCGCCGTATTCCCTGTCTGGACATCGCCGAAATTCACAGGGCTGTTGCAGTTCAGGGCATTATTGACGGGATAGCCAAGACAGTATAACTTATTGCTTGCCGTGACGAAGACTCTCCCGTCCCCGAAAACTGGTCTCTGGTATTTGTTGATGCCTGGAGTTGCCGGGAGAGTAATTGCCTGGAGTATGCCATTGCTGTCAGGGGTCGCTCGAAAGGCTTGTAATCCGGAGTTCACGTCCGTGACCCATACCTTCGCATGATGTTAGCAATCGCCATAGAAGAACTCCGGTGAATCTCACAATGCCAGTACCGGCCGCACCGTTAAGACTTGTCACCGTGACAACCCCGACGCCTGCTCGACCCGCGCTATTAGATGCCGTTTGGCCAGCCAGAGTGAAGAACGGAGCACCACTCTCGTCCAAACCGAACTTGTAGGCGTAGGTCGGCTTTCCTACTGGGGTGAAATAGATGTAGCCGCCCTCAAGAGGATAGCTTCCGACACCGCCAAAGACTGAGTTCCCTGCAGGAATCGACTGTATAATATTATCCGGACTTCCAGCGCTGCCTTGTTTGAAGCCGCCGAGGTTATCGGCGTTCGTGATGTAGACCTTTGAATTCTTGCCCACAGTCGCTGCCATCCGGTTGATCGTGCTGGTCCTGAAGGTCGTCGAATCGAGGAGAGAGGTACCCGACGACCCCAAATCCTTGTCCTGGGCGTCCATCTGCACATAGTCATACGGCTGGAAGTAGTCTGTGAGGCTGAAGACACCTGTTGACGAGACGGCGAAGTTGGCGATGACCTCGTCCAGCGTTGACAGCGGCAGGCGACCGCTGGCTGGCACGTCTCCATTGGCATGACCCTGGCCATTGCTGAAAGCATAATGTTAGCGAGAATAACAAGGGCTTTCTTTCGTGCGAGTAAGCATACCCAGTGGTGACAAAGATCCGACTACCATCTGACGCGAGCCCCATACCGCTCTGCCAAATGCCAGCCTTTCCGCCCTTCTCGACAGTCAAGTCCGTTGGATTAGGACTTGGGGCGCCTGGTGCTGCCTCCATGGCGTACATGCTGATGTTCGTTAGTAAGCTTGTGAGATCAATGACAAGAGAGCGAAGCGGTACCTGACAATACCGACACCTGGAGTCTTGCTAATAGAGACGATCAACCCCGTGTAGTTGAATAAATCACAATGCTTCCATTCGTCAGCAACAGTCAAGGGAGCGTTTTAGATTCTTGCGTAGTACTCACACCTCCGAAGGCGCCAATTACGACACCGTTGACTGACGTCAGTGATGGGCGCTGCATCACTGTACCCCCGTTGAAATACTTCGCAGGGTCGTTGTCGGCTCGGTGACCGTCGACGAGAATAGGAAACCCTGGGACATCCGCCAATGTGGGAAGTTGAAGGGCGTGGAACTTGTATATGCCTGGTGTGGGTTGTTAGAGGTGTGAGCGCATTATAAAGTTGACGACCGTGGACCTCTTACGTACCATTCGCAACACCGCCAGAAGAAGCGCCTGGTCGAGCAGGTTAGTAACTGGTGTATAGTAACGATTTTAGTAGTATAAGAGACGAATAGGATGGCATTAGGTATAGGACAATAGGGGGTGTATGCGTGTGTGGCCTAAGGGACAGAGCTGTCCGTGGACCCGAGTAAATCAACGCAACGGATATGACAACAGGAGGCACAGAATAATGAGGAGAGCATTATATTATCTCATAAAGCACCAAGAAAAGCCAGTGGACTCACCGTCTCTGTATCCTTTTGCGAACAGGTACCTGCGGAGTGGAATCGTCAGTATGTGTCCGGCGGACAGATCTACGTCCACCCACGTACATGATATCGGTCTGAATGTCCACGAACGGGGTTCCCATTATACCAATGTAATTAGGAACGTCATTACATCCGATATCTGACTGCAAGAAGGGCGGATACAGCTGTCTCTGCGCCAAGAGTGTTCCGTTCTTCGAGTCGTGGATTCGGACAATATTCTCGTTTGAGGCGGTGATGACCATCTCCGACCCCCCGTTCAGAGTATACGTCAGGGGCTTCGCAAACCATGATTCCTTGCTATCTGTCATCGTTTGCGACCAGAGAATACCGAAACTCGAGCTGGAGACCACGTTCGGATCCATGGGGTGGTTCGGCAAGTATCCGGACTGCAACATATCCTACGGCCCCACTTTTAGCAACGGCCATCCGTGTCTCTCGAGGTCAATTCGGCTCACGGCATCCATGTATGAGTCGGTCGACGCATACGACCGGACAAGAGCTGGCAATGCGGCCAGCAATCCCAAGATCCTCCACATGCTGGGCGGCGCAGCGAAAGCTCGCTGCTGGGGACGCCAATGAGTGTCGTGAGGGATGGAAGAAGTTGGCAAGAAGACAGAAGGGAGTCAAGAGACAGCTATGACCTGCCGTGAGGGCAAGGATCAAAGTTATATCAGACGAACGAGTGACGGAAACGATAGGAAGGCCCAATAATCTGGTTGAGCGAACGGCACTAAGGAGGAAAAGCGAGCGGCACCATTCCCCCTTAACCCCAGTTGAGAAGAGCTTCCCTTCTCGACTCGATAGAGTTGGGAAGCGAGATCCACATGGTCTGGCTCGAGGTCAAAAGAGGCAAAAGCGAGAAGACCAGAGACGGAGGTGGGATCGTGGGAAACAGCCCTACAAGTATGGGATAGAGAGGACATCGCGCGTGCTCCTTTCTCCTGCCTTATTGGAGGAGACCACCCACTTCATCAGTGGCGCGGTCCAATCCTGGCAGGCGGGTACCTGGTTTCCTGTGGCCTTTTCAGGTCGATAAGCTAATGGAGCAGGCCGGGGTGTCATGCATAACGCCTTCTGCAGGTGGTGGCTAGTGGTGACGGTGGAATTCGCACGGACAAGGGTCACTCCCTGGCTTGCCAATGCGTGTGCTTTGAACACTTACATGGTGGAAGGGCCAGACTCATCGCCTTGAGACTGCTTGAGGCCTCACCGCAGCGCAACTGAGAGCATCATAGAGTCTCAATTGCAGACCCATAAACCGCGCAGAAAGTACCGCAGTGGAATCAGGAACATATTGTTCTAGCCAAGACCTTAAGACAGGCCGAAAGACAACCTTTCCCTCTAAAAGGTCCAGACAGCCGGCCGGACTTTAAATAAACCACGGTGCTAAGGTCGCTGGCTCCATGCTTAGCAGGTCTGCCGAAAGCCCGTCGGCCACCCACGCGAAACCGAACGACTGCGGGGTTTCTGCTGAGACTTCTTAGCTCGGGGAAGGATGAATAGCCATGGTCGCTTTTTACAGTCTATTATCCCGCTAGCAATGGCCTCGCCGAGATCTGAAGCTCTGGACCAGCTAACCCTTACATCAGCGAGGGGGTACGCGCAGGATGTCAAGCAGCCCGAAAGTAGCACTGTCTTCCAGAAGAGCGACAGACTCCGGGGCTCTCGCGCGGTAATTTGAACGCAATACACCATGGGAAACTGACCTTCTGCCTTCGGAAGACCGGCAGACGAGTGTCAAGCTGTTAGTACGGCGCGCGGCGCAGTCGGAGGCGTTGTGCCAAGGCGGATTTGAGACGGGAAAAGAGAAGCAAGGCACGGCCCCTCTGTCAAACGGTCTGTTGCGCCACACACGCCGTATTCCTACCCTCGAGACAGCGACATCGAAGCTGGCTCTGGCTCTTTCGTGATGGGATGGACTCGTGGGTTGCAGGCCGCAGCAGAAGACTCGGTTCCAAATTTCGCGTAGCGTGTCCCGTCTCCGCACTATTGGATTGTCGTCCAAATTAGGCAACTTGGGCGCGGGCGCTAACTGGTTAAGGTTATTCTATGGGCCCCACCGAGACCTGGACCGAAGTGGGGCCCCTGATTGGTTGAACTCGAGGGGTTCCGGTTTCCCCCTCGGTACGTATCTTCTCCTGCTCCTCTACCTGGTATCCTCGTTGACCCGAGCGTCCCACATGGAGCATAGGAAACATTGATCCTACCACGACCTACAATTATCTCTCGCCATGGGCACATCATACCAGGCCCAAGAAGGTCGACACATCCTCCTAATCTCTTCAGCTGTCTCCGTCTGCTCACGAGCTGCGCAGCCACTGTTCCAGAGACCCGTTTCGATGCGATCATGCCTGCCAAGAGGGCGAGATGCCGGTTGATGTGACTCTTCTTTACAGCTGGGCATAGAGACAAATGTCCCGATAGTTCTCCCAGCGATGAGAAGAAGTCTCCGGTAGATCGAGGCTCTACTAGAGTAGTGTAAGACGCGTCGGTCTAGCTCTTCGGCTCCGTTGGATGCCATCGCCAGTCCTCCGTGTGTGGCGCCGGTCCCCACATTGCGAATGAGCACTCGACGGCCACCTAACTACACGTGGGACAAGGGACGGGCTCTCCTGGAGAAGACGTCGGTGCTTCGCTAGCTGCCCTTCAGCCCTCTGCTCCCTGCTGCAATCGCGGCGTTTCCGGCTAGAGATGACGGAAGGAGCACTTTCTCCGATGCGCAAACGCCAATCCGGATTGCTGTGACGAGTTTGTGGCTGCTGCCGTCCTATCCCACCTACATAGTAGACGTGGGCAGAGTGGCGTTATCGAGGTATTGCTGTTTGATCCCTGCTGACCGTCGGGGCATGATGGAGGGCAGCAAGTGCTATCTTGAGACCAAAGAGCAGATGCCATCGCGGCTTCTCGTGGTCGTTGGCATCATTTCGTTTCATCGCAATGGCTGATGATTCTGGCTGGGCTCGCGTGGCCACTGTCCTACCACAGGGATCGCAATGCCATTGTTCGATATCTGAAAGCATGATAGTTCCCTTTCTAATATCCTACAGAATCATTATGAGTGAATTATTCTGCCAATTTTTGGGCGGGATGAAGGGCTGTTCAGTGGAAAGCCGTATATGAGCGGTCAAGGGAGTCTCCCGGATGTGAGCGGAAGCATCAAGAATATCCAGGCCACGACGACATCATAGGTCCGCAATTGCGGCTGCGACGCTCGCATAAGGGCAGCGTGTCGCATTGCTTATTTATTCATTGTCGCGAATACATCTCGGATTCCGTCTTGCTCTCTTCTTCAGGGCAAACCGCCTCTTCCCGCACCGCATATTCCTGCCGTCTCCTTTCATGATCCCGCGACCGTTTCCTACTCCTCGCACACCAGATCATCTTCTGTCTCTATTTGAGCTGCTCCAGAAGATGGATGAAGCCTTGGCCCAGGAGGTAGCGAAAGTCCTGCGCGAGCGGCGCATCGCCACCGAGAAGCAGGTCGTGGCTGTGAAGCTTGCCTATGACCTCCTCAAGAAGAAGGAGATCCGCGCGTACCGGGAGCACCTGGAGGCTCACCCAGGCCAGAACTATTACGAATGTCTCGACCAGCAGCTGCAGGAACGACTGAAGCGGCTCGACGAGGAGCAGGCACTCAATGAGCTCAAGACCAGGGAGAATCTGGAGATCGACATCGCTGCCTTGGCCCCCCGTCTGCGCACTCGTCCTGAGCCTTTCTCCAATGTAAAGCTAAGTGACACTATGAACAATGATAAGAAGGGTCGGTCTGTGCAATTAGTGAGGAATATTCTGGAGAGGAGGCTAACGGAAACCTCAGAACTTGGAGAAACTCCGGGCTCCCGCGTCAAGAGCCCTGAGAATAACAACGCTACTATCAACAACACGGATCTTCGTAATCTTTTCAAGGAGAATCCGGAGAAGAAGCCGAAGATTAACATATTCGCTTCTAAATGGGAGGCACTGCGGGGTGTCAAGGAGGAGCACCGGATCGTGGAGAAACGCGCTCTCTATAAGACTCCCGAGAAGCCTGCTCACCCAGCGGATGGTCCCGAACTTCCGAAGCTCTATGTCACCCCGCGCCGCCCTTTCAAGCGAAAGACTTCAACGTCGCTGCAGGACTATGATCCCGACTACCACGAACCCGGAGGTGAGTACAAGACCATCCTCTTCCGCGGGAGAGATCCTCACCGCTGACTATCTTGCCAGGAGAGTCGCTGGGACAGAGCCCACGGAAGAAGCTTCAGGCACGCTCTGGGCGGGAGAAGCCGGCCGGCCATTACAGTGACATTAACTATTTCGAAAACATCGACTTTGAGGGAAGTGGAGGAGAGTTGTAGGAACCGTAGTGGTGTCAATCAGTCATTGAAGGGGAGTCATGCCTAGATAGTCTCTGGGTAGCTTCCGGTACGAAACCGAGACGATGCATTACTGCTGGAACTTCATCGCGCTTCCACTTCCGCCTTGCCATGTAGTCCCAATGGTAGGTCGAGTGCGGCAGTCCCCAAATTCCTGTCTCTCGGGCATTTTGCTTCACACCGCAGATTAATGGTCCGTCGACACCTTCCACGTTCAGAGACTCTATCAGATTTGGGACCTCCCTCCCATCCAGGTCTAATAATACGTTATACAGTTATCATTAGCCGTACTCCCTGCAAAATCCCATGGAACACCCAAGAAGATTGTAAATCCGTTGCGGCTGACGGCAAGCACAAATTCCCAGAACTATAGATTAGAATGCCCGTAATCATGAGATCCTAGGCGTAGATTTCCAGTAGGTATTAATTCTCATAAGTTTTCTCTTGTGCACAAGGAGAAGTCAGCGGGAAGAAGACTATCCGGCTGACATCACGACAAACATGTGATATCTTGCACAAGGTCCCGTCGCTTGACTTTTCACGTCTGAATGAGATAACATCAACAAAATGAAGGTCCTCCTGTCCGATGGCTCAGGACTCACCTCCAGGCAGCTCGCAACGATCCTTAGCCGCAAAAGGCATGAAGTCCACGCTTTATGCCCGCCGGGGCTCTCACTGACCAAGCTCACACGGCGGGTCACAAAGACCCATGTGGTCCCGCCGTTTGGCCCCCAGCCATACCGGTGGCTCGATGCCGCACTCACAGTCGCCCGGGAGGAGAAGATCGGTACCATCGTGTGTGCTCAAGAGCAAGTGGCCGTGCTCTCCGCCGAGGTCGGTCAGATAAGGGCGCTTGGCATTAAGATCGCTGTCCCGTCATTCCCAGCACTGGCACGTGTGATGGACAAGATTTCTGCGAGCCAGACGCTTCAGGAAGCTGGCCTAAGACAGCCGGAGAGCGCGGTCGTGGCATCAACCGGCGAACTACTATCCTACATACACCTTCTCCCGGCATACATCAAGACTCCCATAGGCACTGCTAGTAAAGGGGTCATCTTCGCGGAATCAGCTGAAGACCTCCAGCATGCGGTTTCACAGCTTGAAGATCAAAGATCCTTCAAGGAGGGAGGACAGGCTCTCATTCAACGAGCTGTGAGCGGCCAGCTGCTGATGGTCCAGAGTGTGTTCTCCGGCGGGACGCTGCTCAGCTGGCACGCCTGTCTCCGTGTTCGCGAGGGGCCGTCAGGGGGAGCGGCAAAGAAGACGTCGCTGCCGCTGCCCGCTGTGAAAGAAGATCTCGTCAGGCTTGGAGCACTGCTAGAATGGGATGGCGCACTGTCGCTTGACGCAATTATCCACGAAGGCTCCTGTTACTACATCGATGTCAACCCTCGCATCGTCGAGCCTATGAATGCACTTCTCTCGGGCGTGGACCTGGTCGACTCCCTTCTCAAAGTATCAGACGACCTCAGCGGTGCCAACTCGACGTCGATGACACGCGAGATTGTGGGCGCCTCGGAGGGCAAGAAAGAAGTCAGTACCCACCAGTATATTCTTGCGGCCGTGAAAGCTGTGGAGAGAGGCAGATTCGCGCTCGTGGTTGAGGCACTTCATGCCATAGTTGGGACAGGTGAATATGCGGACTCGAGCGAGGAACTGACTCCGGCGGAAGATGATCCCTTGAGTGTCGTGGTTGTCATCATGATCACTATCTTGCTGCTTGTGGACGGCCTGCGGCTCGCGCAGTATCTTGACAGAGGAACCGTAAGCAACTATGCCCTGAGTCTAGGCGGATGGAGTATGATCCTCGATAGTTATGCCAGAGTTCACGCCAGTAATCAGGGACAGTCGGCGGAGCAAGTGACAAAAGACCGGACGGGAGAGTATAAGAAATAGAAAACATGACGGAGACGAGAATATGTGCAATACATAGCGGAGCAAATCCATCATATCTATGCAGTAATCTGAACGACTCAGGAGCAGTATAAAGGGGCAGAACATCAACATGTAGGGTAGGTACCTAGGTACACAGGTAGGTAGTGTGTCTGACGGCTATTTACACTACCTACTATGTGCGATTACGTCAAGAGACCCTAATTCAGGGGCAGGTCCACTCCCCGCCAGCCAATCGGTGGGGCTCAGTTAGCCTCACTGAACAGCTTGCAACGTCGCGCCTCGGCACGCGCCACAGAATCTCGTATCGAACTCTGTCCACGAGTACAGCGACTGCCACGACAGCATGCTTTGCATGCAACAAGAACACCGTTTGATGAAGCTGGGAACATGAGAGGGCCTACGCAAAGCATTACCTGACACGTTCCTCGAATGCGCTCGTTCTCCAACTCAACCGTAAGACCATGGGCGCTTTCTCCTTCCTCAAGAGTGTCTACGACCTCGACACCCTCGACACTCGCTTCACCACTCCTTCGAAGACGCCCTATAGCGCGGTTGTCGAAGCGCGGAGCGATCCAGCCTCGCAGAATGGCGTGGTCAAGAAGCCCGATCCGAGGGCCCAGCCGCCGAAATGGAAAACGACCGAGTTTTACTTCTACTACCTGATATTCATCATCTGCGTCCCGCTGATGTTCTGGATTCCATACACAGTCTCAAGGCGTGCGTGCTGGTCCGGCTGCTACTTTATTGCTACCGGCTAACGTGCGAATAGCATCCGATCCGAGATACCACAAATATGAGCATTTGCTGTCCCCAGGGTGGATTCCGGGGAGGAAGATCGTGAGCAGTTCACCCTTCGCTCTCTGCCGGCCCTTCGTTTAATAGTGTGGTAGGATAATACAGACGCACAGTACCATACCTTCCGATCGAACCTACCCTACATGGCCGCCCTTCTCGTACTGCATCCCCTCTGCCGGAAAATATACAACTCGATTCGGCCCCTCCCTCAGGTGAAGTTGAAAGCCGACGAAGCAGAAGCGAGGCTGGAACAACGTGCATCATTTGACTATGGGTTTGCGCTGGTATTCCTGGTCATACTGCACGGGTTCTCGGCCTTGAAGGTGCTCAGCATTCTCTACATCAACTATAAGATTGCGACCGCGCTGCCGCGCAAATATGTGCCGGTGACGACCTGGGTCTTCAATATCTGCACCTTGTTCGCCAATGAACTGTGCGAGGGCTACAGATATAAGGCCATTGCCAGCTTTCTTTCGGGGTCTGCGTCGACAGATGCGGCCTCGCCTGAAGGCGCCTTAGTGCAGTGGGGGGACTGGTTAGATAGCTGGGGCGGTATCATGTCCAGGTGGGAGATCCTGTTCAACATCACCGTCCTGAGGCTTATCAGCTTCAACTTCGACTACTACTGGAGCCTCGACCGCAGAAGCTCCAGCCCCCTGGAGGTAAGGTGCGCTCACGCGCGACTGAGAGCACAGAGCTAATACCCGCAAGAAGAAGCAACTAGACCCGGCGAACCTGTCTGAACGGGACCGTGTCTCCATCCCTGCCGCGGCCAAGGACTTCTCCTTCCGCAACTACATCGCCTACACCATCTACGCGCCTCTCTATCTCGCCGGTCCGATCCTGACCTTCAACGACTTCATCTACCAGCAGCGTTACCGGCCGGCCTCGATTGAGACGGGTCGCACTGTCCGCTACGGGGTGCGTTTCTTGCTGTGCCTGCTGGCCATGGAGCTAGAGCTGCACTTCGACTACGTGGGCGCCATCTCCAACGCCGATCCAGACTGGTCGTCGTACACGCCCGCGCAGCTCAGCCTGCTGAGCTACCAAAATCTGCACATCATCTGGCTCAAGCTGCTGCTGCCCTGGCGGCTGTTCCGGCTGTGGGCGCTGGTGGACGGTATTGACCCCCCGGAGAACATGCTGCGCTGCGTCAGCGACAACTTCAGCACGCTGTCCTTCTGGCGCGCCTGGCACCGCTCCTACAACAAGTGGCTGGTGCGCTACGTGTTCATCCCGCTGGGGGGCGCCGACTTCCGCACCTCGTGGCGGTCGCGCATGCGCTCCGTCGCCAACTACGTGTTCGTCTTCACCTTCGTGGCGCTGTGGCACGACATCAAGCTGCGGCTCGTCATCTGGGGGTGGCTGATTGTGCTGTTCCTCGTGCCAGAGATCGCCGCCGGCCTGCTGTTCCCGCGGCGTAGGTGGGAGGGCCACCCGACGGCGTACAGGATGCTGTGCTGCGCGGGGGCCGTGGGCAACGTGCTCATGATGATGGCCGCGAACCTGGTGGGTTTCGCGGTCGGGCTCGATGGATTGGAGGCTATCGTGAAGGGGATCTTCCAGGACTTCTCTGGTGAGTCGTTGTTGTGCTCCGTTCTCCTGTGTCCTCTGTGGAACTCTTGCTGACTGTCTGGCCCAGGCGTGTTATTTCTTGTTACGGCGTGTTCGGCGCTGTTTGTTGGCGTGCAGGTCATGTTTGAAGTGAGGGAGTCCGAGCTCAGGAGAGGCATCTCGTTGAAGTGCTAATGGCAGTTGCTTGGTTGTTGTACTGCTCTTCTGAGAGAAATATAATTGTATACTCGTCCGCAGAAGTATCCCTCTTCTCTTCGGTAAACCTCTTCCAACTCTTATCGCTGTATCTAGTTACCGAATCAGGGTCCACCAACTGCTGTCGAACCGACTGCGAGGCGGTAACGAAACTGAAGAGAGCGCGTTGAATCCAGCTAAAAAAGAAGCTGACTGAGCTGCCTGTTATCTCGCAGGCAAGGAAACAAGTCAAGGTGTGTGGTAATAGGCCTCTTGGCATGCGGTCTAGTGACTCCTGCCTCACCTCCTCTGCCTCATGGCCGACAACGATTCTGCTCTAAAGACTTCACCTGAACTAGCATTTCGTGAACACTGCTTATGGCATCCGTACCTCTCTCGAGCCCCGCCACAACTTCTATACGGCATTCAATCCCTGGGCACCTCCCCCTTAACCTGTTCCCTTGTTCAGTTCACCATTCTCCACAAGAGATCCGACTCACACGCAAGCAACCGCAGCAAGTTCCAGGCCGTGCCGAAGGAGGCGCCATTTCAGAACCTCACGGGCTAAGTGATGGCTTTGTGCTCGAGTTGTCTTCCAAGATATAGCGGTGATGAAAGCTTGACACATGGGACATGCTAGTCTCGAGAGGGACCTAGAGCCCCCTAACAAGCCGACCAAGCTGGAGGGCGAAGGATAGGCGTATTATTTACATATCGATTACGCAGATGGTGGAGGTTCAGGACAGATGAGGACAGATGAGGGACGTGAAAACAGTGCATCCTTGATTCAGGGGCTGCAGAGAGCGAGGGTCCGCGGGGGTCTGCGGGGAGATGGTTGTTTGCAGAAGTGGCTGGTGACTGGTGGCGGATGATTCCGGGCACCGCTCATTGAGAGCATAATTTCCGCCAGTAATGCCACAGCGTGAGCCCCCAACTCCGAATCAAATGCGCGCCTCCTACTCAGAAACATCATACCT
The DNA here is from genome assembly GCA_030052745.1 of Pleurostoma richardsiae. NCBI lineage: Eukaryota > Fungi > Ascomycota > Sordariomycetes > Calosphaeriales > Pleurostomataceae > Pleurostoma > Pleurostoma richardsiae. The sequence goes on from JANBVO010000062.1 coordinate 124,653, forward strand.
GCAGGAGCAAGTCTGCCACAGATGCCTCCCGACATATGAACTCCTCCAGCCTCTTGAATCGCGAGGCAGCCATGTCCACCAGTTTCAGTTCGAAGGTTTCGGCGCGGGAGGATGGCGAGGCAGTCAGCGGACTTGAAGGTCTCCCGATGGAGCTTCACCTGGATATACTCTGTCGGCTTCCGGACCTGGCGTCTCTAGATAGTCTTCTCCGAGCATCACCAGTAATAAACCGCCGGTTCGACGATTACGCGATTGAGATTACCGAAGCCATCTTGTCATCCGGCTTTACCTGCGGTCACACTCGAGTGATCATCAACATTGTCGCTCTAATCCGCTCCTCTACGCTTCCAATACACAGATTGAGAGATTTTTACTATCAAGTCACAGCAGAGGCAATGTGATACGGTAGTAGGGTTCGCAAGTCCGACGAAGGCCTAGCTCCTGAGCATTTGGCCGAAGGAACCAGCCCGGCAATCATACGCAGCATCTTAGCGACGGCTCGACGGTTGACTTGGCTCTCGCTAGACTGTCTCAACTTCTACCTTGCACGCTTCAGAGCTCTCAGGCCATACTACCCCGTCCTTGAGAACGAGAAATTCAAGCTCTACAGGACACCTCAAGCATCCGGGCGTAAGGACTATGTTGCTGCCTGGAAATTCAAACCCCAGGGTCGCGCAGTCGACATACGGGATATTGGACCGCCTTCTTGGACCGAGGAGCAGCGCGTGACACGAGCCTTTTGGCGTCTACAGCTGATTAGCGATCTCAAGAAGGCGGGGACGCATGCAATGCTGAACTGGCCAGAGTGGGATATCGGCAGACTCAACAAAGTGACGGCCATGGATTATTTCTATGACAGTATATCGTACACGCGCCAAGGAGATCCTGACTGGCAGCATCCCGAGGCCGATGAGATGGAATCAGTTATCGCGTACACGCAAGAGAGACACGGCAAAGATCCCACTGTTGACCTAGTGGACAGTCAACTTTGGCTGGCCCCTATATCAGAGCCTCGCGAGGTACATCGAGATTCGCCAATTCCACTGCCGAAAGGGAAAGATTGGAGGAAGCTTATTGATCCGTCACCTGGCAGCGCCTTCTATTTCTATAGCTCACGCTGCTTTGACGTTTATCTGCATCAATACTCACCCATGTCCATCCTAAAGCGCTATCTATCAAAGCGCAACCTTTTCAGTCGTCTAGGTTTTGCCTTCTGGTCTTCGGAGAGGGTGTGCGCGTACGGACTTTTGCATCCTTTCCCCAGGTCTGACTATTTCCAGGCTCGAATCCACCAGTACTGGTACGCATGGCAAAGCATACTCAACTCGGAAGAAATTGCAGGAATAGAGGCAAAATGTATGGAGCTATGGGGCTAGCATTATCATCATCTTTCTTCATTCGCAGAGCTTTCGCCGTGGTGTTCAAGAAGGACTGCTTGCCAAGGTTTGAGCTATTAGAACAAATGACAGTTGTATATTATCCGTCTGACGCCTCTGACGCATTAGCTTTTTGGCGCATTTACCCACACGCATTTGTCGAGAGGGAAAGGACTGGTAGAAAGACACAAAGCATACGAGTGAAGTAGGAAAATATGAGACATGAATGTGATTAGGTATTGCACTGCACCGAACGAGGCACTGAAAAAAAGGTAGACAGACGCTACAAAGGTCGTCCGGTCTTCGATGGCTAGCCTCAGGTGGATTGTCTGAAGATCTTCCCTGGGGTTAGCTGCGTCTGCTTCTTCAATATAGCCCTCCTCTTCGGCTTCGTTCCGCATGCGGTATTAGGGCTATGTGTCAAGTCGATGAAGATTGGACTATATCAATAGCATCTCAGTGAGCCTTCCGCACCATATCCGCAGGCGTATCAACGGACAGCACATAGCTGGCTGTATAGGTGCGTAGAGCCGTTTTCTGATCTTCCATGACGGACCCTCCCGTGTGGGTGAACGCAGTTTCCCAATCTATTGTGGGATAGGAAGCTAGGGGGTATTTTCTGCGTTGATTACATCACCACTAAAATTGATAATTTGTCTTAGTTACCAACTTGAGATTATCTATGAAGGGCGCGCCTTCGGCGGATCCCTGTATGTCAGGTATGATGTATCTTGCCTGATCTGCCAGCTTCAACTGGTTCACGATCCACACAAAGTCCTTGGCATCTGTGAGGCGGGAATCGACGAAGGTGGCGACCGAGCGCCCGGTTGTTGCAGCTGCTGCACGGGATGTTTGGACGGCGTCGAGAAGCCGCTGGGAGACATCGGGCAGAGGAACATGCCCGATTCACTGGAGCCTTTGGAGTCGGGAAATCTGGCTTTGGGAAGAAGTTGAGAAGGCCAGTAACTTAGCGCATGAGCAATTTGTTGCTGTTGCATCTGGCGTTTTGTCGAATTCATAGAGTCTTCGAAAGTGATTTGCTTGCTAAGGCGCTCTATATAGCCTATATTCACCGAAGAGGAAACAAAGGAAAAAATGAATAGTGACAACTTCTCAATTCCCGGCTTCATCATTCATAACTGTTTTGAGTCTTTGACTGTTTTCATATAAGTGTCTGAATTCTTCATGACTGTTTTTGAGTTAACGCTGCATTTACGGTTAAGGGAGCCCTGGCAGTCCCCCGGCTCCGCTATTCTCTAAACCCCCTGTCAGAGCGCGCTCTTCCCCGATAATTGGAGGCGGGATTAAGCATCAAGAAGAAACGGCCCGTGAATTTAGCGCTGGCTCTAATGCAGGAACGGTCCATGTTGATCTTCCCTTGGCATAACCAAGATCAGGGTCTCCGCATGAGGGGCTGGGGAGTGTAGGGGCGGATGCAATGAAGCTAGAATTTTTCAGTCAAATTATGATCGTGTCGACGCCGTCCTCGCTGAGTCCTTAGACTCGGGTGATAGCGGTAAATCATCCACCCGGTTCGCATTTCGGTGCCAGCCGCCCTCAGTCAGAGCGCGGCCGCCAGGTTAACCTTGCTAGAGGGGATGCCACCAACTGTGTCGATACCGGTTCATGGCGTCAGTGAAATGTTTGTACTTCGTTGATGGCATTGGAATGACCTGGTCAGTATCCTCAGCTTCCGATAATCTTTCTAGCGCGGTATACTTCATATCCCATGTCACGACCTCGAGAGGTCTGACCAACACTTGTTAATTACAACCCTCCCGGAGAAGCACTCTCTTCCGTTGACAACAGTGGGTTGGGTCGAGGCCGACCATCTCATTTGGGACGAGTGACTTGAGTCCAAAAAAGTATCGACATTCCACCGGCCGGAGAGCCTTTGGAAGTGCGTTGGCGAAAAGGACTGGTTGCCGCCAGACCTTAGTTCTCTCGAACAGCTTCTAGGCTGCCGAAGCAACTCACACATGTTGGGGGACTTGGCTCCCTTTGCTTAGCAATTATGGCTTCTGGAAAATCTAGTCTGTCAATACTTGCTACACTGTCAACTCCAGGGCCATTAAAGCCAGTGTATCTGCCACATCAACGATGTGTACTTGAGCAACCACACTTCCAAAAACGCCAGAGAAGTACCTCATTTTCAATCTAAGTGCTTTGAAATTTGCGTGATGCAAGTTGATGTCCTTAATGAGACGAATGCTGGCTCGGTGCTGTTGATAGAACAGGACTTAATGCATGTTAGGATTGTGGGCTGACTTGACATGATCTCGGAGCGTCTCGAATTACGATATCTAGCAGGCGCAGAAATTCGTCGACGAAGCAGTTGCTCAGCAAAGCCTGTACTATGCTTACGGAGTCGCATGTCCGAGACACAATGCGTACGTAGCAAGACACTCGCCGGAAGCGCAGGCAATAATGAAGAGAAAGAGGGACAATGAACTGGTCGCATCAGTCCTATACTCGACCCTACTCACTGCTGCTGCTGTATTGCTTGCAGAACACCGTGCAGCACCAAAAGGCAAGCGGGACAGTAGACAAGATATACAAGTAACCTGTTGAAGAAAATCAGGCTCACGAAACCTCCCCTTTTCTCTTCATTTCAGAGCCTTTCAACCAAAAAAAGCCCAAAAAGGAGCTTGAATTATACAGAATGCTAGAATCAACCATCCACAAAAGTCTAGTTGGGGAATAGATATAAGTACGAGACCGGGGCCCAGCTTGGCCGGAGAGAGGAAGATAGGAATCAACAGAAATCGCAACAGCTTCGACCATAAAAACCGATACAATCACAAGTCCGTCAACAGAAACCCCGCTCTCAAGGCTCATCCACATTCTCCCGTCCCTGTTGATCTTAGTTTATGTTACAAAAACCATCAGCCCTAGGAGTTCCGCGACCTCGTTTGACAGATGTGCCATGTCATGTCACCACCACCTGTAAACTCTCCATCTAGTCACAAACCCGTCAAGATAGGAACCATTATAGGACATACTAACTACAAGTAAACCTTCACTTCTTTTCTATTCCTAATTGAGTCAGCCTTCTTCCTTTCTTCTTTTCTTCTTCTTCAACTAGATTCCACTTAGGTTAAGACTATATACACGATTACTTTCCGTGTTACTATAGCATCACGGTGTAGTTAGTTTACCGAATAGCTCCTTCACGTTGGAAAGATACAACTTTGGGGAAGTCGGTTCGTATATATCGTAGTCAATTGCTCCCTGAATAGCCTTTGTTGACGAGTAAGTAGAACTACTTAGGAAAGCTAGGCAAAGAGTGCATCGATAAAACCTTCGTGCCTCGTCTGTGAGCCACATTATCGTGACGGAGAAAGTTTCCCATGCTTTCGGCTGCAAATGCATTAGCGGTATGATATGTAGCTCTCCCGAGGGTTGGTGACCCTATCAGCAGTAAGATCGGCGGTCGTTGTCCGCGCACCCGAGTGATCACCGCCAACCTATTTAGCTGAAATGCCTCTCTGACTCGCCCTCAACTGTGAGATCGGACAGGATGTCTATTTCATTGTTTGTCTGTCTAGCAAGCCGCTTCGCCTCGTTGCAGTCCGCCGTACGTTCTGCTCTTAGGGCCGGGTATTTAGAACGGAGTTCCCTCACCGTTGCGGAGCTCAAAGGCTCGCAGCTCATCCTGCGTTTGATAGATCAGCGAAAAGCTCACCAGAGTGCTGAAGCTCAAGTCACGAAAGCCACACTCAAGGACCGTTCATATCACGAGCACGTTGCGGGGCCGTAGCAAAGAATAAAAGAACGCCTTCTCCAGTTGTTTCAACCTCGACAACAAATGTTTGCGTCCTCGTCGAATCAAGCTCGTCCGCCAGATCTTCGCATATCCACTGCCATAGCCCGCACGCAGGCTAGCCGGAAGCCGCATCTCGACACAGAATGACCCTGAGGCGAGGGTCTCCAGAGAAAGCAATGACTCCTATTCACCCTACTAATGTGATACACAGGACCTGTACCGCGCTCTTTGCCCAGGCCGCACCTCAGCTTCCATGGGTGCGCTGTACCGGGATCGAGCCATCTCTGTCTCTGCAGAGCAGCAACGTCGGCCTCCCATGACCAAGGCCCTCCAGATAGATAGAACGCCGACAGCGGAAGTCGCATTTGGGACACGCTTCTCCTCTTGACCGAGACATAGACACGAGACCGTAGAAAATTCGATGTAGTCGTGCAAGAAACATGAGGGAGTAGCGTTTTATGGTAAAGAATGATATATTGAGGGGGAAGCTATAGTTCTAGCGAGCAAAGGGCACCTTCGACGAACACGTCAACCATAACACCAGTCTCCCTAACCTTTCAGACGCGATCAAGTTCTCAGAGTGAGTAAGCTAGTCCGAGGGCTCGAAACCCGTCTTCTCGGCTTATTTGCGGTCGTTTGTGGGGATCCACGACGCAGGGCGTGTAGAAGCGGTGCCGATCGAAGAGCAGCCGGTACTCCACGTACGAGGCCTCGCCGTGCAGACTCAGGTCCCCAAGGAAGTCGACCACGTCGTAGTCGCACCGGTCCTCACCGGCCACGAGCTTCATGATGACGTCGCGGAAGACTTCTCCGGGCGCGCGGAGCGCGAACTCCACCATGCGGGAGCAGATGCGTGCCCAGATGGTCACCCACAAAGGATCCATGGATCCCTGGGCCTCCCGGAATTCGAGGGTTGGCTGGATGTCCTGCACCGAGGATAGGTTCAGGAAGTTGTAATTGAAGCGGTACAGCCAGCCGGGAACCTTCGTCAGCGACAGGGCAGCTTCGCGTGCGTCTTCCGAGTCGAGGAGACAGGCCAGCCCGTCAATGGTGTTACGGACTGTGTTGAGAGGCCGTTCAGGCCGGGACGTCGGGAAACGAACTTCCTCGCGCCGGAAGGGACCGTCTGGTGGGGACAGAGTCATGCCGATGAGCTCGGCGATGTCCGGTTTATGGCTGTCGTCATCTTTCTGGGCATTTTTCCACCACTCCTCCTTGGGGTCAGGCATGCCATCCGGCGTTAGCCCCAACGCAAGGTTGCTCTGCTCTCGGATAGAGGCACACCAGTCATTCCTGTTACGACAGGGAGGATGGATGTATGAAAGCACGGAATCAGCCGCCCAGCACAGGGCGGAAAGACGGCGCAAGGTCTGGTCGTCCATCCGATTCCACCCCGTTCCAACATGGACATGCAGGCCAGTGGACTCGTTGACGCGGATGCGAAAGTTCCGGACCAGCAGATCGACAACCCGGTTGATATGAGCAAAGGCTTCGCTGGAAGCCCATAGCGCAGGTGAGCGGATCTCAACGGGACACCAAAGATAGCCGCGAAACCCATTATTCTCATTGACTGTAGGGTCATCACCGATGTTCCAAGCCTCGAATCCGGGGTCGGGAAAGCACTGGTCTGCTGCGAAATTCCAGTCAGCACATGGAATGCCCTTGGCGACTAAGAACTCCCTGAGGGCGAAGGGAACGGCGTCGGTAGGCGACCGGCCCGCGGCTGTCCGGAGCAGTTCGGGCAGGCCTGTTGGATCGCTTTCAGGGTCGGGCTTTGCGGGTCCCTGGACGAACGCCATGAGAAACTCCAGCTCGATGCCGAATGAGACGTGTTGGGCAGATGTATCGGCTTGATAATCTGGTGGATCGCCAGTCGTCTCGTCAGAGGCGCCGCTCGCGGCAGCCGAGGGACTGCTGGATGAGACGTTCTGGGTGGATGTGTCAGCTTGAGAATCTGGCGGATCAACAGTCAACTCGTCAGAAGCACCGCTCACGGCAGCCGAAGGGCTACCGCTTGGGTGAACTTTACCGTCGCCAGATAAGACGTCCTGGACAGATGTATCAGCTTGAGAATCTGGCGGATCAGTAGTCATCTCGTCAAAAGCGTCGTTCGCGACAGCCGAGGGGCAGCTGCTTAGGTGAGCCATATCACAGCCGGATGAGACGTTCTGGGCGGATGTATCAACTTGAGAATCTGGTGGATTAGCAACCATCTCAGAAGAGCTGCTCGCGGCAGCGGAGGAGTCGTCGGTTGGGTGAGCCATGTCGCCGCGCAGCTGTGAAATGGCAACGTTCCCTTAATGAGTTAGTAGTGTCTTCTTCCAGAGGTCCAGTATCCGTGTCCTCGTATGTATTCTTGCTTGTGATCGTAATAGATCTGATGGTAATTCAGGTTCACTTCCGTGGCCCGGGGCTTGAACCAGAGCCCCTTGTATAGTTGCGAGCCGAGAAGGCTGTTGAGTGAACAAAGACCTTGTCATCCTCCCTTCTCGCCGCTGTTCATATTGTATAGAGACAGACACATTGGCCAGGTGAACAAGCGGATTGTTCCCTGAATAAAGTGAATCAAGACGGAAACGAACAAAGACGAGGAAGCAAGGAAGAACACCTGGTTCGACATTGTGGTCGGGGAGCGCATTGAGAGGCCCTGAACTGTCAGAATCAGACCGTTCTTGCCTCCCAATGCGATGACCACGGCCGCAATCTGAATAGGAGTATTACGGATTGGTAAGCTTAGATACCCAAGGCTGTATGTATGTGGGATGGAGGGCTAAGACAACACGGCCAGAGAGGAGCAAAAGATGCACCAGACACTGAAGCAAGACATAAAGACCGTCCAGACTGTAGGATAATGTTCACACACATCTGGCTGATGAGGAATGATTCCTCTCGCAACCCATCTGTTTCGATGCTCAGCAGGGGACGTGCGCTGTCATCATCCCGTTGTACCGTGGAAGTAAAAACGCAATCCGAGTATACTTTCATTCTCCCACCCTTCCTTATCTTCAGGATAACGTAATCTCCTATTTTGCTAACCCTAACAGTCATGCCACGGCTAATGCGCAAGCAAGATCGCCAGTATATCACGTTTCACACATCACATCACACACACACACACACACACACAATAGGGATTGCCTGCGAAGCTCTGGTCAAGTGGCCTTGTGTGGAGGCGTCGGTCAGAAAGTTCTGGCTGACCCAGGACGATTGGCTGGCACCTTCTTGCGGTGTCCTGGGTTAGTAACCATAGATCTCGTCCATAAGATCCGGTGAAGCTAAGACTAGCCAGAGGCGGGTGAGGAAAGTGTGTTCTTGGTTGTGAAGATGAGGAGTGTTTGAGGATAGTCGTGGATTTAGTGGATGGGAAACGTATAGCATGGAGGACAATCACTGTCCGTGGTATTCTTATTATACGGAGCACAACACAGCCTCCACCGTAAAGTTGCTGATTTGGTCAGATTGATGATATCAAGTAGCAGTGTCTGAGGAATCAGAAAGCAGCCTTCTCGACAGACAGCGACACATGTTTACAGCTTAATGAGCTCGTCATGTTAGGGAGGGAGGTAGTTACTCTGGTACTGTACCTACCACCGCCTACGGATCCGCTCAGCTCCCAATTGCAGCCTCTTGATTGGCCACAGCTCACCCCTGCCTCGATCCGGCTAGCCGAGCAGCCCAGGGCGAGCTTGCCGTGGCCGCCAGCCTCTCTCGCTGTCTCGCAACACGAGATCTTCCGAGAGCTTTTTATTTTTTCCCGGACCGAGCCCAAACTGCCACACCCCCAAACGACCGGCCTCGTCGACAGGAAAAAGTAGCGCAAAACTCCAGCAACGCAAACCCCCATCTCCGCTCCTCCAGACGCCCTCAATTGCAGCCGCAGCGGCCTCAATCCGGCGGTACAATCCCCTCAATTGCCCTTCCCCCCGCGACCGTCAGAGCTTCCCAAGTCATAATAATAATACGATCGCCATGTCCGCCCTCGCCGCCTCCTCCCGCCCCTTCCTGCGGCCCTCCTCGGCCCTGCGACACATGACCCGGTCCGCCGCCCGCCGGTACGAGAGCACCGCTGCCGGCAAGGCCACCGAGGCCGCCAGCAAGACCACCGATGCTGCCAAGGGCGCCGCCTCCAAGGCCGCCCAGGGCCTGTCGCGCGTCACCTCCGCCGCCGGCCCGGCTATCGCCAGTGCCGCCAAGGGCGTGTCCGGTGCCCTGGGTAAGGTGGGCGGGCGGACGGGCCGGCTCATCGCCTTCGTCGAGCGTAAGGAAATCCCAGTAACAAACTGATGCAGGCCTTGCATGTCTGTGTGCGCGGTGGGATCAACGACTGACGGAGGATACTCAATCGTGCAGGACAAACGCCCTTCGTCGTCTACTACTCCAAGGTCGGCGCCGAGCTCGCCAAGCTGGTCTTCAAGGGCCAGAAGATGACTCCTCCGTAAGTAGACGCGCCAATGCCCAATTCCCATCGAGCCGGCAGCCGTTTCACGTCAGAAGAGAGTTGGCCAGACGCTTACCAGCGCATCATGTCCTCGCAGGTCACTATCGACGTTCCAGGCCTACTTCCAGGGCATCTGGAAGTCCCTCCAGAACCCCGGCGCCCTGTTGCAGTCCGCCTCCGGCCTCGTGAGCCAGCCGGCCTCCCTCCTGCAGCGCGCCCGCAGCATCAACCGGACGCAGATCGTCGGCGGCGGCGTCCTGCTAGCCGAGTGCCTCGGCTTCTTCACCGTCGGCGAGATGGTCGGCAGGATGAAGCTCATTGGCTACCACGGCCAGACGGAGGCTCACCACTAAGCGGTGACAACACCACGAGACCGGGGGTGGAAGCCGGGAGGCTCTGTAGAGGAGGGGAAGTGTGTTGCTGAGGAGAAGGAGGTGGAGTGATGGTGGTGGAATAACGGACCTGGACCGCGCCGAACTGTCAGTGGTCCGTGGCGGGGGACGAGACGCTGGTGAGAGGCTCGAGGGAACTGGACTCGGGGCATAGACGGCAGTGCGAGCAGACGGCCGGGATAGGCCCTGCTTGCTTGTTTTTCCGCACGCAACTTGATATGGGCCAACCTCAGCCGGTGCGGCTACCGACCGCCTACATACGTTGTCATGCTTCTGCCATGGGCTGTAGGTGTGCCCTGTGAGCTGCACCGGCCGGGGGAACAAGGCCTCTGTCCCCTTGTATATCCAGCAGGGGCGAGTGCGTGCTCCTTTTTTCTTCAGCTTCTCTTTTGTAATCCTGTACAATCAACTGCATCCGGGAGGCAAATGGAAAGAACAGAGCAAGATAATGTGTCAACATTAGCCCTTCTCCCGCCTTCCCTCTGACCTTTCTCACTGTTGACACACACCCCATGTTTGCTTCCTCGTGAAGCCACGTCGAGACGCGTCCCATATGGCGCCCATGGGCCGCGATACTCAAGACCTTCAGCAGATGATTGGCTCGATCGCCGGAAGCAGAGCCGGACAGGCCGACGGCCGCCGTGGAGTGGCCCCGAATTGGAGGCTGGCTGGGCCGCGGGCACTAAGTATCTGCAGCTCGGTATGCACGTCCTGCCCTCCGCGAGGAGGTGAGGTGTACACCAACAGCCTGCGCGGGCTCATCGGCCTACAGACCCTGAGGCCACGGTCGCCCACCCTTCTTCCCCTGCTTCGGCCAACTTCTCTGCCTCTTCTACATCTGCTGATGCGGGATAGACGCCAAGGATACATCGAGATCTGCCCTGCCGATCGCGGAAGCCTTCACCTCCAACATCCCTCCTGGCGCCACCCTTTCAACGTGATCTGCTGATCTGACAGGGGGGGAGCATAGACCGAGCACTGCCCTTCCATGCAGCCACGAAGAACGTTGGCTGCTGGCGGTGTGTCGCTCGTCCCGGCCAGCCTTGCATACCGAGGACGGCTGGTGAATAGTGTGGCTAACAGTTGTCATGCAGCGCACACGAAAGGTTCCATCTGCACCATGACGCGGCAGGATAGGAAGAGAGGGGCGGGAGGACGAGAAGAAGGGAGAGAGGCGGAGGGAGATGCAGGTTATGGCGTCCGGGCAGGACATGTTGGGCATACAGCCTCTCCCTCTACCCTGATCTCGAAGGTCCTTCCTTTTCCATCGCTGTCCTCAGTAAGTACACCTCGCGGGGTGGAGTGTCTCCGGCTTCCCCCCCGGCCGCCTGGAAAAGCCCTCGCTGCCAGCTGGCCTTGCAGCAGGGCTTGCATGAGTGAGCAGCTGGACTGACTGCCTGCAGGCGCCTCCCTCCTCTTTTTTTGCCGGAGGAGGCTTCTGCCACTCCCACACCTTTAAGCGACCCTTTCAAGCAAAATCGGGGGAGAGGGGGAGAGAGACGTACCGCCGAATGAACAGAGAGTCCCATCACTGATCACGGGGTTCGATACTCCCTGGCTTGGTCTTGGGGACAGGAGCCGCTGCGGCAGGCTGAGCATGGCTGGTGTTGGCGATCACGAGGCGGTGTCGCCCTCGCGGATGGCCGACGCTGAGGGGAAAGCAGCTCAGTCTGGTCAAGGACGCGGCAGTGGAGACCGAAGCAGCCGTCGAAACCAACGCCTGGGTCCCCCTATAGTTGACGGCGTGTGAACACGCATGCAGACGAAGAGAGAGCCCGAGCAGTAGGCCGAAGCCGCCTACCTAGGTAGTATGTACGGACGCCACGCGCCCTCTAACCGCGTCACGTCGATGGCAACGACACGACTGCATAAGATCAAACAGTGAATGAGTGGGGCAGGCCTGGAAGAGATGTTCACTCTTCAAGCGGTGTATATTGTTTTGTTTTGTTTTCTTTTAATAGCGCACTGTCTGGTTGTTGGCCCTCTGTCACGACCTTGGCCGGCTTTCAGGGGCCGAGATTTTACCCACAGCTGTTATTTACAGGCGTCAACGGCTGCCAAAACCGGCCGCATGTGGCCCTGGCCTCGTCCTTGTAGACACGAAACACCTCTTCTCCGCTTTCTCATCCAAGCGTAACGCCTTTTGGCTTCAGTGAAAACAATGCCAGCGGATCCCGCACGCAGACAATGGCTACTGCAATACCGCCCCAGAGCAATCGATGAGTATATGAATGAGGAGAAAGTCAACCGCTCATTATGTCTATATCATATCATGACCGAAACAGAGCATTACATGACTCTGAAAATGACCCGAATCTCTTCTAGTTGCAAACCAACCGGCGTGCTGGCACCATGCAAAGGACAACGCCGGGCAATGTATGACAGAGTATCAAGACGTAAAACACATGGCCTCGTAACAGCTCGCGCATGGTGGTTAGTTGGAGAAACGCATAATGACGCTGTACTATGTGCCGCAGGAAGGTGATAGATGGTAGAGAGCTCCGCCCGGCGCGCTCCAGTCAAGCTTCGCTCGATGTTGCAGGAAGATCATGCAGTTGCCGTGGTGTCGCGGTGAAGGTATCCATCACCTGTGTTTAGAAGAGTGCAAAACATGGCCAGAAACACAACCAGGAGACTCGGCTTGTTCGAAAAGATCAGTGCCGAATCGTTGTTGTCTGGGCAGCGTGAGGGTTTTCTATTTGCGTAAGAGGGATTCCCCAGTGTTGCAGGACCCCAAGACAGGCAGCCATTGGCGTGAAAAGACGGATCTCGGACGGCTGATTGCATGATTGCATGTTTCCGAACTGAGATGCATGGAAGCCGGCGGACGAAGATGTGACGTGTCACCGTGGTTATCCAAAGAGACCCCGGAGAGTCTCGAGACATGGTGCGCTGTTCGCCGAAGGTGGTTCTTTGCTTTCGTCAATCATTCCTATGGCCGTAGCCTTGGTCCTCCATTGCCATCGCTGCTAGAGGCACAACACATAGGAACAAGGTGATATGGGTTGGAGGGGCTCGGTGGGATCTTTGGCGGCCCAGGAGGTATCGAAGCTCGGTCCAACAATGCTGCGATTCTTCAAGCTGATATGGTGACTTTGCTGAAGACACAGGTATACCTTATTAGTGGGAGTCCTTCATCTTTCATCTCTTCTCTAGTCTGTTCGAATAGACGAGTCTCTGACATGAGCATCCGATGTGCGATGGCCAGGAGCAAAAGGTGCAACTGCGCGAGCCTAGCGGCCTGATGGCCCAGGGCGCCTTGCGTTCCAGATGTATCTGATCTCACGTAAGTCATTGTACTCAAGTCAACCAGTTGGCTTGGGACTTACAGCGTGCAATATGCATGGTAACTTCGGTTTGTGATATCGCGCTTCACGTCGTTCACGATTCGGTCCATTTCGTCTTTGCTCTTGCCCAAGACTTTCGAGAAAGCACCATAAGTCAGACCAGGCAAGCCAAAGGTAAGACCCAGGTTGAACCATTCGCCCATGTCTTTCTCGTGAGGGTCGGCTGGCCACCCGTTGATCGGTATCCGTATGGACTCCTCAGTGATGTCGACGAATCCAACGGCTGCGAGACTATTTTTGATTCCATCACGTTCTATCCTCATTGACCGGCCGAACGTGTCCATAGCGTTGTACAAGTCTGCCACCCAGTCCCTATAGCGTGGAGGAACAGGTCCGTCGTCACTACGCGGCTCCCAGTCGATCTCGACATGTTCTATGAAGCCGTACATCGGTTTCAAGTGTCTGCCCCTGTCAGTAAGGATTGGTGATGATGAGACTGCAAAGGACTTACGCGAAGACTTTGGCGTAAAGATGCGGCCAGGACGTGACACTACCGCTCAGCGTCCGCATATGGATCAAGTCCCACGAATCTTCTCCAAGACCGTACCATGGCGACTCCATATCGGCCGGTATAAACCTCAAGTTGGGCGGTATCCTGTCCTATGGTTAGTTTTGTCCACAGGTCAGGGATATGTGCAGACGCACGCGGATGGCTGCATCATGCTGAGGTCCGTTCCTCTGACCTCGCCCGTGCGAAATTGACTATTTGTCCGGTCAGCACGAGGCACGAGAATAAGACGCGCAGAACTGACTCGGCCACGTCGACCGCCCAGATGCCGGTTCCAGTGCCCAGGTCGAGAATGCGAGGGCCATCACGATCGGGGACGATAGGGGCAGAGAACAGACGGTCTTTTCGTGCGATCAGGAAGAACTTGTGGAAGATGTCAAGTCGATCTCGCTCGTCCTATTCCGGTGGTGTTAACTGTATGTCTCGGAAAGACGCTGTCCGGCCGTGTCTCCGGCTTCTGCGTGGGTCGACGCCGAAAATGATAGGTACCTCATCACAGGGGAACAAGTATTGGCCCTTGTGCCATGCGTGATAATACCGGCCGGTGACCGGGTCAAGCACGGATCCCAGGCCGGGGCCACCAACGCTCGCGGTAGGAGGCGCCGTTATGTTCGACACGGGCGACCTGGACAATCAGTCAGTTTAGCTACATAAGCCCCGATCTCGTCTGTTGCCTTCCCGGGAAGAGATGCGCCATAACAACGGCAGTCGTGGAGAGAGGTGACGACCTACCCGCTATGGGACATGACGACCATGGAAAATCCTGGACTCTTCCAGGCGTGTTCCGCGGTCAGCGACGGGGGAGAAGGCGTGGCCAATGGTGGCAGGCTCTCGATGCTGTCTGGTTTTCTATGTAGCCATCGGCACGTTAGTCATTGTCAGAAAGGCCGGCTGGGCGACGACAGAGCCTCAAAGTGACGGGAAACCACAAGTCAGCAGCATTGGGCAAAAGAGCCAGTCATAAAGAGAGAAATGCGGGTGGTGAAGGAAGGGGAAAAGAAAGAAAAAGGTCCACTTGGCTGTGGCGAAGGTGTGATCTTGGAAACCGACGTTTCTCCAGCGCGATGCAACCTGGGAGTGGAAGGAGTGACGGAAGTGTGCAGATGCGGCGGGCGGCAGGAACAACCCCTTGGCAGTTGGATCATGGAACATGGAAGGAACATGGGGCGTTGAAAGCAAGGCTGGAGGAGCAAAACGCAGTCCCTGGTGGCAGCAGTACCACAGCACTAACTTGTTGTGGCTTCCTCGCAGGACAAGCCTGGTTAAGACGAGAGGTAGCGCTATTGGCTTGTGGTCCTCTGCGAGTGCTCCCACAGCTTCAGGGCCGACGGGGGAGCAGCAGTGGTGTCAATCCGACACATGGGGCCCTGGGGAGGAGAAGGTGGGGGCGAAGGGAAGAGCAAGCATCAGACGCGAGAGCGAGAGGGAGAGAGAGTAGGTGAGGTGGGCGCGCGTAATACAATAAATATATCAGCTTTGCCAATTTGCTGTCCAGTTGCCGTCCAGCTTTGCGCCCCGTAATCCATCTATTCTTCATGGGGGGGCTGCTCTTATATTCCCTGCCCGCCGTAGAATACAAGGACGTACCGGTCGCTGGTGACAGCCGATGGGTTCCCTTGCACGACAGCGGGTCTCGAGTCCCTGTTACCAGTTTTGTGATCACCGCCCGGGGCTGGCTTGCTGAGCCGCTGGGAGAATGAGGCGGGATAGGGGCCGACAAATTGGGGAGAAGTACGGAGGGACAGAGGTTGTGTGACGATAGCCAGTAGACGAAGCTCGGTCGTCTGCTGTCAGAGAGGCAAAGTGAGAGACGACGAGCAACGTAGCGACAATGGTCTTTAAAAAGGAAGAAGGATGGCCGCGGGACGAAGACAACACACGACAAGGGCAAGCAAGATGCCGCCTGCCGGTTCCAATGGATGGGTATGAAGACGTTATATGCACCAGGCTGGGGTATGTCCGTGGGACGAAAGGAGGATGCCGAGTCCGGTAGCGCCTCGAGTGGCCGGCGTCATGAGAGTGCAGGGAAGAGGCGACAAGACAGGACGGAAAACAAACAAGTATTCCATCGAGACAAAAGAGATCGTACACGCTACGTACCTCTGGCCGCGGTCGCAGGCCGGTGGTCGCTGTTGTTTACTGCCTGTTGCTGCCGCCGTTGTCGTTTGGAAGCGGTCTCAGGATAGACGGCCACACGCGCGCGCGGTCTTCCCCTCTGGCCAGGAATTGAGCTGATTTGGAGGGGGCGGTGTGCAGCTGCAAGACTTATACCCGCATGCAAGGGTTGTAGTCGCGAGGTAGCTACGTAGAGCAGCAGGTAGGGTACGAATTGGGTTGCAAGGCGTCTGAAGTTTATTCCGCGCCGCCGCGGTGCGGGAGGCTTGGGAAAATGACAGAAGAGCGGAAAGCCCGCCTTGGACCAGCGTTACAGTGCAGCAGATGTGCGGAAGCGACCAGAGCCTGACCGGTAGGGGGGGGGAGTGTGAGGATGGAGCAGTCAGCAGCGGGTCGAGTCGCACGCAGGAGCAGACTCGGGGAATTTTAATCCTTGGCCGGGATTCCCAACGCCTGGCCGGCTGTCACCGCAAGATCCCACCCCCGGCAGAGATTGCGCAGAGGGTGAGGGTCCGTTGCGGCGCAAAACGAAATGGGGCCGAGATGAGCAGCTTGATGGGGCACCAGAACGTTAGAGGTGAAAAAAGAGGCACATTCTTACCACCTCGGCCGGATGTAAGGGCAGGCTGGGGCAGGCAGAGGGGAAAAGGGGGTCAAAGGGGGGCCAGAAAAAGAAGATATTTACCTAATATATCGGACCTATACTTTAGTAGGTGATAATAAGCGGCCTTCAGACGACAGCTCACTCAAAGCAGCCTTCTTTGGCCGTCGACAACTCGTCCGAAAGACGCCTCGTGGGCCATTCGAACTTCTCCTGAAGGGAGCTGGCAGCCGAGGTGGTAACCCAGATAACCCAGCAGATTGGGACCTCGGGCTGGGGCCCAGTTTGGTGGATGCCTTGGTTCATATGCGCGAAGCTGAAAACGTCGCGGGTTAAAAGAGACGAGGTCAAAGAGGGTGAAAGAGGCGCGACAGATGCGCAAGTTCGCCCCTCCCAAAGCGACGGACCAAGAGCCGTCCCTGCAAATCCACTTGGAGAACCGGTGGCCATTGGGCCCAAGCCTCAAGTCCCAGTCAAAAGGTGCCCAGTTAGAAGCGGTCCCGAGCGGGTTCTCCGTTCCATTGTGCTAGTTTCCGTCACTCCCGCGGTCTCTCCCCCTCCCTGGGCGCTCCATTTGCCAATTAATCCCGGCCGTCACTGGGCCGGCCACCCACCCTCCAGGATGCGCCGCCATGTGCTGAAGGAGGCTGTGGTTGCTCGAATCGAAGACACAGGTCGTCGTACCGAGTAGTTACTGACGGTATTCCGGCTTCATGCCTCTTCCTCCCTCTCTCTCTCCTGTAGCCTCGCGTCTGTGTCACGTCGCATCACGTCCACTTTGTCCTGACGCGATACATAGCCCCGCCCTAGAAAACCTGGAGAAGCCGTCGTCAGGTACCCTTGTCGATCTAACGTCCTTTCATAGCTCGCAACACCGTGGTGGGGGGTAGTGCCAAGTGGCACAAGCTGACACGTACAGAAACCCCCCTCCCCCCGGTTCCAGTTAGTGGGACCAGGTTGTCGGGTCCTCTCTTCTTCTGAGTCTCGAGGTTTGTTCTCTCGCTCTGCCATTCTCTCGATACGCCTCGTAGAGTACAGTACACGCACCACCTGCATGGTCTGGTTCGATTGACCGACGATCGCCACCTCGAGGAAGTTGGGCTTCGTGGCTGGCTAGTCGTTCAGAGACCGTGAACAGCACTGTTGGAGTCGCATGCGTACGTTCCATGACACCTCACATTACGGTCTTATTCCATAATGCCGAGTGCAGGTCACGCCAGGGTTCCCTGACTGACCGTTGCCCTGGTCTCCGCAATTCGTCAACCAGCCCGCCGACACAAGGGAGGGCTGTGGGTGCTGGTAGTGGTGGTGTGGTGACAAAAGAGGACTAGCTGTACCCAGACGATCCAGAGTGTCGGGTGTTTCTGCAATTGCTTGTGGCTGACCGCGTCGCGAATCGCGCAGAAAGCCTGCAAGGCCTGAAAGCTGAATAGGCAAATGAAAAGCTCCTGAAGCGTAATTAGCCCACCCACCTTCCTCGCAACTCCAAGGGTTGGTGGTCTGGGTTACACCAGCTAGGAGGGTTCGTGGAGCGATCCTTGCCGTTTCCTTGTCCACAACACCACCTCCAGGATCGCTTTCAGGCGGTGTTTGGGTGCCCCAGCTGCCTTTCGCAGAGTCGATGATCTGACATTCTGGGCTAGCTCATCCTTGCGGCCTGGCAGGAGCAGCTATTACCTCGGCTGCGCAACAGCCAGCAGAAGAGATGCATGGACCCTTGCCAGAGACTCCCTCAGTCGTCTGGTTCGTCGATGAGCGCATTACGCAGCCGTGTTTAATACGATACAAAACAGGTTGCGATTGTGGGCTGTGGCTCAAACGAGAAACAGATGAGGACCCAGGAGCAAGGCACTGGCAACGACGACGCCACGTCTCGAAAGGTCTTGTGCACACATTGCCTTTGTCTAGCTCAGACTCGGGCATCGCCGACTCTGCATGAAAGAAAAGATAAGGGCGAATGCGAACCAACAGACCACGGTCGAAACCCCATGCCAGTTCCCTCGTTATCTCCGGCACCTATCGAATGTGCTCGTGCCAGCCGACAGCTACAGCCATGCCGCTGACCGAACAAAGCTCGAAGGCGAAGAATGTCGCGCTGGTCGAAAGACCAGTCGCCAAGTCAGTGAAGATCTTTGCCGATCCATCGGGATGGTTGCCCCAGCGTCTCCTGCTCTCTCGGCCGAAAACGACTAGTTGTAGAAAAGGAAGCTCGCACTTTCCGTACTCGGCATCTTCGAGAAAAGTCCACCCATCCAATGTCATTCTCCATGTCGATGCTCACATCGGGTTACCTAAGCAGAGTAGGTTCACAGCATGGAACCTGAGAGATCAAAGTGACAGCTCATGAGACAGCTTCCCAGGGCTACACAACCCTCTCGTTGCACTGCGCTTATGCAGTTGACCGCCCTCGCACGACATCCCCGAATCTGCTCGTCCAATAGGACCTCCGCGACAGCCTCGCACATTCTGTTCAGCTGCCACCATGCCGTCACAGAGAAACCCAGAGAGCAAGGGGTTCCTTGTTGTTTCTTGACAAACGATTGACTTGACCCGCGGCTGAAACTATTGCAGTGCCGCACACGCTGGAGAGCCTCGAGCAAAGCCGAGTCCGCCTAGCTCTTGTGTTATTGGACTTCCCTGGGAGAGGCGTGGCACAAGACCGGACGAGTCCCGTCTTCCCGGCGGTGATTCTCCGCTTACGACGAGCCAATCCTGGAGGCAGCAAAGAAGAGAAAACCTAAGGACTCAGGACAGTGCAAGAATCAGCTTGTACTGGTCATTCCGCGTACCACACCGTACCGGAACCTTAGGTTCCTCGTGCCCGACCTGCTAGGGAGCCCCGCCGGACCCGACACTCTGGAACCGAGGTCAGAAGACGGTCCAGCCTGGCAAATGGGAAGAGGCTGCCGGCTCTGCTGGTGCGGGGGCCGCCTTGGAAGTACTGTACCTCTGTACTCCGTACTACTGTGGGAGTATTCGAGGGGATGATGTGGCTCTGTAAGATGCACTGGGCAGCTAGGTAGGTACTTAAGGTAGTAGGTACATTACCTACCTAGAAGATCCCTTGCCTCTCTCGCGGGCCTTTTTCAACTTCTCGAAGACTCTCCAAGTCGTCCGTCGCGGACCTGCATGCAGAGGGCCATATGTGCATGCACGGATGCGTTGACACAGGAAGAAAGCAGGTGCTGCAGCCTCTCTTGCCGCCGTTATTCGCCCGTGTTCGGCTGCTTCACGGGCGGATGCTGCGGGCGCGGCTGCGGCTTGCTTCTCTCGACGTGTCTCTCTGCGGCAGGGCCACCGCATCATCCATGCATGGTCACATGGAATGCTCTTGCGGTGAGCGACATCCCGGCACAGCTGGCTGCAGCACGCAGGACTCTATGTACTGCACTTGCCTTCGTCACATCTCACCGGGTTCAAGAAAAGAATAGCAGCAGGGCGAGGCCCGGGCTCTCGACTTGCACTAGCCGACCCTCCTCGGAGATTATTTGCTGCTGTCTCATCCGCTCTCCTGGGACATCCGGCGACGCCCTCCGGCGCAACCGGAAGCCAACAGGCGCCCGCTGCAGGGCTCGACAACCAACAACAACAGATGACAGCGTGTGTCTGACTCGCGGACGCCCTGTACCCCGGCTGAAACCTTTCCTCCCATGACTTAGCCAAACCACGTTGCAGTGCTCCGTACACTCGGTGGTGTCGACTCGCAACCACATGTCTTGGACTGACATATGCAGTCATTCATTTCTACATCATGACCAGCCCCTTGTCGATGCCTCAGCCTCCTCGAGCACCTCCAACGATCCGATACGGCCAGTCTACTGACTCACTGTTGAGTCTTGGAAGTCTCACCGCTGTTTTGATGGAATCACATGGCC
Source organism: Pleurostoma richardsiae (assembly GCA_030052745.1). Lineage (NCBI taxonomy): Eukaryota > Fungi > Ascomycota > Sordariomycetes > Calosphaeriales > Pleurostomataceae > Pleurostoma > Pleurostoma richardsiae. The sequence goes on from JANBVO010000062.1 coordinate 145,071, forward strand.
TATGGAGCTTTGGAAGGCATGTGTTCTCATCCTCAATGGTGAACCCAATTTGATTCTCACCGTCGACCAAGGCTCCGGTTACCTTGGTTCGGTAGTTGTCAGGATTCAACCCCTCCCTGCGCCGCTCAAATGAGACCGTTCGCCGCGGGAAACACTTTGGCACTCTGGCGACTGTCACTATGAGTACTCCGTACAGCTCGAGTTCTGATATGATGTCTCCATCTTAATCTCCGGCGATGTTACGGACATATCAGATGTCGAACGGCCAGGTTCAACGACAATTCGTATGCCTCTTCTCCAGGAGCCCACATTCTGCTAGATGCAAGAGAGCAAGCTTGACTAGCTTCCGCTATAACGGTGGTTCAGAGGCGTCGCAGGCAACGGTCACCGAATCATCTCTGGCTGCCGACACTGGACCTCGGGGATTGTGGTTGTCTCTCCTGCACTGCAACCTCACCTACCCCACCATGACAAGCCGCCCTCCGCGCCTCTCGACTGCTATTACGCCCCAGTCGTGCCGCTGATCTTTTCCTTATCCCTCGTCGCATTCTGTGAAGGTGCGAGCCTACGCAAGCAATATATAAAACATCGAGCTGGGATTAGCTGCCTAGCATGGCGTACAGAGTCTTCTCTGGATGAGCTCCGTGGCCTATGAAAGTCTACCATCCCTCGCGCCGCACCGAAACACGAAACGCTGCTTTCGATATCGGCAACCTTTCTGCGTCGCCGACGGATCAGCAATGCATCGGAGTAATAAAATCATACGATTATTGCATCTGCTCTTTCCTTGAGCCCGGCACTACTTTGACTGAAGTTGAGGACTCGGACGCTGGCGGACTGGATACTGCTGTGGCACGGAGCTAAAGATTGACTGCCTTGCGAGCCACCCATCACATATCATATTTCACGGACAGTCTGTGAGCGCGGACGTTCCCCGTCAACCACGTTTCTGCACTCTCGGGATTGAAAAGCAAAATTGAAGGCCAAGAAAGCAAGGCACGAGACGAGAGAGGTCCTGCTGCAAGCCTCAGCGAACGACAACTTACCAGAGCTGCCCATTTTCAAGTGTCATCCGTCCTCTGAGCTGAAATCCACTTTCGCACCCATGTCCCAGACACCTTTGAGTTTGGACTAACAGCTCCTCCCCCCCCTTGGCATCCAGTCCACCGGCAAGCAGTGGGTGCTGCGGCCAATATAGTCTCACAGGTTTTTGTCGCAGACTAATTGCAAGCCCGCATCGTCCCTTTCCAGAAGCAGTATCTCACCCCGGATGAGAAGGGCACCAATTTCCCGCCCCGGGCCAAGCGGCCGGCCAGGACGGGCCTCCCCCTCTCCAGGAGATCCAAACTCTCGGGAAAGTCCCAGGCAGGACCTTTTTGTTCTCGGATTCCCTCCGCGGTTGAGCGGGGTTTGTATATACGTACACCCCGTCGGTGGTGTCACGACTGTTCCTCACTCTACAGAGCAAATCACAGGACGCAGAGCGAGGACGGTGGCGAGACATCGGACTCCCATTCGTGTCAGACCGAGGTAGTGGTGGGGTGGTGACCAAGATTCCATGCACGTTAGATGACTTGCTGCTGGGAGGATTCTGATTCCGGTGGTACACCAGATACTCACGCATGTTACGAACCACCCTTTAGAGCGTCCTGTTGCTCTAGGCGGCTGAATTCGCGCCTCCGAGAAGGCTGCAGGTCGCTTATATGGTTCCTAGTAATGTCTACCCATTGATTGCCTACCACACCCGACCCTCGTTCACAAGGACGCCTGGAGGGACACCACATATGTCGCCGGTCGCCGCATCCCGCAAGATACACCCAGAAGGAGATAGCTTGCGAACTTAGTCATACCAGGCAGTCATCATACAATACAGCAGGCGAGGATCCCATTCCCAGTTCATGCGACGTGATGAACGGCATGGCATGCTGCATCCGTCACCAACGACAGCCAGCCAGCCAGCCGCGACGGCGATCCTTCCCCCCTTGGCCCTGTTAGGCGAAACGCACACACACACACACACCCTTCGCCCAACGAAGCACACACGCACATGTAAGCGCACGGCAGCGGCGCACGCAATAGTCCCACGGGCTAGAAGTGATCTGTGCATGACTTGCAGGACGAGGAACCTCACATGCAGCAGCAGCAGCAGCAGCAGCAGCAGCAGCCGCTGCCGCGAGAATGACAGGTCAGACTGCCGCGTGCCCCGACCCGCCACTTCCGTGTCGTTCGCGTTTACAACCTAGGAGACGCACCGGAGAACCGCTGGCCATCCCACGGCGCTGCATGTGGCCATTCTGGGACGTCGGGAGTTGCACGGGGCCTGCGTGTCTAGATGTCTTGTTCAGCGAAAGGTCTCTGTCATGGAACAGGTGAAGCCGCCGAGCCCGATCACTTGAACAACCTAGCTGCTGGGTGATAATCGAGGATTCGGTGGCATTCTCGACCCAGTCGCCTAGAGCCCTTGGTTGGTAACTAATCCAACGACGTGATAATCTCTGTTCGCTCGCATGTGGCAGTAGAGCGGCGGACGGGCTCAAAAGGGGGCGTATGGTGACCGTACGAGCTCACGACGGGCATCCCATAGGCAACGGGGACGAGACCAGGCCTGCAAGATCCAGCCACGCCCCGCAAGTTCACGTAGAGAGTTGTCAATACAGAGAAGAGAGCGTGCCTCTACTATTGCCAAAGACTGTATCTCAAATTTCCTGTTGGAGGACTCTGGCTGCCTCTTTCTATCATACACTTGCTGACCTACGCCTGAAAGCAAACCCCCCCAAACGTGCCCGAGGCTGTAAAAAAAATCATCCGTATTGTTCAGTGCCCTTCCGTGAAATGAAAATCCGCGTTGTTCTGGTCGCGCGCGTAAAAAGTAGCGGAACCGACCGCCATTGCGTGACAGGACAGTTCCGTCTTCCAGGCCTTATGTGCTCTGGGAATTTGCGGGCGGGAAATAAAAGAAGAACATCACGTTGGGGTCAGAGATCCTAGGTCCATCTACCACTCGTACTCGCCGGTGGCCTTGTGGAACACGTACTCCTTCCCATTGACGGTGAGCACGCCGTCCTTGAGGGTGCACTTCCTTGAGTCATCGTCAGTTCCGCTCATAGTAATCTGCATGGAAGAAAAAGAAGAGACTCACCACTTGTTCTTCACTCTCTGGACCTTGTCATACATGCAGAGCATGATGTGGCCCATGCTGTCGTCGTCGTCATCATCATCATCCTGGTCATCCTCAGGGTCGTCGAGATCAGAGTTAATAGCTTCGTCATCGAAGTCTTCTTCCTTGATGTCGTCGTCAATGCCATCAAATTGCGACACACCGGTGCTAGCCTTCGTGCGCGAGGAGCTGTGCTTGGCCGCCTGCTTGAGAGGGACCATCAGACCACCACCCTCCATACGCTTTGCCTTGGCCGCAATCTGCTCATGCAGCATCCTGTCAATCTCGACGCGGCCGAGCTCGGTATCCCTGCCATCTTTTCCGTGTCGCATCAGGACTCCCTCGAATGTGTCTGCCGCACCATCCATTTGGGACTGAGCGAGCCCGTTCTGCCCATTGGGCTGACCCGGGTGCGGGGGCCGCTGCTGCGGTACCTGCGGATTCATATTCTGCGGGTACTGCTGTCCGGGAATGGGCTGCTGTGGTTGACCTTGACCAGGAGGAGCATGCGGAGGCCGTCCATGGCCGTGAAGCCGGCTGATGCTTGCGGCTCCCTTCTGGCCAAATTGGGAGGCAATCTGGCTGATAGCACGTTGCGCAGCTACGTTATGAAGGCCAGCGGGATTCTGCCCACCGGGGACAGCATAAGACGGGACCGGCGGCGGCAAGGATCCGTTCTGCAGGCCCGGCTCCTGCTTAATGACCGGTTCATCCTTTACAGGTTGCTCGGGCCTGCCATGGCCTGGGGCGGCGCTCCGAATGGCGGAGGGCTGTACAGCCGGCAGTGAAAGCTGATGAGCGTTCGGGGGAGGTGACAGTTGGGCCTGAGTATACGCGGGAGCACTAGCCGGCGCAGGCTGGGGCGCAGGGGCAGCAGCAGTGGTGGCCGGGGTCGGGGCAGGCTCAGGCTTGGGGTCCCAGGGGAACGTGGCGACTTTCATCGACGACAGCTTCAGCTGCCAGCCCTGTGATCGTCATGTTAGCAGAGATGCTCGCACAAGCCCGTCAGCACGATTACGCATGATGAGCCCCGGACCGCCGACAAGGGGCTCAACCAGGGGAAGCCAGCGACTGACTGGCTGTGGTATCAGATGGGGCACGTGATGTGACACGCCTGGCCAATCAACGCTGCCACAACCGGCAGGTGCGGAATTTCTCAGCAGGCGGGGGAGGCAACTTAAAAGACCCAAAAGGCGCCGCGTCGCCCACCCGTCAGACCAGCCGCTCTCCACCCCTCTCCCAGCGCGCCAGGCAACAAAGGAGGGTTGTCTCGCTGGTGAAAGCGGACTGTCGACGACAACCCCATGATGCCCAGAATCTCATCTGCCGGCTTCGGCAAAATGACAAGAATCTTGAATAAGGAGGATATGATGGGAATAAGAAAAATGACAGTATGGGAAACGGAAGACGTTGATGGGCAGGCACGATGCTCTTCCAGGGACCATTTACCTTGCGCAGCTCCTCGAGGACCGACTCCTCGACACCGCCCTCCTCGAAATCAACGCGCGACGAGTCGATGACATCTTGGATGATCTGCTGATAGACAGCACCGACAGTCTGGTTCGACATCTTGATGGATACGATGGCGCGGGTCGGTAGGTAGATGGATCTGTCGTCGCTCTTGGGGTGGTTGAGGCGAGGAGGAGGATCCGGTCTCGGGGACCGAGTCGAGAGGTCTCTCGAGTCGGCGTGCTGCTATCCTCCTCAATTCTCTTTTACTTGCTTGATTTGTCTATATTTCTCTTCCCAGATGCTCAAAGAGGTGAGTACGCTTCCGCCTTCGCCCTTCGTAGCCTGTCGCCTGCCGGTGATGCTGCTCGGGGGACGACGTGCCCGCACCTTGAGACTGCGATGACGCAGGCTGCAATCCCTCTGCACTCCCCGCGCGGCGTCGATGCCGCCGAAAATGCGTAGAAAACCCGATCTGCGGCCTCAGTCGGTCTGAAAGTAGTGCTTTTGCGCAGGATATCGTCTTGGCAGTGGTTTCGCTGCGACCCCGGTTTTGCTTGCAGGTGTTGTATTGGTAGAGTTCCTGTATTTAAAAGGTGCCGCTATGAAGTCCATCTGCCAGGCTTAGTAAGCACGGACCACCTGCAGGATTACGTAAAGCACTAAGCCGCTCGCTCTACCATGTACCGTTAGTTATACCGCCGTACGGAGCACAGAAGTAGTTATTATTGCACTCATTCGAACAAGCACCCCAGTATCACGATTTTCGTCTCTCTTCAAGGTCGAATGTCATGACCGGCTATTTGTCTGACTACTATCTACATTTATTCAGTCTTCTTGGTCCCCTGTGAAATGGTCCTCGAGTCCATCGCATCAAGACGCAACCCAAAGCACTCACGGCGTCTCAGATATCCTTCGATTCTTCCACTTGATACTATTAATACAATGCTAGGACAATGATATTCCTAGACAAAAACCAGACAAGCGTCCTATATGACCCGATGTGGTTCCAGACCCAGCCGTGACAACTCGTAACTCATGACCAAGCGAGACGTTTCCGCATGATGCCCTTCATGCCGCATTGAGCGGGTAGCCCTTCAAGAACCTCCCAAACTCCGCGCTGAAAAGACCAAGACAGACCCGAAAACCGATGCAAGCCAGAATGAACCGTGTATACCTACCGTTGGTTATTCACTGGCGGTTACCAGTCTGGGAAATCTGTCCTGTGGACATTTCACCGGATCGTCATCTGCTTAACCATGTCTGCCTTCCCAGAGGAACCGGCGGTGCCAACACCGGCACCAGCACCAGCCTTCTTCTCGAACACCTTCCAGAACTTGAGACTCTCGTCGGCAGCTATATCTGTTAGCGACGCTGTCATGGCATGCAGAAGAACAAGATGGAAGGGCGGCTCACCTGCTGTGGCTAGCATCTGTCCATCCGGGCTCAGGCAGCTGTGTAGGACTCTGCTCTCATGAGCAGGGATCTCGACATTGCGCACGAGAGTCGGGTAGCTCCAGATGCTGAGAGAGTTGTCGGGGAATCCACTGGAGCTGACGATCTCCCGGTAGTGGGTGCTCCAGCGGAGGCTGGTAACCTGAGAGCCGGTGTCGATGCTGTTGACGCGAGCTCCGGAAGTGGTGTTCCAGAAGTGGATGTGGCGGTCGTAGGAGCCGCCGCCGGTCGCGAGCAGATTCGTGTTCCAGGGGCACCAGGCGAGGGCCTTAACAGCCGCCTTGTGGTTGGTCTTGGTGAACTTTGGGACTGAGAGGGAACGCGCGTCCCAGATGGAGACCAGGTTGTCGTTACCACCAGTAGCGAGCTGCGCGCCGTCGGATCGCCACTCGAGACCACAGACCTCGGAAGTGTGAGAAACAAGCTCGGCGATCTTATGCTCCGCAATGCGGACGTCGTGGTTGTAGACCAGTCCACTACGAGCACCAGTCGACAGGATATGCTTGTTCCAGCCCATTACGCCGACCCGCGTATCGTGACCGAACATGCTGCGGACCTTGGCGCCCTCGGCAACGTCCCAAATCTGGACCTCACCAGTACCAAGGCCAACACTGACGTAGGCGCCGTCACCGGACCACTTGACACTGCTCACGTAGGTGTCGGGGCTCGTCTCAAGGAGGCAGCTGACGCTGCCCTCATCGGCTGACCAGACATAGACGTTCCGCTCGAGCCCGATGGCGACCTGGTTCCCGGAGCTCCAGTCGAGAAGGTTCAGGTAGTAGTCGTCAATCAGACCAGGAGCATCGAGGACCCGCTCGGGCGCTGTCGCAATGCGGCGGCGGAACTGCGCCGAGGCTGTGCTGGCTTGCTTCAGCGGCCGGTTGTACTGTTGCCGAAGGTCGATGGGCTTGGAAGACTCAGGGGGAGCCGGCTTGAATTGAAGGATACGGGTGTTCAGGTTCACGCCGCAGGCGTTGGCCAATGAATCTTGGTATGCCACCGTGTTAGGTGACGGACGCGAATAATCAGTGGCCTCGTCGTCGTTGATGGTCAGTCCCTCGAGGGCAGCGATGGCATCGTCGGTCGCAGATGACAGCACCGTTGACCCTTCACCACCGCTGGACTTTGGCCGCTGCTTGTCTGACATGTCGAGCTTGCCGGAGCCAACGTTCGCAATGGCTGAGCTGGCGCCGCGGTTGGGAATGAAACGGTCGGCAGCATAGGTGAGCGTCGTCTTCGACTTCTGTCTTAGAGGGACCTTCTTTGACTTGGCACTGGAAGGGGTCTTGTTGTGCTGTCCCGTTCCAGTAAGGGTGAAGTCAGACACACCCAGCTCGAGCACCTTCTTGGGAGTGGGGGCTCCCCGGGCGATGTTCGACTTTGGCGAGTCGCGGTGAGACTTTGAGCTCGACCGCGCGAGATGTGCTGACAGGTTGCTCCCGTATACCGACTTGGAGGATGCACGGTACATATCGTTGTCTGCAGACTGACGCTCGGGCGTGAACGGAGAGGAGTTCAGGTTCACGGGGACGGTAGTCGTCGAGGTCCGCTGACGGGGCGACGGCGTGAGAGGCATCCGTCCGCCAGCGGTACGGGAGGAAAAGAGTCCCGCATGGGACTTGAGGGGGGTGGATACTGTAGCTACGGAAGCCATGTTGATGATGCAGTATCGATGATTCTCCAGCGAAGAAGCAAGTTAATGTCTCGAGGAGGGGGATGTAAGAGCTCCGATGTATCGAACGGGCTCCAAGAGTCCCAATTTAATGGTTCCTGGATGTTGTTTGGTTAGTATTTCGTTTCGTTGTTGTTCGATAAGTCGAGAGACGCCTTCACGAAGAATGGCTTCAAAGTCGGATGGCGATCAAATGGCCGGAGCGAGATGATCTAGTGGACTCGAGTCTTCTTGTGCAAGGCTTTGATGCTTAGAAAGCGCGGAGAGGAGGAGGGTAGGAGGAGGATTGCGGACAAGAGGATGAAGGTGGTTATGGTAGGAGAAGAAGAAGAGATCTAGGAAGCAGTTGCTGCACCTGCCGCCTTTTAATGGCGATGTTTTGGCTGCCCCCACCGCTTGTGTTGACACAGCAACGGCGGGATCGTCGTTCTTCCGCTCCCCAGGTCCCTGTCCGCGCTGGGCCAAGTGGGCCCGCCGCCCATGCCCCACTTTCCATTCTGTGGCCCAACCAGAGTCCCGCCTGCCTCCTGCCACCGGGTGGCGCTAAAAACTAGCAGGAGGCTTCCCCTGCGGGCGGGAAACCACACCAAACCCGATCCGCCGTCGCAACCTCATCAGGGAGCCGACATTCTGTGATCTCTTTCAAGCCTTTGTACACAGCCGCACCCCTCATTGCCTCCTCCCGTCTGTCCTCTGAGCGATCGCAACTCTTCCAGGACCCATCGCGATGCTTCTATGAACATCTAGTTCTTCAGAACGCTATGGCTCAGCCGGCAACCCCCTCGGGGCCTCTTGGCCAATCCATCTTCGGCGGCAACGCTCACAGTGCCAGTCAATCTTCGTCGCTCACACCCATGAACAACGCCGGCCTGACCCCTGCTTCTGCAACATCGTCCAATAACACCTATATCATGCCCAATTCGCCTATGAAGAACCGCGCGATGATGGAAGGTTATCGGCCCAAGGTCACCCGCACTCTCGGACAGCGGCCTGCATGCCTCGTCAACGCCTCAGTGACGTATTGCGGAAACAACCAGATCTACGCCTTCGGAGGGTTCGACCAGTACACGGACGAGGTATATAACCACGTTCTCAAACTCGACCTCATCAGCCATCAATGGAGTCTTGTGGACAACTATGGCGATATACCTGGTGTAAGGATGGGTACGTCACTTTCCCCGGTAGGCTGAGTCGCATTCCTATCGCTGACATGTGCCTCTAGGCCACACTGCCACACTCTACAAAGGCGACAAACTCCTCGTGTTCGGCGGCGAGAACGAGCATAGAACCTACCTCTCCGACCTGATCGTGTTCGACTTGAAAACAGCACACTGGACCCAGCCGCAAGTCTCGGGGCCCATCCCTAAAGGCCGCGCCAGGCATGCCGCTGTACTCCATGAAGACAAATTGTTCATCGTTGGCGGCATTACCGGGCATGATAACTACATCCTCGATGACATCTGCTATCTGGATCTGAAGACATTCACATGGTCAAGAGCATGGCGCTTCGTGGAGAGATTTGATCACTCCGCGTATATCTGGTACGTTTACCCACAGTCGGCTTTCATGGTTGAGGGACTGACATAGATTAGGGGCGACAGAGTATGGGTATTCGGGGGACTGAGCGAAGATATGGACAAGGTCAGCGATCTGTGGTGGTTGGATCTCAAAGGGAGTCCGGCATTTGAATCACCGCCGCAGATCGGTTCGTTCGAGAGGCCAGGCCTTGGAAACCGTAACTCTCCAAGGCCTCCTTACTCCATGGCACAGTCTCCGGTCGTCGGCGCGTCGGGCTATGCTGCGAACTCCAGGACAGCACAGGTCAATCCGCCTTCGTTCCAGCTCAAGCAATACTCTCCCATGGCCCCTGGCACCATATCGGCGCTGAAGTTCGTCTCGGGACCAAACGTTCCTTCGCAGGGATCTGGTATCCACTTCCACGTCTATTCATCCGGCACGTTACTTGACTTTGTGACCCCGGCGGCGACAATAACATCTAAGGAGTGCTCCTTGTCTGCTCTGGATCTTCCAACTTTGCGATGGCAGAAACTGGCCGAAGGTCGAGAGATCTTCAAGGCCGGTTACCGTTGGCACTACTGTACCATGAATGAAGATGGAACGAAGGCGTGGCTATTGGGCTGCCCGACCGATGGCGGTGCAATTGACCTCGGAGCTAATGGGCTTGAGGAGTATCTCAGGTGAGATATGCCTTGCAGGATGTGGTCCCTTAGCGATTTCCGGATGGCTAACTGTGCTCATTAGTGATATTATGGAAATTGATCTCCGCCGCTACGGGTTCTTGGGTAATAATCTCACTCCGGAGCCCCGCACGGAGATGGCCCCGCCCTCGTCGCGGGCGAGGCATGTGGAAGCCCCCTCGAAGGGCCTCGGAGCGGACTTAGCCAAGCTATTCGATCGCCCGCCCGAGGCCGGCAGCGGCACAGATTTCATCGTGACTGCTCTGTCCGGAGACTGGGAGGATGAAGACATCATAGGCTCGGCGCTCATTCGCGCCAGTGACGCTGCGGATGGTGATCAGACATGGCTTTCCCCCGATGCACCAACATCACAACCCATCCACGTACATCGACTCATCCTGCAGGCTCGATGGCCGCACTTCGCGCGGCTGTGGGCCTCTCAGATGTCGGAGTTCCACACGAAGAAGATGCACATTCCGGAGCCGTACAGCGTGGTCAGGGCGTTCCTGTACTACCTCTACACCGACCGGATCGACCCCCCGCGCGACGAAGAGGGCGGCGAGGGTGTCACGGCCGACCTGTCGGATGTTGCTGGCCTGCTGGTTATGTCGAACCAGTACAACATCCCCCATCTGCGTTTGCTATGCGTCAACCGTCTCAGCAAGGAGCTAGACGTCGATCACGCGTGTATCATCTGGTACTGCGCGGGACTGGCAAACGAGGAGTGGCTCAGGAAGCGGGCAGCCGGGTTCTGCCTCACGCACTGGGGCCGCATCGTTCGTACCCGAGGCTTCCTACGGCTGCCGCGCTCTGCGCTGGTTGAGCTGTCGCAGGAGATCGATATGGAGGGCCGCGTCATAGGAGGCGAGGAGCTCGACATGTTCGACGGAGGGAGATATGGTGACTCCTCGGCTGTGGCCCGGAGGAAGGAGAGCATCGGCAGCAACCAGACACAGATGCTCGACTCCGAAGCTGATGATGACGATGGCATGGAAATGAGCTAGGAAATGGTTTGGGATAAACGGCTTAGACGACACTTTTTATGTATACTTGGGCTTTTGCATCGGCTATTCTCGACTTGCAGCAGATGGATACGTCAAGGATCGCTTGTGATGTTGGCTAGACGGCGTGGCGGGCGGAGATTGGCTGGCAACTCTGTTTTTTTTCGTCTGGTTATCTGACGTCTCGAGCATCGCGAGGCGTTGGCCGGCTTAGGAGCTTTTTTTTTCTATGTATCGGATAGCTTATGAAAAGGCACGATAGGGGAAATGTACTAACTTGATCCTAAAGGGAGTCGCGACCACGCTTCTGATCAGTATGAATAACTGCACCGCGTCTTTTGGACCCTCAGCCCAATTAACCATCGCGATGATTTATCTTTCTTCAGTCGAAAGGAAGATGAACAGTAGTCCAGGCTATCTATCTCCGCGCTGGAGTTATCACAACCCACTTACTGCATGAGAGCCTGGCGTGTTGTTCCTGCAGGACTAGCACTGTTCGATCGCGAAAAGGCCTAGCTATCGGAAAAGCCATATTCACAGCTTAGCTTCGCTCTTATCACACGCCGGTTTACAGCTTTTAGGAAGAAGGTTTTCGAGCCCTAGTGGCCGCCGGCATGGATGCAACTTACCGCCGCCGGAGACTTCGAAGGTCGGCCGGAAATGGGGTCCCATATGCTATCGGTCCCCCCGCATCTCCGGATCTGCTCTTATCTCTGCCGTGCGTTTACAAGATATATGATGGTAAGAGGGATGGACGCCCACCCATCTGTTCCTCTACTCTTGTCTCGAAGAGAAGGAAGAGAGGAGACGGGAGACCGAGCTCTCATCATCCCTGCAACAACAAAACTACGAAACCGGTGAAGCGATCTACTGAGCGCCCATCATGACGACCCCCGGAGCCGACACCATGACCTTCGGCCCCGCGGGCGACCAGTGGACCTACTCGCGGCGCACCCGGACGTACGACCTCACGCGGGGCCGCTCCTCCGCGGAGGGGCGGCCCTCCCTCACCATCGGCACGACCCAGGGCCCGGCCGGGACGTCCATCGCCGTTGACCCGGCCGCGTCGGCGCTCGTGGTCGTCGACATGCAGAACTTCTTCCTGCACCCCGACTGCCGCGACCACCCGGCGGGGCTGGCGGCCGTGGAGCCGACGATCAGGGTGGTCGAGAAGTGCCGCGAGGCGGGCATCAAGGTGAGGCGACTGGCCAATTGAACTGATCAGAGGGAAGGGAGGGTTGACCGCTTCCCCTGCATATGGTGAAGGGGCAGGAAGAGAAGGCAGGACGAAGACCGGACTAACACGACTTGGACTAACACAACTTTCTGTCGCAGATAATCTGGCTGAACTGGGGCCTCACCGACGCGGACCTAGCCAGCATGCCCGCCGGCGTGCAGCGCGGCTTCGCCCGGGCCCTCATCGACGCTGACCCGGCCGCCGCCCCCGCCGACCCCCCTCCCTGCGGCGGCCTGGGCGCGGACCTGGGCCGGGGCCAGGGCCGGTGCCTCATGGCGGGCGAGTGGAACAGCGCCGTGTACGGCGCCCTGGGGACGCACGTGCGGCCGGACCTGGGCGACGCGGCGTGCGCCAAGAACCGCATGTCGGGCTTGTGGTCGCCGGCGCAGCCGCTGTGGCGGGAGCTGGAGCGCGGGGCGACGAGGACGCTGCTGTTCGCGGGGGTCAACACGGACCAGTGCGTGCTGGGGACGCTGGCGGACGCGTACGGCGCCGGGTGGGACTGCGTGATGGTCGAGGACTGCTGCGCGACGACGACGGAGGCGGGGAGGGAGGTCTGCTTGTACAATGTCTCGGTGAGTTTTTTTTATTTTTCCTCTTCTCTTGGCCTGATTCCTCCAGTTCTGTGTCGCCTCACCGAGGGTGACGAGACGGGCGAGGAAGGTCAGTGATGATGGCGTCTTACTGATCAAAACTTCTCATTCTGCAGATGAACTACGGCTTTGTCGTAGACTCGAATGCAATTGTCGCCGCCAAGCTGCAGTAACAGACAACACTTCGCATGTCATGGCATGACATGACGGGGAACATCACCAGAACCAGACATTGACTTTTCCGTGAGCTTCGACCCCAGTCTTCTGGAAAGAATCCCCAGATTTACACTACGGTTATTCTGCGGCCCGCCGCTGGGAAATGTCTGAAAAAGGGCCGTTTCTTTGTCTCTGTCTCTTTTTTCTGGGGCAGGCGGCTAGCCCGGCCGAGAAAAGGCGGGCGAGCTACTGTCTATTGCAAGCTCGTGTTCGCCCCCCACTTTTTTTCATTCCCCCGCACACATCGAATCTCAAGATGACC